>CM076580.1:572690175-573080409 GCA_034641835.2 Pinus albicaulis | reverse complement strand
TCGGATCTAAGGGCTAATAGATCGAGCGATGATCACATTCAAAGCTGCTCGGAGGTTAATCCCGTGAAACCAGGAGTTGGAAACCCGACAGTATTCCGCGAGGCACGAAAGCGGTAAGTTGTATTTCAGAAATTGCAGCGATTCCATAGACTGAGGGACGCGTGTCCCTGAACGGTTTTGAAAAACCCCCCTCACCGCGAGTTAACGATAGCGTAAGTAACTCGCGCGATATTGATTTCAGCGGTCAGATCTTTCGAATTGGTTTCGATCGTCGGATGGGTGCACTGATCACGGGTTCTAATCGCCGTTAAAAACCTTTGATTGCTAACTCCAATCCTTAATACGTATGGATATAAGGGTTTTAGGGCCACGGTTCACCCTTCTTCTCGAGTCGGCGGACCCACCTTAATTTAAACTAATTTAATTTTTAATTTTTTTAATTTTATTTGATAAATTTTAATATTTTATTTAATTACTTTTTTAAATTAATTTAAATTAAATATGTATTTTTAAATATTTTTTTTAATTTTCCTTTTTTAATTAAATAAAATTTAACATTTAAAATTTAGTTTTTTAATTTTAAGTTTTATATTAAAAATTAATTTTATTTTTTATTTTATTTTTTAAATTTATTTAATTTTCCCCCTTTTTTATTTTAAATTAATTTGTATTCCTTTTTTTTTTTTTAATTTTAACTCTAATTTTTTTTTCCTCTATTTTAAAATTTATTTATCAATTTATTTATTTATTAAAATTTAATATTTTTTGTTTTTAATTTATTTATTTTTAATGTTAATATTAATGATTTTTTTTAATTTAATAAATTTTAGCATATATATTTTTTAATTTAATTTTTATATTTAACATTTATTTGTTTTTTCAATAATTGTTTTTAACTTTAATATTTAAATTTTTTTAATGAAAGCTTGATGCCATAGTAATAATGGAATGGGTTAATGTAATTATGTGAATAACCTTAATATAGCCTTTTGAACGAAGCCATAGTGTTTAATTAAAGCTTGATGTCATAGTAATAATCGAATGGGTTAATATAATTATGTGAATACTATTTAAACTATAAATAGTATTCCATTATTCTTAACATTTAATTTATTCGAAAATGTCAATTGTTAATCTCAAACAAAACACGCACGACTAGGCCGAACTCTTTGATAGGCACAAGAGTTAGTACAAAGTCTACTCCTTCGGTGTACCTTTGCACCCTTAGGGGCAAATGCTAGTTTTATATTTTCACATGGAACAAGATCAAGAAGAAAAAAGGAATTGATGCAATAAAAAAACATTCCTCCAGATAACCCAAGTCATGGAAGTAGCTTGAGCATTAACAACAATTCCAATGAATAATGATGATCTATTTGGATATCAACGCAACCTATTGTATTTTTTGAAATATTTTTCTTTGAAAATCAAACATTTTGTTTAAAATAATGGACAATGTCTCAATTGAAAGACAAGGGGTTACCAATAAAAATCCCATTTTGTATGAAAAACAACCTCTTATTGATATATACCACAATGCAATTTAATTTATTCTATTGTGTTATCCAATGTCATTGTGAAATCCTACACCATTGATAAATATATGGATGATTAAATATTATAATGAAGCAATGTGAAATATGATAATATAACAAATTAATCTAAACATCATATACAAATGAACTAATTTAAAATTTTAATTTACGTGAATAATATTATAATATATATATGTCAATATTTTTAGGAACATTTTTTTTTTAATTACAATAATTTCACTGCCACAGGTTGATGTTTTCGAAAGAGAGAAAATCTCATACAAAAAATCATTACGTCTAAACATAAAGATGCACTGGTGCATTATTTTATATAAAATCACCATGAGAACATCTTTTTTACGTGACTGGTGCCTTTTCGGAAAATGACAATGCCGAATCATTTATTTCTTCAAGCATTGTTATTGTTTGAAATTAAAAATTTGGTGGATTTATATTCTTAGCGCACCAGTGCTTTGATAGAACTAACACACTGATCCTACAAAATATTATTTCCAGCTTGGTGCATCATGAAAATTAACAACACCGAAAATTTTTAAATAACCAACGCACTGTGGCATTTATACAAACGATACACATCGATGCTGCACGTTTAAACTAAATCACCGACTCAACAATTTTTTTTTGCGTGCCCCGATGTCGTTCCTTACGAGAACGCCCCAAGGCTTTTTTATCCATTAGAAACAATGTGATATATATTATGCACTGGTGTAACTATTTTCATTCAATGCCTTTGTGCTTTTAGTTATGTTTTCTGTCAAGTGCATTTATATATGTAGAGTACTAATGCTACTTGTTTCATGAAGTGCACCGCAAAAGAAAAAATCTGCTAAAACTTCGACGGCCCATATTTTCTTCAATTGTGATGAAGTTACGTTAAAATATATTTTAAAACATCTGCTATCACAGAAAAATGTTTTAACAGATATTTTTTTGACAAATTTTTCCAATTTTATAACACTAAAAACTTTCGTTATGACCTCTGCTAGAAGGTATTTTCATTGTAGTGAGTTTGGGGAAATAACAAGTATGTGGGACAATTTCATGATAAAGGCCAGATTGGACGACTTGAAAAATATTATCTAAATCACTGGAACAGTCAAGAATGTCTGTAGAATCTCCAAAAGGTCCAAGGAGGAATTGGAATCATATACTTTGGCTTCTCTATTCCTAAGGGGTATATGAAAAAACACCATAGAGATTGTGGATTTGTTAGTTGATTTTATTGTTTTCTCCATGTTTAAAATTGCAAAGAAAGGACAACGAAGAAATGTTGAATTATGAGTTACCCAGTAACTCGAGATAATTAAAAATTTAATGTTGATGAGGAATTGACAATATACACTCTAGACGGGATTCACTATAATTCTGCAACTATAGATCAAATAAAATAATAGGCGGGATGGGCTTTTATCGAAACAACTTGATGATGTGTAAGGGCCCACTCACTTTCCTACCTCTCCTGGCAGGTACATGTGTTTCCATCAACATTCAATGCGTGGTTTTCATAAAAGGCATTAACCATTTCTAAGGGGTCCCCATAGTGGTTTTTGAAAATCATGGAGGATCTGTCAAAATGAATCATGGTCATTGATTTGGAGATGGGTTGGTTAGTATCCTGATTGTCGATGGGTACTCATCCTCTAAATTTCAATTGCTTTAACATGTTATAAAGCCTTTGATTCCTTAGGTTGATTCCAATGAGAGATGATTCAACGCAAAAATTATGCACATTTAATTTCGAATTTATAAAAATTTTACACCAACTTTTATATATTTTAAGGTTTCTCTTTTAAGGCTGAAAGGTTAGGCTTGTATAAAATGTATAAATAAAATTTTGAAAAGAGACTGCGGTCCTTGATTTATTTACCATTCTAACTCTTCATTCTTCTTCATTTTGGATTCCATATGGGTAATAATATAGACCATGACCTTATGCACGACTTCCATTTGATTGGCTAGGTGTCTCATATCCTTCCTTATCTCATGCATCTTGTCACATTAACACCCTCTAGGAGGAGGATAGCTATCCATGACATGAATGTATCTAGGAATTTCCAAAATCAAAGACTCTAATTATTGCTAGATTTAAGACTACCAACACATAGGAAAAGGAAAAAAACAAGAGGATTGGAGGGACAAATGCTTTTTAAGTGTTTGACAAGACCAATCAGCTCAATAATCACTTTAAAATTAAAAAAAAAAAAAAAAAAAAAACTAAAATTACAAGCCTATACATAATTTCAACTAGGAAAATAGGTTCATTACCATCCATAGGTGACCCACAATTAGCCATTAACCATTAACTAGTAGAGTAGTAACATTATTAATTTTACTAAGGATAGAAGTATCTATTGTAGATAATTTCATTCTAAATTTTTTTAACATTGCATTCCCCCAATGCCATCATAAGTAATTATATAGAGCGAACATTAGTAATAACAATGAAACAGAATAGTCCTAGCTCCATCATGATATCTCTACCATAGGATTCGACATATCTCCTTCATATATCTATAATAATCTTTTCTCATATCACAGATAAGGCCTAAGGAGGCCACAACCATACCCAAGAAATTAGGCCCATTAGGGAATTGTTACACCACAATAATAAGGCCCATTATGGTGTTGTGATGTTATCACAAATAAGAATTCCCAAGGAGGTGGTTTTCATACCCAAGAACCAAGGCCCATTAGGGTGTTGTTACACCCCAAGACCAAGGCCCATTTGGACATTGTTACATAACAAGAATGAGGTACAATTTTGTAAACCCATAGGATGGAATGATAATTATATCACTTCCAATTTTAATTATATGTCCTAGTGTGCATTTATTTGAGGCACAAAAACCCTTCCTTCCACCCTATGAAATCTATGCCATTTGGAATATTCTTAAAAAACATAAATATATATGTAAAAAATTAAAAATATTTAATTGCACGTTAATGTTACTTATGAGTAAATAAATAATCTCCAAATTGAATCATTCAAATTTTCCTTGAAATGAGGGTTGGGCATGCATTTTATGAAGCAGGATAAAATTTATTTGCTTCACTAAAATGCACAAGCATGCTTCATTTCATGGCGAATATGATCGATTCAAATTGAAGATTGTTTATTTTACTATTTTACACACTTTTATATTGTTATATATTTACTAACCAGTCGAGTAGTAACAATGTTAATTTTTTTAGGACTAGAAGTCTTTATTGTAGACAATTGCATTTTAAAACATTTTCAACATTTTCAAATCGTGTTAACCCCATATAATCATAAGCCATTATATAGAGGGAAAATTAGAAATAAAAATGCAAATAAATAGTCATAGGTCTATCATGATATATTTTTCATAGGGCTGAACATATATCCTTCATATCTATGACATAAGATTTTTTCATATCATAGATAAGATGGCCCAAAGAGGCCACTGTCATACCCAACAAATGAAGCACATTAAAAGGCGTTCTTAAACCACAAGAATGAGGCCCATTACTGAGGTACAATTTTGTAGCCTGGGATGGAATGCTCATTGTATCACTACCAATTAATTACAAATCATGGTGTGCATTTATTTGAGCCACACAAACCCTACCGTTTACCCTAAATCAATTGAATTTAGAGTATTCTTGAGCAATAGAAATATATATGTGAAAAGGTAAAAAATATTTAATTGTATTAACATTACTTATGAATAAAGAAATACTCTCCAAGTTGAATCATTCAATTTGGCCCTAAAATGAAGCCTTGGGCATGTATTTTTGTCTAGCGGGACAAAATTTCCTTGTTTCACAAAAATGCACACCCAAACTTCATTTCCTAACCAATATGATTTATTCAAATTTTCAATGTTTTATTTTACTATTTTACACACTTTTACATTTTTATATCTTTACTAACTAGTAGAATAGTAACAAATTTGTTAATTTTATTAGGGCTAGATGTATTTGTTGTAGATAACTACATTTTAAAACATTTTCAACATTTTCACATTGCGTTCACCCCAAATCATCTTAAGCAATTATGTAGTGAGATAGTTAGCAATAACAATGCAATGGAGAAATCATAGGTCTGTCATGTTACCTCTATCATAGGGCTCAACATATCTTCTTCATATATCTGTCATAAGCTTTACTCATGTTACAATTTGGAGTATTCCTGAACAAAATTAATATATATGTGAAAATTTTAAAATATTTAATTGTGTTATTGTTACTTACGAGTAAATAAATACTCTCCAAGATGAATTATTCAATTTGGCCTTGAAATGAAGGTTGGGTGTGTATTTTTGTGATTCGAGCCAAAATTGCCATGCTTCACTAAAATGCATGCCCATGCTTCATTTCTTCGGAAATTTGATTGATTCAAGTTGCAAATTGTTTATTTTAATATTTTACACACTTTTACATTGTTATATATTTACTAAGTAGTGAGTAATAATAATGCTAATTATTTTGTGGCCAGATGTATCTATTGTTGATAATTTCATTTTAAAACATTTTCAACATTTTCACATTGCATCCACCACATACCATCATAATAAATTATGTAGAGAGAACATTAGCCATAACAATGCAGTGGAAGAATCATAGGTCTGTCATGATATATTTTTCATAAGGATTATCAAATCTCCATATCACTGTCATAATATTTTCTCATATCACATATAAGAAGTCACAAAGAGGCCATTGTCATACACAAGAACTGAGGCCCATTATGGAATTACTGCACCACAAGACTAAGATATAATTTTTTTTTTTTTTTTTTTTTTTTTTTTTTTTTTTTTTTTTTTTTTTTTTTTTTTTTTTTTTTTTTTTTTTTTTTTTTTTTTTTTTTTTCAGAAGAAAAAAACGCTGTTATATATTAATATAAAACAGTACATAGTCCAATATATCTCAAGCATGTATAAAGATACAGCGAGAATAAACAACCATAGGCAACCTTGTGAAGGCTGCATCAACATAGAACGTACCCGTTCATACAAAATGCTCAGCTATGAGAGCGAGCAGACAAAGGTGATGGAGAGATAATGACAGATAGCAAACGAAAAATAAACCTATGACATGAAAGAAAGATAAAATGATAATGCACAGGATTAGTCCGATATATATGATTGAAATCATGCCATGTATAATGCCTTACAAAAGATGATATAAAATGCAAATGACTGTCCCGTGGCAGAGGGAGCGAGTCAAAAGTGCAAAATAGGCAGCATCTAATTATGCCAAGCAGATAAAAGAAACCGGCTTGCCTGACGGGGTGCATTCACGCCAGAAGAAGATATCACGCTCGCTTGAGAGATTAAACATCCACCTTACGTCAGTCACGCTCGCCTGAGAATGGAAAAATAGCATGATCAACGAGCACGAATGAAAGATATATATCAGATCTTATACACGCTCGCCTGAGGATGATATGTGTGATATATCAAAACCTGCAAAAAGATAATACTGCCGGAAAAGAAGTGGGAAAGACCAAAATGTCAAATATGAACCACATTATGGAATATCAATCTGTGTCTCCCAGTATATAAGACCATCTCGGAAAAGCTGAACCTGCATAGTGCCAAAATTAGAAAATAAACCCATCTTTGAGAGGCCATCTGCCCTAGTATTGTTGGGATAGATATAGCCCCGAATACGTATCTGCTCAATCACCTTGGTCAGGTCCTCTCCCAGCAAATCATAGAAATGGATATAAAATTCCGCGGGCCAGCCATCTGGCCCCGGACTTTTATCACATGCAAATGATTTTAGGACCAATTTAACTTCATTCCCAGTGATCACCTTATCCATATGTGCAATAGCTGTATCATCAAAAAAATGAGGGATGTGTTCAAGCATCCACGCTTGGTCTACCATATTGGTATCATCCTGCTTGGCATAAAAGTTTGCAAAATATCGAATAGCCTCGTTTTGAATATCTTTGGAAGAGTATACAATGGATCCATCCGCAGATTTGATGCGCCAAATGGCATTTTTACTTCTCCGCTCAGAAGCACATTTGTGAAAGAACTTAGTATTTCGATCCCCCTCTGCTAGCCACAGTGCCCTGCTCTTCAACCTCCATGTGGACTCTTCAATCCTTAATAATTCTCTTTTCCTATTGCCCAAGAATTTCAGACTCTCAAGTGTTTGTTCATCTGGGTATGTATGAGTAAAGGATTCAATAATAACCTCCATTTCAGCCTGAATCTGCCTGTACTCTGCTCTGTGTCTACACTTCTTCTCACATTCCCAAGACTTGGTCATAGTCTTAATTTTCTGCATTTTGTGATGGAAGGAGTCCCATAACTCCGAATGCATAGGCTCGGGATCCTGTCTCCAGATGTCCTCAACCAAACAGGTATACTCCGGGTCCTCTAACCATATCCTATTGAACTTGAAAGGATATCCCGAGCGCACAGGGAAATTATTGCATGAGAGAGAGATGGGGTAGTGGTCAGAAACATCAGAAACCATAACAAAGGATTTGGGTCCCCCTAAAATGTCAAAAATCGAATTTTTAACCACCACCCTGTCCAATCTTTTCCCAATGAAATTCACACCCGCTCTTCTATTGGTCCACGTAGGCATCAGCGGGTGCGGCCTAATGTCTATCAGCCCATGAGACAGGAAAATGTCGTTCAAATGGCCAGCCAAAGGGTCCATACGGGCCTTATTTCCCCATGCTTCATCAGCATTAAAAGTAGCATTGAAATCACCCATAATGATGAGGTTATGTAGATGAAAAATACCAGTCATCACCATCCTGTCCCAAAAAGACCTTCTATTCACATATGGTGCGTATAGATTAATAAAATTGAAAGTATGATCCATACCTCTGAGACGTCCATGCAACAAAATACCACCAAAAAAGCTGTAAGCTTTAAATGATGCAAAGGAGGGGTTCCACATGACCAGTAAACCCCCAGAACGTCCGCATGAATTTGTTGCAGCAACATGCCAATTCCTCTTGATTCTTAAAAACATATTAATAGCCTTAGTCCTATCAAACATAGTCTCCTGTGCAAAGAAAATGAACGGATTCATAGAGACCAGCATCTCCCGCAGGCAATGATATTTAGGGTCATCACCCAAACCCCTAATATTTAAAGATATGACTTGATTCATGGCGAAACCACAGTAGGGTTACACGCTCTAAGTGCCCTGGAATTGTTTGCTGCCCCAAGATTGATGCGAATGGGAGTGTCCTTGATCCCGGCCCCGTCATCCATGAACAGAGAAATGGATTTAATTTTCTCCTTCTTCTTCCTGCCACAAGCGTCTTTTGCCTTTTTCTTAATGGATTTTAATGCATCGGATAAGGTAGGAGAATGCTTTGTTTTGGATGGAATAGGTTTGTCAAAAACCGTCAAAGCAGCGAGGTCCATGTTGGAATTTCTGAAAAGAAAATCAAGATCACTACCTATGGAATTTCTAGAGGAATCGGAAGGGTTTGTGGTCCCATTAAAGCCGGGAGTGTCATGTGGCGAGCCTGAGTATAACCCATCATCCTCACTATCATCAAGAAAACTACGGACATGATATAACGGTCCCCCACTCCCCATATCTCCCGGTCCCTGATCATCACAATCATTTACAGTACCGCGGCAATGTAAATTAGAAGGCTGCTTCCCAACAGAGCTATAAGATTTAAATAAAGGGGGATCAATGGACGAGGAGATATTCCCCTCCGGACGAATAGGAGCCATAGAGCTACATTGACCCAAATCCTTATAACTCATAGGTCGCTTCTCAGGGTTACGTACGTTTCCCGGAGAGGACAAGGATATAGCATTTTTAGCAGAAAAGGATGGGGCAGATGGAGCAAAAGATGGGCAAGATATCGGTCCATCAGGATCATTTTGAATGGAAAAGGAGGGGTCAATGTCATGTTGTGACTCAGGCTGGAGTACCCTATAAAGATTCTTAGATACAGATGGATGACTCGCTATATTAGCAGGGACAACCAAATCAGGGAGCGATACATCATTATGTCCCTCCGCTGTGTTGTAAGTTTCTTCTTCAGAGGAAGAGTTAGTTCTAATACCTGAATTTAAGCCAGCCGTCGGCGCTTGAACATTGGGGTGACGACGTACTCTCTCTGAAGCGTTTCTAGACTGGTCCGCCCTTGCAATACGAAGTCTCATCGGGCAATGGTCTCTGAGATGGCCCGTTTTGTGGCAAATCAAGCACCTGAAGGGAATCCCCCAGAAGTCGATGCGTTGTCTATGCCTTCTATCACTCCAAATGAGATCAATATCACCCGGGAGGCCACCGAAATAGTCAACCTCCACCAGAAGCCATGCAATCCTCTTGTCCGCCGCTCCCATAATGCTCGGATCTATATATTTTGTGGTCCCAATGGAATCCCCGATCGTTCGCAAGGCCTTTATGGTCCAAAATTCCAAAGGCAAGCCAGGCAATTTAACCCAAACCACTCTGTTACATGGTGCCTCCAATACGGGATTAAACCCAATGTACCACGGTATAATTTGCATGAAGCTCCTTCCTCTTACCCAGGTACGTCCCATGATTTTAAAAACATCAGCCTGGTTCATGAAGTGTATACTGAACCACCCATTCATCAGCTTACTAACCTTTGGCGTGTAGCCAATTAAGGTATTCCATTTCTGGTGTATCCATGAAGCAGTATCAAAATCGTCCCTATCTGGAAATACCCACCTCCCAACAACAGCCCGCCTCTGTAGGCTTGCCACCCTAGTGCACAAATCCTCGTAATCCAAATTAACCTCCTTAATGTCCATCCTATGTTTAAGGATGTTCTTTTTCCCTCTGCGAGCACCACAACCAGCTTTCCTGGAATTAAGCCTCCTATGTCGCAAGATACAATTTGCCTCAGATTCCTCAATAAAATGAAGTCCCTGTTGAATAATAGCCACATCAGTGTCGAAATCGTCGTTGTGCGAAGCGGGAGAATAAGTCTGAATGCCCTCCTGCGGGTTCTTTTCTTTGGAAGCCTCCATGCAGGATGCGGGACACCTAAGCACCCAAGGACACCACTTGCTGTATATTTGTGTACCAGCGCCCAGAACTCTGACAACCAATCCAGAAGACCAGTGTTGGACTAGAAATCCAGCATGCTTTTCCGCCGCCACCTCTAATAGCATGAAATAAAATAAGCCACAATGGGAATCGTGGAAACGCTCCAAAAGAGGATGTTTAGCTTCCCAAGAACCACTATATAAGATAAAAATCTAATCAATTTGAAGAAAACCACTTAAAATAATTTTAGAAATTAAAATAAATAAAAAATATTATATACATTAATAAGCTATAATTTATCAATGCACACCAGGGAACGTGGCATCCTGTACACTTCCCGATGGGGTTCACTTGGGCAGCCCATGTGGCTCCCGGTACTCGCATTTAATTGGCTCTTAACTCACCACCCTGCGCGAACGTTAATTCTCTCGGTTGGCTCGCCAAGCGCCTGGTTATGGCGGTTCGATGTGAGACGGATTACATTTCCAATTGCTCGACTGGTGTGGCGGGCGTTCATGGATCTCCTCGTCTCCTGCACGCGATTTTCTCTCCAGGCTGCGCTGATGCAAGTGTTAAAACGAACACTGGGAGGCGTTGTTCGTTAGCCGCTTGCTTTGAACCGGTTCCGGATTATCATTTTTCTCACAGTCCGTGGTGCAGTGTCAATCCTCCCTCTGTTCGTGGTCTCGGTGGTCTGGTTCTTGCTCCCTCACCTCAGCCCAGTGGCGTCCCGGATTTTCATTTCTCCCCTGCCAATTCAGTTTGTTTCGTTGAGCCTGGTCCTGCGTCTGTCACCATGCCTCGTCTCCGCGAATGCATGAGATGCAGACGCGGACCCAGTCGTGGGCAATCCAACCAGCGGCGCCCTCCTCCTAGCCATGGCTCTGTCCCTACCTTGCCAGAAGAAGATGGAGCCCCTGTACCTGCGTTTTGCGTTGATTCCGTCGTTGCTCCCGTCGCCCCTGCCCCTCCACCCCCTGCTCGTGAGTCTCCCTGCGTCTCTCTCCCTCCGGTCCCTTCTGTCTCTCCTCGGCCCCTTCGACCCTCCATCAGACAAACCTCTAAGCGTGCTGAGCTCCGGTTTGATTGCACCTCCTGCAACGCTACCCTCACTGCTTTTATCACTGTAAAACTTCGTGAAGAAGTCCCCAATTTGGCTCCGCCCTGTTCTGCTACTCCTCTCTCCCCTCCTAGCTCCAGCTCACCATGCGCGGCTCCAGCCACTTCTGTTCCTCCTTCTCAGCACGAGTACAGCATGGCGATGGGGCGCACCGGTAGAGGGAGAGCTCTCAGCGAAGGACAAGAGGACAGAAGCGATGCTTATGCCTGCAGAGTCATCGAGGAACCTACCTCTCCTACTCATGGATAGCAGCTGCAAAGTCACTCAGGTTTTTTTGTTCTGTTTCTGTCGGAATCATATGCTTCCAAGCTTTACTACTCTGCTGCATAAGCATCATGGATATCAGCTGCAAAGTCACTCAGGTTTTTTTGTTCTGTTTCTGTCGGAATCATATGCTTCCAAGCTTTACTGCTCTGCTGCATAAGCATCATGGATAGCAGCTGCAAAGTCACTCGGGTTTTTTTTGTTCTATTTCTGTCGGAATCATATGCTTCCAAGCTTTATAAGCACCGTACTATTTTTAGTATTTACTTTCATGTTAGCTTGTTTTGTGTAAACTTAAAACCGGTTTCCCTTTCATGGGCGGTTCAGACTTTGTGGTTTAAAGGACTGGTTTCCCATCCTGGGCAGTCCAGACACTCTTTGACTTGCTTGATTATCAAGCCCAGTGCTCAGGCTCACCAAGCTGACGTTGTGGCAGTTTTGTACCGGTAATTTTATACTTAATAGAATTAGTAATAAGCTATAATTTATTAAAATCCAATGTTAAACATTTTTAAATGTTTTGGCCTCAATATTTTATTCAATATGCAATAGATTTAATGGATGTTTTCACACATAATTATTTTTTGCATTATATAGGTTATAAAATATCCATTACAAGCCATCTAATATTAAATAATTTGTATTTATACTTCATAGCATCATTTCAAAGTTATATGATTAGCTCTATGCATTCAACACAATATACAACGAAAAAATCTTGAACCCTCCTCTTGAGTTGACATAAAAAAAACTCTACTCCTCCTTTGACATTATTTTGTGATGTATCTAGATATAACTTCACATTATATCCATTTCAGATCTCTAATATAAATTAGTTGGATATTAGTTTGAATTTTGATTAGTTTAATTATATAAATTTAATTATTGATAAAATTAGATAACATTAATTTATCAAAACAATTTTTATTATGTTATTTTTAAAGTTGTTGAAATTAAAAAAATTATAAAATTATAAAATTAAATTATAATTTCATCTTTAATTATTAAATTTTTACTTTGATTTTTTTTGTAAGTTTAGCAGAGCCTTTCTATTTTCCATTAATCAAAAAAGAGAAAAGTAGGTTATAATGAATAATGCTGGAAACCAGGTCTATTGGCCACCTTAAAGAGTCATAGGCCATCCAAAAATCATAAAGTTTGACCCTAATACTGTTTGCTATATCCAATTTACTGTCCATTACATACAAGAACTTCAGAAATTAAATGCTACCTATAATATGCATGTCAAAATGATAAAAAAGAAAAGGATTTCATAAAACTCAATCATCAGATCGATCGATATGTGTCGAGTCCTTAAAATTGGAGCTAGACGTATCCACTTGATTCATACTTTTCAATTGGCACTTTTTGCGGCCTAGGAAGAAGTTATGGTGGTGTTGCAGAAGGTGGATTTCTTGGATATCCCTTCTCATTTAAGTTAAAATAGAGGCAGCTTTTGCGTCCCCTCCATTTTCCTGAACATTGACTATGGCATTTGCCAGTCTATATTTCAATGTCCAATAAGTATGGATAGACTATTGAAATAATGACAATCTACTTCTAGTATTACGTGGATCCCTCGGAAACTCCATTTCCTCCTCTTGTATTTCACCCTCCTCTTGTTGAAAATGCAGCAAGATGATGGAGCTTGGTGAAATGAAGTCGCCTTCACCAAGTGGGCCTGCAAGCTATTTTTGGAAAGTGAAAGGTCTGGTAAATGCCCATGCAGTCAAGGGGTATGATGTGGTCTTCAGCAAAGGAAAGGCTTTCCTGCGCAGGAAGACCACTGGAGAGACCCGGAAGATAGGGGTTCGAACCAAAAACCTTTATCAGTTGCAAGTAGATGGCTGCGCAGCAATGGCATGCAAAGCAGGAGAAGTGGTTAGCCGGGATGATGAGGGCGAACTGTGGCACCGGAGATTGGGCCACCTTCACCATGGAGCTTTGAAGATCCTCCAACAGATTTCTATTGGGCTTCCTAAGGGCACCCTTGCGCAGTCAGATCAGTGCAAGGGGTGTACTTTAGGAAAGTTTGTGAAAGCCACCTTTCACGAGAAGGATAGTCGCGCCACGACGATCCTTGAGAGAGTTCACACAGACGTGTGTGGTCTTTTCTCAGTAGCTTCAACAGCAAAGCACGAGTACTACGTGATCTTTGTTGATGATTTATCTCGAAAGTGCTAGATCTTCTACATGCAAAAGAAGAGCGATACATTCGGTAAGTTCTGTGAGTTTAAAGCACTGGTCGATGTGGAATCGGGGAAGAAGCTGAAGGCTCTCAGGAGCGACAATGGTGGTGAATTCATCTTGGCTGAATTCAAGGACTTCTGCAGCGCAGAAGGGATTCGGAGAGAGCTCATCGCACCCCATAACCCACAGCAGAACAGGGTGGCTGAGCGGAAGAACAGAACTATTGTGGGTGCTGCATGGGCGATGTTGCATGATCAAGGCCTACCCCTTCACTTCTGGGCTGAGGCATGCAACGCAGCAGTATATGTGCAGAACCGTTGTCCTCACAAGATTCTTGGCATGAGTACACCAGAGGAGGCTTATTCTGGCAAGAGCCCTGACATTTCCCATTTGCGGATTTTTGGCTCTCCTGTCTACATGCATGTGACGAAGGATGCAAGGAAGAAGGTGGATCCAATAGCGGAGGTTGGAATATTTGTGGGGTACACTGATACACCACACAAATATAGGGTGTATGTGTCAGATAGTCGCAACACTGTTGTGCGACAGGATATTAAATTTTAGGAGGAGAAAGCCATGCAGTGTTCGCTTGAGAGGGAGCCACACTTGCATGCAGAGGAGGAGCTGTTAGCTCCCAAGGATGATTCTCCGGATGTGGATCAGCCAGTATTTCATGATATATCCAAACACATCGACATCAGGTACCATCATATCAGAGACTGTGTTCAGCGGAGGATCATGATGCTTTCATATATTCCCACGGAGGATCAGGATGCAGACATCTTGACGAAGGCGCTCACCAGGAGCAAATTCGAGTTTCACAGAGGCAGGGTATGGGTTGCAGATAATCCATATCTTGCTGAGAGGGAGTGTTAAAAATGCATCGAGATGATGGAGCTTGGTGAAATGAAGTTGCCTTCACCAAGTGGGCCCGCAGGGTATTTTTGGCTCAAAGTCTATTTTTAGACTATGTCTATTTTTAGACATATGGATCATGGACCGGGAGCTGCAATATTCTATTCTTGGATGATTGGTCGAGTTGGTAAAAATAGATGGACCTCTATTTTTAGCATTTAGGTCGAAGTCTATTTTTAGACCGGCGGGCTAAAAATAGAACAGTTAAATATTATTTACCCTTAATAATATTTGGACTCTAAACCTCAGTTTACTCTCTTGGAGCACTTCAGTTTGACCCTCGGATGTGGGGCATGCATCTGCTAGAAGGATTTACGCTTTTCCTATGGGTTAGTTGAGCCAATGCATGGTTGACTTCAGTTAGAGCTCAAGTGGCGGAGTTTGGTGGAGTTGATGCAACAGTGAATGGAGATGGTGTTCTGGTTAACTAACTTTGAACTAGTTGTATTTAGTTTAACTGGCTAATACACTAGAGATGAGTTGTGTAAATTAAATATTATTTAATTCACTAATTATTAACTCATTATCCAACTAAAGAACACATCAATTTAACTCAGTGCATGGACAGTTCAGTGGCGACAAGTGAAAGAGGTAGATGAAAGGGTTGAGATAGCTATCAATTGTGACATTAGTTGTGCATGAGATTTGCACCACACTTGGAGGAAATTACCAATGAGAATTGCGTAGTTGGAGCTAGTGAGATTCGAACTTGGATCTCTCATTAAACCAGCGTTGATTGCGCAATAGAGGCAAGCAATTAGTGGATGAGTTTTGAACCTTTGACTTGCTCAAAACCAATCTAGTTTGTGTGTAGCTTTGTGAGATAGTACTGAGTACTTGTGACAAAGTTCATCACCCTATGACAAAGAAATGTATTGAATTGTGCAAGCCTATTGACACCTGGTTTCACCTCCATCTCAAGAAAGAACAAAGGGGAGAAAGGCAACAAGCCTCCGAAACCCTCCACCAATACAACCCCCACCAACACTGCCTCAACCCAGCGAAACGACTTTGAAGTTCTGAGCAATCTTGACTCATTGGAGCACCCTATAGTCTCCCAGGCCCCCACTGATCAAGATCCGTCATTATTAAGTCAATATTTTATTACAACCAACGCCCCAAGCACAACCTCGGATTCAATCCACGCCCAGGCACCGCAACACAAACCATAATCCTCTCCCATTCAGATTAATACCAGCCACACCTCACTGCAAACTCCTCAATGCACAGAAATGAAAACAAAGCAGCGATCCTCAACCACTTCAAACAATCCTCTGGAGGAGATCCTAGGTGATCTAGATCTCCAAAAGGTCAATGAGCAATGGTTCAAACTGGGAGTCGATGCCATTCCCCAAGAACACTTGGAGAAGATAGAAATGGCATACTTGCACCTGGAATACATCAACCAAAATGCAGCCAAAAGGCAATGGGGAAATAGCAACCAAACGGGCATTCAAGCCAACCTGGATTTGGATCAATACAAGCTACAAGGACCAGGAAGAAAAAGAGGGCGCAAATCCACAAGACACCAAATACAAGAACCAGGCAGACACCTAATCAATGAAGGAAAAATCAGGGCCTTGGTCCTATCTGCTCCAAAGGTAGCTCAATGAAAATCACAACCTGGAACATCAGGGGGCTCAACGGCACCACCAAAAGAAGGATCTTGAAAAATCGCTTATTCTCGCTACGCCCGGACATCATACTTCTTCAAGAATCAAAATGCTCTCCCAAAGGCACAGAGACACTCAAAAAACTTGTTTCCAACAGTCATCATTGCATAAGCATAGATGCTATCAGGCAAGCAGGAGGGTTACTCACGTTCTGGAACAAAATAAAATTCTTCTTGCAAAATGCTCTGTCCACCAAGCACTCGTTATCGAACATTTTCAACATGCCAGACTCAGGGCAATCGATCTACATCACCAACGTGTATGGACCCCAACGAATCTAGGAAAAGCTGAAGATGCTACTAGACCTGGACGAAGTCAGGCAACACCATGGGGCAAACCACTGGATTTTAGGCGGAGACTACAACATGATCACCAATCTAGTAGGAAAAAAGGGAGGCTTACGAAGATTGGATAAGGACTCGGAAGCATTCAACACCTTTATTGTTGAATCCAAACTCATTGACATCTCCACAGTCAATGGTCTGCATACATGGAATAATAAGCAAGGACGAAACAATCAGATAGCATCAAGTCTCGATAGGTTCCTCATGTCGGAATCCATTCTGCTGCAAAATATCGACATGGAGGCCAGCATTCTGCCTATCAGAGGATCTGATCACTGGTGTTAAGTCCCTATATTAATAGTGTAGCCCCTTATTATGTTAGTGTAGGCCCCCTTATTGTTATTATTGTACCCCTGTAACCCCCATATTTTTATTATTGTGCCCTTACATTATTATTGCTAGGTCGGCTAGGATTACATTGTGGCCCCACTAGGATTATATTGTGGCCCCATGGACTCCTATATATAGAAGGAGGTTTTGTTCATTTGTATCATCCAATTGTTAATTTATGTAATGTATTGGAGAGGTTCCCCCTCGAAGTGGCTCATTTATAAGACGTTTATATCTCTTTTCTTCTCTTTTGGAGCTGGTTACACAACATTTGGTATCAGAGGTTTGGATTCTAGGGTTTCGCTGCTCCAAACAGGTCATCGTGGCATTTTCGCTATAAATATTTTTCTACGAAGCTTCAGAAGCTGAAATTTTTAGGGTGCGAAGCTGAAATCTTGAGGAAGTTTGTATAAAAATTTCAGAGCTTGGTTCGCAATAGTTTCGGAGATATGATCTGTGGAAGTTACGTATTTTTTCAGGCTCCTAAACAGGTCATCGTGGAATTTGCGCTATAAAAAATTTTCTACGAAGGTTCAGAATCTGAAATTCATATGGTGTGAAGCTGAAATCCTGAAGAAAGTCGTAAAAAAATTTTAGAGCTTGGTTAGCAATATTTTTGGAGATATAATCTGTGGAAGTTAGTGCTTTTTCAGGCTCCTGAATTTCATCTCAAAGAGGTGATCGTGGGAAAAGTTCAATAACTCTCTCTTTGGGCATCGGATTGGAGTTCTGTAAAAATTGGTTGCAAGTACACAGACCGCAGTTTCTTGGCTATCAATTTCATAGAAGAAGGATAAAAAAGTGACACGTGGCAAGCCGTACAAGTTCGCTCTACTGAACCAGTCCAAAATTGGGTCATTGTGGGAGATTGGAAATAACTTTGTCTTGGAGAATCCAAATCAGGTCAGACCTGTGGCATTTGAAAGAAGCTTCAGAGGGCTACTACAGGGCTGAATTTCAGATATCGAAGATTTTCAATTACAGAGATAATTCAATTTCAATATTGATCTCCTAAAAGAAAGTAAAAAGTGTGTATTGTTTTTTCTCGAATTGCATAAATCTTGTTTGAAAATTCAGTTTGAAGTGATTCCAAGGGCCTATTGAGTATTTCGTTCTAAAATGCCTCCTAAAAATAATTCAACACCCATTAAGCCCTCAGAAATCTATACTATGACACATGAGGAGGAAGAATTGCAATATGAGATATCAAAATTACGGTACCAAGTGCAACAAGTTTCGATCTTACGAAGAGCAATCGAAGATGAAATAGATGGTTTAAAAGCAAAAATGAATGCTAAGTTGGATGGTTTGAAGGATCAAATAATAGCTAATATGGATGATAAATTAGTGGAAGATCACAGCGAGCATCAACAACAAGTTCTCCAACTCTCAAAGGATAACCCAACTTTGGTGCAGAATCTAATGAAACAACAGGAAGATCAACATCACATCAAAAGAAGTTATGAAGCAGTCATAAAAACAAGAACTCGACAAGTACGATCAATTTCAGAGTATCTCAGCAAGTGGAAGAACTTTCCTATAGAAGATTCCACATGGAAGGATGAGAATTTTATACAGAAGCATCAAGAAATAATCAAGCGTTGAGGACAACACTTGTTTGAAGGAGAGGGGCATGTTAAGTCCCTATATTAATAGTGTAGCCCCTTATTATATTAGTGTAGCCCCCCTTATTGTTATTGTTGTACCCCTGTAACCCCCATATTTTTATTATTGTGCCCTTACATTATTATTTTTAGGTCGGCTAAGTTTACATTGTGTTTTACTAGGATTATCATTATTTATGGACTCCTATATATAGAAGGAGGTTTTGTTCATTTGTATCATCCAAGAATTGTTCATTTATGTAATGTATTGGAGGTTGCCCCCTCGAAGTGGCTCATTTATAAGGCGTTTATATCTCTTTTCTTCTCTTTTTGAGTTGGTTACACAACAACTGGCGTGCAGATTCACTTCACCAATTTGGATAAGCCCCATAACAGACAATTCAGATTTGAAGCCTTCTGGACAAAGAACCCATCATTCATGCAAAACATACAACGCTGGTGGACTCAAGCCACCATAAGGAGCGACAATATCATGTACATATTCGAACAGAAGCTCAAAACAATAAAAATCAACCTCAAACGCTGGAAAAAAAACACCTTTGGCGACATATTTCAAGCCAAAAAATAACTCGAGGAAAAAATGGCGAACCTCCAGCGATCTTTGATCAAAGAAGGGCCCAATGATGAAAGAATAGCTCAAGAATCAAATCTGCAAAGGCAAAGGGAAGAACGGTTAAAACAAGAAGCGCTGCTATGGAGGCAGAAGTCGAGGGTGCAATGGTTAAAACAAGGAGAACGCAACACTAGTTTCCTCCATAAGTCAACCATCCAGCATAGAGCACATAATCGCATCCTCTCACTCAAAAACGCTGATGGCGATCAAGTTTATAAAAGGGAGCATATAGGATTTGAACTCAACTCTTTTTTCACTTCTCTTCTCAGCGATCCCATTCAAGATAGAACCCGAGCCATCAATGAAATTATCGCTGCCATTCCCAACTTAGTTACAGAGGAGAAAAACTCCCTCCTTCTAAGAGAATTCATTGAGCAGGAGATTGAAGAAACAATCTTCAACATGGCCTCGAACAAGGCTCCCAGACCAGACAGCTTTACAATCGAATTCTTTAAAGCTTGCTGGCCCATTATTAAGGCCGACCTTCTCAACCTAGTAAGGAACTTTCACAGAACCAAGAAAGTTTTGCCTGCCATCAATGCCACATTCCTCACCTTAATTCCCAAATCAGACTAGGCTGACTCCCCCGACAAGTTTCGTCCCATAGCCCTTTGTAATGTCCTTTACAAAATCCTTTCCAAACTGATGGCTAGCATACTTAAATCTGTCCTCCCCTCAATCATTTCTCAAGAACAAACTGGCTACGTTGAAGGTAGGCAGATCACTGACAGCATAATCCTCACTCAGGAAGTGTTGCATTCTCTCAAAACAAAAAGGACTCCGGGTATGCTTATCCAGCTTGACCTTTCAAAGGCCTTTGATAAAATCAACTGGCACTATATGAGAGCAATCCTCCAGGCTTATGGATTTAGTCAGCAATGGAAAAATTGGATAATGGAACTGGTCTCAGGTGCTTTCTTTTCAATGCTACTGAATGGAGGACCCCTTCAACCCTTCATTCCGTCCAGAGGTATAAGGCAAGGAGATCCCCTGTCTTTGTTTCTCTTTGTCATTATGGTAGAAGGGCTAGGAAGATCCTTAGCCAAGGCAAAACAACATAATCAACTCAAAGGCATCAAACCGGTACACCAAGGACACACAGTAACGCATCAACGATTCGTAGATGATACAATGCTCATGGGCGCCCCCATAGTGCAAGAAATTCGAACCATCATATTTTGTGGAAAACATGAGGTCACCTCTAACGATAGAAGAAGTTTTTGATTTTAAAGATCAAATAGAGGATGATGTCATTAGTAATTTCATTAATAAATCACAAACTGCATCTCACTTGCAATGTCACATGATTGAGGCAGCGTTCGACAATAAAGAAGAAGAAGATCCTTTTAAAGACATCCATGATCAAGCAATACCTACTACCTCTGTGAATAATACTAAGGTTGTAGAAATTGAACCAGGAAAAACCTTGAACATTAACAAGAATCTCACTGCTGAAAAAGAAGAGAAATTGGTCCAATTATTACGAAAATACAAAGCAGCCTTTGCATGGGATTACCCCGATATGAAAGGAATTGACCCACAATTATGTACTCACCACATTTACATTGAAAAAGACGCAAGACCCATTCGTCAACCTCAAAAGAAACTAAATCCTCACCTTAAGGATGCTATGAAAGATGAATTACAAAAATGATTGGATGTCAATTTTATCTATCCAATATCTGATAGCAAGTGGGTCTTCCCATTAGTGGTGGTACCTAAAAAGAATGGAAAGTGGAGGATATGTGTAGATTACCGTGAAATCAATAAAGCAACACAAAAAGACCACTTTCCTCTTCCTTTCATTGACCAGGGATTAGACACATTGGCAGGAAAGAAGTTCTTTTCATTTCTGGATGGCTTCAATGGATACAACCAAATTCAAATTGCCCCTAAAGACCAGGACAAGACTACTTTCACCTTCCCATGGGGTACATTTTCCTACCGAGTCTTACCTTTTGGCCTATGCAACGCTCCTGCTACATTTCAAAGGGAAATTCTCAACATGTTTGCAGACTTAATAAATGAAGGTCTCGAAGTATATATGGATGATTTCACTCCTTATGGGGATGATTTTGAACCTGCGTTGCAAAATCTAGAAAAAGTATTGCAAAGATGTATAGACACTAGGCTTTGTTTAAGCAATGAAAAATGTCTTATGATGATGATTGAAGGAGTTATCTTAGGCCATTATATTTCAGCAGAAGGAATTCAAGTAGATCCAGCTAAAATTCAAATACTCTTGTTAATTCCTACACCTACTACACAGACAGAGGTACGTAGCTTTCTTGGATTTTCTAGTTATTATAGAAAATTTATAGAGCATTATTCTCGAATTGTTGCACCTTTATATGCGCTGACTGGGAACACTGATTTTGTTTGGACAGACAAATGTGACAATGCTTTTAATGATTTGAAGAAGCTCGTTGCAACATCCCCTGTGCTGAGGGGCCCAAATTGGAATTTACCATTCCAAATTTCATCTTACGCCTCAGACACAGCAATTGGAGCAGTACTTGGGCAGGAGGAAGACAAAAAGCCATATGCAATTTACTACATTAGCAAAAATCTCACCTCTGCCGAATTAAACTATACTGTGACCGAGAAAGAATTTTTGGCTGTAGTTCACGCTATAAATAAATTTAGGCATTACATAACTGGGTATCCTGTAGTGCTTTACACAGATCACTCTGCCATTAAGTTTTTAGCAAATAAACTTGTTACGAATGGGAGAGTAACTAGATGGCTAATTTTACTGCAGGAATTTGACATCACGATCAAGGATCGACCGGGCAAAGAGAACCCTGTAGCTGACTTTCTGTCCAGGATGCCAAAGCCAACAGATGTAGAACCAGTTGAAGATCACTTCCCGGATGAGCATATCTTCGCTGTTACCACCAGAACACCATGGTATGCTGATATAGCGAACTATTTGGAAATAGGTTAATTACCCAAACATCTATCCCTTAATGAACGAAAGCAAATAATACATCGTAGCACCCGTTTTTCATGGATAGGAGGTTACTTATTTCATACAGGTGTAGATATGCAAATAAGAAGATGTGTTAGGGACGATGAGGTATATGATATTTTGAAAGCGTACCATGACGGACAGTGTGGCGGACACTTTGCAGATCATAGAACAGCACATAAAGTCCTACGGACTGGCTATTATTGGTCTAATATCTTTAGAGACGCAAAAAAAATTGTGCAGGCCTGTGATAGCTGTCAAAGGGCTGGTCGACCTGGGCAGTCTGATGAAATTCCCTTGAACCCTCAACTAGTGATTGAACCCTTCGAACGTTGGGCCCTTGACTTCGTTGGTCCTATTAGCCCTCCATCGAACCAGAAAACATATATCCTAGTTGCCACTGAATACATTACTAAATGGGTTGAAGCAGAGCCTCTTTCAAAAGCTACAGAGGATTCCGTGATACATTTTCTTTTCCAAATTTTCGTGCGGTATGGCCTCCCACGAGACATAATCACAGATGGGGGACCACAGTTTCTAGGTAACAAATTGGCTGAAACATTACAGAATTACCATATTCAGCGTAAAATTACAACTCCCTACCACCCACAGGCCAACGACCAAGTCAAAAGCACGAATAAGGTAATCAAATCTATACTGACAAAAACGGTTGCTTCACATAGGCGAGATTGGGCCTATAGACTACCAGAGGCATTGTGGGCGTACCGAACGACATGGAGACCTACCACAGGACATTCGCCATACCAGTTGGTATTTGGAAAAGAACCCATCTTTCCTATCGAATTTGAAATTTATACATTACGAACAGCTCAAACGATAGGTCTGAATTTAGATGAAGCACAGGCAAAAAGACTACAGCAACTGAATGAATTGGATGAAATCAGACTCTCTCCTCTTCAGCGCACCGCATTAATCCAGCAATAGAGAGAAAAATGGCATGACGCCCACATTAAACAAAGGATCTTCCACGAAGGAGATTGGGCACTTCTATATGATTCTCGGTTTCGGGATTTCCCTGGAAAACTCCAGACTAGGTGGCTTGGACCCTACGAAATTTAGAAAGTGCATGATAACGACACTCTCACACTAGTCACCATTGACGGATATGGGCATTCCTTTAAGGTTAATGGCCATCGAGTTTGATTATATCGTAAGCTGCTTACCCGTGAATCCTTTTGCCAGCAGTGAAGGGAAGACTCCACCATTGAAATTCTTGCTGAAGGGGAGAATCCCTCTCCCGCACCAGTTTGATAAATTGGTTTTTTAAATTTTTGTACATAATGCATTCTTTTTTTTTTGTTTTTGGTTTCTGTTTTTGAAATTTGTTTCCTTGTTAATACTTTTTTATTTCGTTTGAATTTAGTTTCTTTAAAAACGAAAAATAATAAAAATTCTGTGTTTTTTTTGCGTTGTTGTTCCTTTCTAACGGAACAACACTTTTGTTGTTCCTTTTGAAAGGAACAACAGTTTCACAGAGTGTTTTGGCTGTTCCTTTTAAAAGGAATAGCACCTTCGTAGGATTTTTTTGTCGTTCCTTTCGAATGGAACAGCAGTTTCGTGCAGTGTTTTTGCTGTTCCTTTTAAAAGGAACAACACCTTCGTAGGATTTTTTTGCCGTTCCTTTCTAACGGAACAGCACTTCTGTTGTTCCTTTTGAAAGGAACAGCAGTTTCGCAGAGTGTTTTTTCTGTTCCTTTTAAAAGGAACAGCACCTTCGTAGGATTTTTTTGCCGTTCCTTTCAAACGGAACAACATGTCCGCAGAGCATTTCCTTGCTGTTCCTTTTGAAAGGAACAACAGTTTCGCAGATTATCTTTGTTGTTCCTTTTGAAAGGAACAACAGTTTCGCAGATTATCTTTGCTGTTCCTTTTAAAGGAACAACACTTTTTGAACGATTGTTTTAAGTTTTCAATACAAAAATACAAAGAAAAAATAAAGCACTTCCTCAAGTATGTATGAAGGACAATGGTTCCATGGGTTACAAAACAACTCTGTCAAGGTTATGGACACCTGTGGGCAGAGCTCTGTTAATGGTATTGAAGTCATAGTTATACAAATCAATAGTTATTTAACCCTCTTTCCTATAATTTTTATTGAATATCAAACGAAATGCATAAAATTCCTTAAGTTCTATCCCCGAACCATCACACATGAAAAATATTATAAATCGGACATATTACTTTAATGTGGTAAATAGCACAATTACATTAATCTTTTGCTGTCCCTTCACTTCATACTTGAATTATTACAACGCGATTCCCTCATTATTACCGATTTTTCTTACGCATCGATTTCAGTAATTACTTAATTTGATTGAGTTTATCATGATTGCGCCTGTTTTTTCACTGCCGTCCTATTGCTGTTCCACACATCCCACCTTAATCGACGGTCGAGGTCGACCTTTCATTCGTTTGGGGGGCGGAAATATCTGCATGAACATCAGAGAATTAGTAAAACTCTCGGACGAGAGTTTTTCCAACTCTCGGACGAGAGTTTTTCCAACTCTCGTCCGAGAATTTCTCCAACTCCCGTCCGAGAGTTTGCCCGAGAGTTTTGTGACCACAACTCTCGGACGAGAAAATGAAAAACTCTCGTCCGAGAGAATTTTAACTCAGGTTAAACCCGACCAAAATCTCGTCCGAAATATTTAAAATCTCTCGGACGAGAACTTTTAAAACTCTCGGCCGAGAAATTTAGTTGACTTTTTTCTCGGCCAAGAAATTAAAAATTTCTCCCGAATTCTAACCATCCGCCAAAAACTGTTTCCCAACTTCGCGATTTGACCCAATAACACAACCAAAACTATCAGCAACATTGTTTGAATCGAGGTCTAGGAATACCTAACATCCACAAGGGTAGTCAGAATAAAAAATGCATGTAGCTACAGCACCGTTTGCAGATTTGAATGCAAAGACTTGATAGAGTACTAGAATTTAAGGATCTATTACCGTATGGAAATGTTTGTAATATAATTATAATCTCTGGTAAATACTTTGGTTTAAGGAGCTCGTCCTCCTAATCTTTGTAAATTTTGTTACAAATCTAAAAAGGGTTGTAATGCTCTGGTTTTAAGAGCTTATCAGAGAACATCAGGGTAATCATTTTTTATTCATCTATGCCATCTAGAAAACACTTGTAACCTTTTAAGAATATGCTCTTGTTGGATACCCAACAATAAAAATCATAATAGTACAATACAGAGGACAAATTATAATATCAATGAAAATCACACTGATATTCTTTCACCATGGTGTCCCATCTACTAACAACATAATACATTGACAGTGGACTCAAGAACAACCCATCCCCATCCATTTTACAACCCCAAAAATCAATACTTATTTTTGTATCATCATCCATGAAGATCAGGCTAAGAAGTAGGAAAAATATCTGTTGAGCCACCTCCTCTTCTGCAAAACCAAAAAATAAAAACACATGAGTGCTTTCTTCTTCTCTATTTGCAAATATTTCTCTTGATATTCCTTTATTTCTCTCTTGGTTTGTTTCTGCAAGTTGCTTCAACCTAAGGAATTTTCCACATTTAGCCACTACATATTTCCTCCATTTGACGTTTTGACAAACATTTCCAACATGAAAGGTATCTACCATCCTTCCCATCTACAATCATCATAGCACTCCACTGCTGATAAATTACTTTACCGTGCTCATCATCATCATCATCATCTGAATCTGAATTATTTGTCTTTAATGTTGGATGCTGAACTTAAGCGTCTAGTTGGTGAGAATTTCACTTTTAATAGAGATGTTGAAGAATCTATTACAAATTTGCACAGAGGCACATGAGCATGAATATTTGGTAATAGCAGAGTAGAGTGCGAATAAAGGATTGGCTGAGGAAAATGAAAAGCTCCTTAGTGAATTACAACAATGGAAATTGAAAGAGGACCAATTTACAGAGGGTAAATTGAATTTGGAAGCTGAACTCAAGGGCCTATTTGGTAAGAATATCACTCTTAAAAGAGATCTTGAAGAATCTATTCAAAATTTTCATGAGAAACAGGAGCTTGAATATTTTCTTAGAGCTAAGCAGAATGTCACTAAAGGATTGGTAGAGGAAAATACAAAATTGATTGCTGAATTGCAACTATTGAAGCAGACACTTGCTGAATTAGAAGAGGCAAAAGCATATCTGGCATCTGATTTTTAGGAATTCATAACCAAGATGCTAGCTGAAACGGAAGCAAAAATGTCACTTCCACTTGAGATAGAAAGTGCTTAGCAAAAAGTTCATGAACTCCTTAAATAAAGGGGTGTACTCAAGGGGTCTATAGAAGAAAACAATGTTGAAATGGAAAACATGAGAAAGGCAAGTATTTTAGCATTAGATGAGCTTCACAAATTCCAAGAATAGGAGAGCACTTTGATAAATTGCATAAATCAAAATGAACTAGAACTTCTGACTTTTCCGCAGAAGCTAAGAGAAATAGAAGCAGAGAAAGTGGTTGTCTTTTGTAAAATGAAGGATGAAGATCAAATTGCTATAACAACGGACTCGTCGAATGTTAAATAGGTAGACAAGAAGTCGAAAGAGCCACAATACAATGAGCTATCTCTCGTTTATGAGATAGAGAAATTTTCCAGGGAGGTGAATGAAAGAGAAGCAAAATCATTCAATAAATTGGAAAATCTCAATTGTTAGCTGCAAATGACTATTGATGAAAAGAATGCACTTTTGATGAGGTTGGACAAGCAGGCTAGTGTAAAAATGGAGATGGACAAGAACTATAAGCTAGTGGCTCATGAAATAGTTGAAATGAGAGCAGTAATTGATAATGTGCATAAATAAAAAGGTTATTTAGTTGGTAGCGTTGAAGAGTATGAGCTAGACACCTTTTCCACGCTCATGGAAATTGCTTTGGTTGATGGAGAGAAAATAAAGCAACTTGGGGTTCAGACATGTCAATTTAAAGAGGAGCCCCAATAAATACTTGAGGATAAAGTTAAAAAAATGGGTGAACTCGATAGATTCAAAGCTTCTCTTGAAAAAATAAGCTACGAGAAAGAAGAATTAAATCAAGATCTTCATTTGACAAGAGATGAACTAGAGCAAATCAAATGTAAATTTGGCATAAGGGTGAAGTTTGAAAGAGAAAAAGGTGAACTTGTTGAAGAGGGTACAACTATCAAAAATGTTAAAAGAGGAAAATGACCATTTATTGAAAGATGTAGAGATTCTAACTCATCGTATTGGAGATCTTGAAAGTGAATGTGCAGAGATGAAGTTAGAGTACGGTTCAATGCAGCAGGAACTCCATGCACTAGAAGCTGCCAGAGAGTAATTGCAGAAGGAATGCTCTAATCTGGTGCAAGAATGAACAGGTGTAAATAATCTGTTAGAGGAATTACAACAGGAGAATGTAGTTTTAAACAAAAATGGAATCACTTTTGAAAGAAGTTGAGGATTCCATAGTTGATAGGGCTAGATTAGATTCTGAAATTCATACTCTCAAAGATCGACTTAATGCTTCTGCAGAAGTTAGTGAGTCAACAAAGCATGGATTACTGGGAGTAGAGAAAGAGGATGCACTACTTGCCATAGATTTCGAGACATGCAAGAGAAATTCAGGGGAATTGGATTTTTCAAGTAAGTTGAAGAAAAATGCATTAAACATTGAACTCGGGGATCTACAGTGATAGATCACCAAGCATGATCTTGAGCATGCTGATAAAATGTCAGTTCTGAAAGCACACCTGAATGAGGTTCAATCAAATTCAGAAAAGCTTCGGAAAATAGTCTTGGAAATGCTTACAGATCCAGGTAATTTTGGCAAGGGAAGTGCAAGGGTGCGTAAAGGCGTGTCAAAATTAATTTGGGCTTTTGAGTCCAAGGCTCAGAATGATGTTGTAATACTGGAAGCAAAGCCTATGCCAGGAACAGAGGATCAATCACAAGAATTCCATGATAAGGCTCATGAGGCAAGTGTTTCTAGTTCTGTACATGATGGAAACATAATGTTGAAACATCTTAGGGAAGCAGATGGTGAGATAGGATGCTTGAAAGCTTCTGTGACATTGATTCAAATGGATGCCGATATAATTAAGCAACAACTTATGGAAGAAGAGAAACAGAAAGGGTATTTGACAACCACTCTAAAGAAGCTAGAGGTTGATATTGAATCTTGATATACTTAAGGAAGAAAAGAAAACATAGGAGGGGAATTTGGTGATAGTGACAGAGATTAATGAGCAACTCATGGAACAAGTATTGCAATGTACTTCCCAAATTTATGATTTGCGTTGTAAACTAAAAAATTTGAAGCAGCATACTTTTGAGAATTCAACAGTGTTAGAGAAATATCTAGAGGTGTTACAGAGAGAATTTTCTGAGAAGACATCTTCATTAGAGGAAGAGAAAAGTTATGGTGTTGTTGCAATGCTTCATGTTGTAGATAGTCAAGAGGAATCCATCCAACAGGTTTCTTCTGATTTCTGTTCTAAATCAGAATCCATCCAACATGGAATATGTCATCTGTTTTTTGTTTCACTAATTGGATGCCTACTTGTCTCATTGATTTGAAATTATTGGGATGCTTACCTACAACATGGCATATATCATTTGTACATGGCATATATCATCTATTTTTTTCCTTCAGTTATTAGATTCTTGGCACCTTAAAAAATAGATAAATAGTTTTAACGTATGATCTTAAAAAGCATAACATCTTACTAAACTTTAAAACCTTCATAAATAAATTTCCAACCAAAACATTATTACTAATCATCTCACATCCATATCATTCCAAAACCTGAATGGTAAAAAAAGGACCTTGAAAATGTAATTATAACCTCTAACTATTGTTTAATTCATATAGTAGACAATTATCTGTAGATATCAAACTATTACTGATTAGTTAGCATTATTAATTTTGGTGGTGACCGCCACAATTTTCTATCTTTCATTTTTATTATGTTGTAGATTGACCAATTTTCTACATGATAAAAAATTGGTACATCAAAATATGTCAGCAGCTATATCCTCTGAAATACAAAAATCAAATGCCAGTTCTTTTACAGAAATGATACATAATATCTATGAGTTTGGTTCTAGCAAAGAACTTTGATATAAAAAAAATTCCTGTAGGTGCTGGAAAATTATTTTCCAGTGCCTACAGGAAAAGAAATTAATGCTTCCATTCCTGTAGGCCCTGGAAAATGATTTTACAGCACCTACAGGAATTTTTTTTATATCAAAGTTCTTTGCTAGAACCTAACACATAGATATTATGTATCATTTTTGTAAGGAAAATGGTTGTTGAAAAAGAACTGGAATTTGATTTCTGTATTTCAGAGGATATAGCTGCTGACATATTTTGATGTGCAAATTTTTTATCATGTAGAATATTGCTCAATTTGAAACATAATAAAAATGTAGGATCCAAACTTGTGGCAGTCACCACTAAAATTAATAATCCTAACTAATGAGTAATAGTTTGATATCTACAGATAATTGTCTTTTATATGAGTTAAAAAAGAGTTGTAGTCTGGTCACTAATGGGTCCATGATGCAACTAATCTTAGTACTTATGTATGTTGCAATAAAAGGGAAGAGTGAAACAAAAAAAACAAAAGTCTAGAAGGCTTATTGATGTATGTTGGCATAAAAGACAAGCGAGAGGAAACAAACTAAAGTCTAAAAGGTTGGTCTGATGTAACTCTCACTTTCATTTGCTTCATTTTCCTTGACATATTCTCATATTTCTAAATCCATCTCCTGACTAAAACCCCTCAAACCAGAGTAATATATCTTCCTTTGTACTTTGTGTATTCACCAACAAACAAAATAAACTCGTTATAATAAAGAATTCCATAGACATGTGGATAACATGTGTATTTAAAACCAATGAAATGAGACCAACTGAATAACAATGTATCACTCATAACTCTCACTTTCATTTTCTTCATTTTCCTTGGCATATTGTCATATTTCTCAATCCATCTCCTGACTAAAACCCCTCAAACCAGAATATAACTACCTTTGTGTAATCTCCAACAAACAAAATAAACTGTTTATAATAAAGAAATCCATAGACATGTGGATAACATGTGTATTTAAAACCAATGAACTAACGCCAACTGAATAACAAAGTATCGCTTATAAATTTTCTAATGGATGGGAAAACTTGCTGAACGAATGGGGATGGTCTTTGAGTCATAGGTATTGTACCCTCAACTAAAACAAAGTAAACTTGAAAAGGGTAGATGTGACAAAACTTCGTCACGGTGATGTCTAGGCTACGTTAGTCCTCTGCTACCCGTCTCCATTATTCGTCTGTCAACCCCCTTGGCTGCATGCATTAATGGCGCTGCTAACCTCGCCAGCTCCCACTGCCTGTGAAATTGATTTTGAAATTTCTCAGCAACATGTCGAAGCCCAGCAACAATCTCTGAAGCCCAGAGCACGAACCCAATAGCAAAACAACAACTTGATTAGGATCAACGATTGCTACCAAGCCTAAAACCTTGTCAATGATCGCTAGCCAGGTACGTGATGGATTTTATTTCCATCTCTATGAACACACTGTAAAAATCTCTGTAAAAATCTCTGCATAAGTTGCCTAGGCTGGAAAATAAGGGAGGTCAATTTTTGGGATAAAGCGAGATAAATTCTTAAATGAGAAGACATTTTTCTGGTCCTAATTTCTATCAAACGGTCCAAAGGAAATTCCCAATATGAACTTGTTAAAATCCATCATTAGCTGGTAAATAACTAATGCTCCAGTCTACTTAGATTTACAGAGAGGACAAGGGCATTTCACATTATAAATAAATGTTTTCAAATTACTTTTCATGTACAACATCTTCATTATCCACGAGAATTGTAACAAAATAAGAGCACTCATCCTGTAACTCCGAGTTCATTACTTCACTGAAGCTTCAAAAAAACAAAGAAGTAACTAAATAGATGACAATAGATATCGTGGTTCAATGCTAATCGAATCAATGCAAGAATTGATCCTTGAGAAAAATTCCAAGCATAGATAAAGATTAGACCATATAGAAATATAAATATTAGACTAATAAATATAGTATATTTATATTGTCCCTAAGAAAAGATAGAATTAGATACTTGATGATTCAGAAGGCATTTTTTTGGTCCTAGTTTCTAATTGTCTAAAGGTATTTCCCAGATTGAACATATTAATTCCATCCTTAGTTGATAAATATCTGATATATGCCAATCTACTTAGGTTGAGGAACTGTAGAGGGTCACTTCACATTATGAAGAAATGTTTCCAAATTTTCCATACCACGTCTTCATTGTCCAAAAGAATATTAACTAAACATATGAGGGCACTCATCTTGTGGCTTTCAGAAAATGTAAGCAACTCAAGGATAGAATGAGATAACTTCATGATTGAGAAGGCATTTTTTGGTCCTAGTTTCTGATGGTCCAAAGTTATTTCCTAGAATGAACATGTTAAATCCATCCTTAGCTGGTAAATACCTGATATACTCCAATCTACTTAGGTTGAGGAACTGTACCCGCATTTCACATTATGAAGAATTACAAATTTCCCATACCACATATTCATTGTCCATAAGAATATTAAATAAACATATGAGGGAACTCATCTTGTGTCTTTCAAAAGATGTAAGCAACTCTAAGTTCTCTACATCAATAAATTATCAAAAATAAATAATTAAGGATTTCATGGTTCAATTGGAATTTGATACTACTGTATCTAGATATCTCTTTTCTACAGGATATATGGTGTCCAGCTCTGCAAATTAAGATCTAAGAACACCATATCCAATCTTTTGACCACTAGTCCATCTTTCATTGCCATGTTTATTGGTGCTCTACATTGAGTAAAGAGAGAATTGTATTCAGCTCGCTAACCTGAGCTTTTGGAACTAGCAAAAGCAAGAAAAATGATGTTCAAATGACCTCAAACAATTCACCAAGCCCCTGCTAAAACCAAAATGTGAAATGTTGTCATATATGCAAGAAATCATTTAGTATAGTTAGCATAGTTTCAGCATCTTGCTTCATTGAATTGACTTTATAGACAAACTGTAAACTATGCCATAACAGAATCTATTTATTTTAAACTATTTATATTTATTTCAAAAAGGGATAGAACTGGTAAAAAATACAAGACTATGCAAGTCACAATTGTAAGCTACTTGCTTAATTCTCAACTGGGGAAGGGTGAACTGACTGCATCAGTAAGTCTAATAAAACGAGGATAAAAATCATAGAAGTTTGTTTCATCCCCTTCCGCAAACCAATTTAATTTAAAAGGAGAAATTAAAGATCTTTACTTTTGGGGAGGTCAGCCTTAGCTTCTACCTGTTGTCGTGGTCATGTTGTTCCTTTGCATAACACCATATGGTTTTTGTAAAAGGAGGGTTTGTTTGATCCATTAATTATGTCCATGGTTTTTGTAAAAGGAGGGTTTGTTTGATCCATTAATTATGTCCATGTTTCTACCTTTACAGTAGTCCGGCTTTCTAGTTTTAGGTTTTTTTGGATAGAGGGTGTTATGGTCTTTGGAATTGGGTCCATGAAATTAAGTTTTTTGTTTACTATGTTCCTATATCTGTGCATGTCACTTATTGTTTTATTAATAAATATAAGAAACATATTTCAGAAAAATAAAAGAAAAAAATTTAAAAGAAACAAACACACTTGGAGAGATAGAGAGAGATGACCAGTACCCACAGATCATAATAAAGAGAAATATCATACCCTTTACAGAAAGAAATGCACATCAAGGAGGCCAAAATGTGAAACAATATTTTTCACTAATAGTCTCCAGGATCCCTGGTGATAACGAAAATTTTGCAGCTTGAGAACATATTGCTTTGTCCCCATATGGAAGGAAATAACCAAAACAAAAGTACATGAAATCAAGGAAAGATTGAAGTTGAACGTTAAAATATAGTGTGTCCACGAATCAGAAAGTTGCATGTTTACTATGCAAATGATAGAGGTAGAAGCTACAAATGCAGATGTTTGGACTTCCTGAGAGATATCAATCAAGAATAAACAGTGCCCAGATCAAACTCTCTATAATTATTATATACAACCTGTTTGTATAATATGTACAAGAAACTTGTCAATTGAGGTTTGCAAGGGTGGTTGGCCAGAATGACTGCGCTTTTCCCACCCAAGTTCAAATTTTTGTTAATGACATGATGATCTATAAAGCGTTCATAAACATTGTTGTCATGGCTTCATTCCTATGAATATTGTTGTATTGTCTTCAAGCCATGTGAACTCTTAAGTGAGTATACCTGTAGGCAGGCCTGGACCAACAACCTCACTCTAGCCCTAAGGCTGAGAGAGAGGCTCATTTCTTTCCTCAGGAAAAAAATGTGAAAAAAACTTGAAAGCAATAGACATTAAGCCCTATCAGGACCCTCTTAAGGAGGACAAGACCTTACTACCTGCCTGAAAGAAGCCTTCATAGATGCTAAGACTTCTCAATGAGTCTATTATATGGGAAAAAATATGCAGAATCCTGAGAAAACAATAACATAAAAACATGAAAATAACTTTTCAAAAACTGGTCAAAAAGTTCATATGCGTTTACAAATATAGTGTAAATACTAAAGACATCCTCCTCGACTCTGAAACGAAATGTCCAAAATGAAAAGCATAGAATATATATATATATATATATATATATATATATATATATATATATATTTCTTTGTTTTCACAACAATCCAAGCGAAGAACAAAACATTGCAAGAGTAAAAATCCTATTTGTTTTTTGTCTTAAAATTTTTATTTTGAGCTGAGGAAGCTGAAGGTTCAAACACAACCTCATTTGATTAGGCATCCATATTCACATGGTGGCTTGAAAGGCCTGCACTGGTTGTTTTATTATCACTACAGACCATTTTGAGCTGAGGAAGCTGAAGGTTCAAACACAACCTCATTTGATTAGGCATCCATATTCACATGGTGGCTTGAAAGGCCTGCACTGGTTGTTTTATTATCACTACAGACCATCTTATTAGTATGGTTTTCATAAAAATTATGATAAGATCCATTTGATGCCTTGATCAAATGTTTGGGCCTTGATTTTGCAGGCAGTGGGAACTGGCGGGGTCGGTAACGCCATTAATGCATGCAGCCAAGTTGGTTGACGGATGGAGTAACGGAGACGGGCAGCAGAGGACTAACAAAACTTGGATGTCGCGGTGACGAGCAGGGTAACGGCTCCCGGGGCCCACTATTTCCTCCGCTAGAATAATCCACTTTTTGGGTGATCGGAATCTCCGAAAAGTATCATTATAGATTACTCCTTTATTTATTTCTTTTTCACAGTTTAATGGTGCTATGCAGTTCAGAACAATAGATATTCACCGGGAAGCGTAAAATAGACAACTGGAAACCGGTAAGATCTGCATTTTTTTTTAGTGAAATCGATCCCTGTTGCAAAAATAAATCGACTTAAAGTGGTGAAAATCTGGCTAAAATGGTCATTGGGGAGTTTTAATGGTGAAAAGAAGGCAAAAATAGCCAACTTCAATCTCCACGGCCGAAGCAATATATGCCAGCGCAAAGAGGACAGATCGTTGAAGTATTGACTCATGTCGCTAAACTTGGAGCTAAAACCGAGAGTTTCGTTTCAAATATAAATAAAGCATAGTTACCAAATTCAAATTCTAACTATAAAAAATTGATTATAAATTTTTATGTATTTTTAATAATTATATATATATATATATATATATATATATTTCCATTAATAATGAGATATTCTGATAATTTTATTTCCAATTTATTTTAAATTTTGGATAATTTCTAATAATTCAAAAAAATATGACAATATTAGAAACACATTCAAAGAAATTGAAAAAAACTACATTTTCTTTTCCTTCCAAAACCTAAATCTGACATGGTTCTTTGGTTTCAAAATTTATTTTTCCAAAATCTTATCTAATAAATAAATACAAAAATCATTGTTCTAAACTTATTATTTAGAATTTGTCTAGATAAAAACAAAAATGAAATTGAAAAATAGAATTTTTCCAATTTGACAAGTATTTCTATTTTCTTTCCTTAATTTTTAAGTACTCATGCGTATTCAAGCTTTAAAATTATATGCCCAGGAATTATGAATAGAGCCATCCTTTCACAGAGATAAAGCATACTAGAATCTATTGAATCCCTGCGTTGAGTGGCCCATTTGAATCCCTTCATTGAGTGGCCCATTTTTATAAATTGCATCATTATTTTTGTTTTTCCATAATTATAGATTTTGCATCATTATTTTGTTTTTTCTCAACTTGCATGCCTAGGTGATCAAGAAGTTTTTTCGTCAAGGGGAGTAGAGTTCTGGAATGGCACTATGGAGTCCTGGCTACTGAAATAATGGAAGAGAGAGTGAGCAATGGTACTATGGAAGGTTCCTGCGGTTACTAATTGGGGACTCACATTGTACTTCGCATACAGAATGTTTTTTTAGTATGGGCCATTGGTTATGGAAACTTCTTACGAAGATGGTCTATAGAGGATCTGATTTGGAAAACAAGGGAAGAGTCTTTTGTTCGACGAATCGGAGGGTGATGGGACAACTCCCTCCGGCGACGGTGATGACATCTCAACTCTTCTCCGGTGGACCCCGCGCCCTTGCCTCCGCCACCTCACTCCCTCTGCATCGCTCCCCCTCCCCACTCCTGCATGTTTTGTAGATATATTTGAAATTTGAATTTCTTTCATTCGGGCGGGTAAATAGTTTGGGTCATTGTTATGCCTATCATTCTAGTTCATTCATGCTAGAGAATTCAACAGCCCTCCCATGGTGATTACAAATTGGTGTTGTGTGATTGAATTTTCCGTTCCAACGCCTGGTGAGGGAGATTGCCCAGGACTTCAAAACAGTTTTGAGGTTCCAGTCGTCGGCTGTGGATACTAATCTTTGTGCCATTCATTCCAAGAGGGTCATCATCATGCCAAATGACATTCAGTTCACTCACTGCATCCGTGGAGAGAGGGCATAAACAGTCAGTCAGTACCAATGGTGTGTTTTCACACCACCTTATGTCTCTTTAAAATTTGTTCCACTCTTTCCTTTTTTAGTTCTTCGTTGTTTGGCTGGGGTTCGCCATTGCAAGAGTAATATGTACGCTTGATCGTTGCAATAGGGTTAGGTTTTACTCGCCCTTGGTTTATTCTGTTTCAATTTATCAGTAATCTTCCTTTTTCCTATGAAATATTGCAAACAGAAGAGAGCAAGAATCAAGAGACTATTTACAAAAAAATCAACCAAACCAAAACCTTGTTGGACCTATTCTTGTTGATGTTGCTAATGTTTGTGTGATATAATTCTCATCATATGTTGAGCACTGTCTAAACCTTCTCTAGTCACTGTTTTCACATCGCGATCCCTCTGGATATTAAGGGAAAGGAAAATGTTTATTGCGTCCATTGTCCTCTACTTCATATATAACTTGCTTGCCATAAAAATGCAGCCAGGAGAAGCTACTGTTATTGATTCATATGAAAGATATCTGCAAAACAGTAATCTGTCTGATATGCATTAAGTTCAAGGAAATATACAACATGTCAGAAGTTAAAGAACTCAAGCATTTAAAAAATCCCTTCAGACAGGAATTACTCTCTACCAAATTACTTTGTTTTCAATGAATCATTTTCCTTAATTATTAACAATAAGATCCACCGAGAATTGTACAAGGCATACTACAGAACAAGCCAGACATTGATCAGGGTTTTGAAATAGTAGATGGCCAAGAACAAGCCAGAAGAGTTATAATTCAAGTGCACTCGCTCACATTTTAACTACACATAATGGTCAAACCACCGATCCTCTATCCTAACTACACATAATGGTCAAACCACAAAACTAAGTCTAAGGATGTTAGTTATAGATAAAACAACATGCCTGTATATTGAGCCACTAAACTAAGTAGCATTGCATGGATTTGCGTTATGGATATGGCAATAATATACCTGTACTCTTTGTTGGGGATTGAATAGGATCCTGCATCAGTATTGAATTGGTTGTTTTTGTTGATGTTGTTGTTGGCACTAGAAGGTGGTGGTACTATTCCTGCTCCTGCAAGCCGAGAGGTGGAATAAGGGGTGGCGAAGGGTGCATGTGACTGTGTATTGTTTGTGATCGATGAAATGATATTATTACGAGCACTAGCGGTTGAGAGACTAAGGGATGAGGAGTGAGAGGCGAGTGTTTCCACAGGTTTTCTTGAACGATTTCTGCCTTTGTGCATGTGGCATTCACAGTATTTTGAATCAGGAAATGCATCCTTGGAGCAATGCCACTTTTTGCCATCTTTTCTTCTGCATCTACCAGGTTCTGGGTCATAGTTTTTGGCAAAACCCAACTAAAATGGAGAGCTCCAACGTACTGCAAAAAACCACCAAATAAATATATTATATTAGGTTCTATCACACAATAATAACAAAACCAAAACTATTAGCAATTTTTTTTGAATTGAGGTCTAGGGATACCTAACATCCACAAGGGTAGTCAGAATAAAAAAATGCATGTAGTTGCAGGACCATTTGCAGATTTGAATGCAAAGACTTACTAGAGTATGGAAATGTTTGCAATATAATTATAATCTCTGGTGAATATTTTGGTTTAAGGAGCTAGTCCTCCTAATCTTTGTAAAATTTTGTTACATCTTTGAAAAGGGTTGTAATTCTCTGGTTTTAAGAGCTTGTCAGATAACATCAGGGTAATCATTTTTTATTCATCTATGCCATCTAGAAAACACTTGTAACCTTGTAATAATATGCTCCTGCTGGATACCCAACAATAAAAATAATAATAGTACAATATAGAGGACAAATTATAATATTAATGAAAATCACATTGATATTCTTTTAGCATGGTGTCCCATCTCCTAACATCACAATACATTGACAGTGGACTCAAGAAAAACCATCCCCATCCATTTACAACCCCAAAACTCAATACTTATTTCTATGTCATCATCCACGGAGATGAAGCTAAGAAGCAGGAAAAATATTTGTTGAGCCACCTCCTCTTCTGCAAAACCAAAAAATAAAACCACATTAGTGCTTTCCTCTTCTCTATTTGCAAATATTTCTCTTGATATTCCTTTATTGCTCTCTTGGTTTGTTTCTGCAAGTTGCTTCAACCTAAGGAATTTTCCACATTTAGCTGCTGCATATTTCCTCCATTTGACGTTTTGACAAACATTTCCAACATGAAATATATCTACCATCCTTCCCATCTACAGCCATCATAGCACTCCACTGCCGATAAATTACTTTACCGTGCTCGTCATCATCATCATCTGAATCTGAATTCTCTATCTTTAATGTTGGATGTTGAACTTAAGCGTCTAGTTGGAGATAATTTCACTCTTAAAAGAGATCTTGAAGAATCTATTAAAAATTTTCACAGAGGCACACGATCATGAATATTTGGTAATAGAAGAGCAAAGTGCCAATAAAGGATTGGCAGAGGAAAATGCAAAGCTCGTTAGTGACTTACAATAGTGGAAATTGAAAGAGGACCAATTTATAGAGGGTAAATTACATCTGGAAGCTGAACTCAAGGGCCTAGTTGGTGAGAATATGACTCTTAAAATAGATCTTGAAGAATCTATTCAAAATTTGCATGAGAAACTTAGAGCTGAGTAGAATGTCAATAAAGGATTGGTAGAGGAAAATACAAAGTTGATTGCAACCATTGAAGCAGACACTTGCTGACTTAGAAGAGGAAAAATCACATCTGGCTTCTAATTTTCAGGAATTCAGAACCAAGATGCTAGCTAAAACGGAAGCAAAAATGTCACTCTTGCTTGAGATAGAAAGTGCTCAGCAGAAAATTCATGAACTCCTTGAAGAAAGGGGTGTACTCAAGGGGTCTATAGAAGCAAACAATGTTGAAATGGAAAAATGAGAAAGGAAAGACTTTTAGCATTAGATGAGCTTCACAAATACCAAGAATAAGAGAGCACTTTGATAAATTGCATCAATCAAAATGAACTGGAACTTCTGACTTTGCGGCAGAAGCTAAGAGAAATGGAAGCAAAGAAAGTGTCTGTCTTGTGTAAAATGAAGGATGAAGATCAAATTTTTATAGCAGTGGACTCGTCGAATGTTAAAGAGGTAGACAAGAAGTCTAAAGAGCCACAATACAATGAGCTATCTCTCATTTATGAGATAGAGAAATTTTTGAGGGAGGTGAATGAAAGAGAAGAAGAATCATCCAATAAATTGGAAAATCTCTGTTGTCAACTACAAATGACTATTGATGAAAAGAATGCACTTTTGATGAGGCTGGATGAGCAGGCCAGTGTAAAAATGGAGATGGATAAGAATTATAATCTAGTGGATCGTGAAATAATTGAAATGAGAGCAGTAATTGATAACGTGCATAAAGAAAAAGGTTATTTAGTTGGTAGCGTTGAAGAGTATGAGCTAGACACTTGTTCCACGCTCATGGAAAATTCTTTGGTTGATGGAGAGAAGATAAAGCAACTTGGGGTTCAGACATATCAACTTAAAAAGGAGCTCTAAAAAATACTTGAGGATAAAGTTAAACTAATGGGTCAACTTGATAGATTCAAAGCTTCTCTTGAAAAATTAAGCTATGAGAAAGAAGAATTAAATCAGCATCTTCATTTGACAAGAGATGAATTGGAGAAAATCAAATGTAAATTTAGCATAAAGGTGAAGTTTAAAGGAGAAAAAGGTGAAATTGTTGAAGAGGGTACAACTATCCAAAATGTTAAAGAGGAAAATGACCGTTTATTGAAAGATGTAGAGGTTCTAACTCATCGTATTAGAGATCTTGAAAGTGAATATGCAGAGATGAAGTTGGAGTATAGTTCAAGGCAGCAGGAACTCCATGCACTAGAAGCTTCCAGAGAGCAATTGAAGAAGGAATTCTATAATCTAGTGCAAGACTCAACAGGTGAAAATAATCCGCTAGAGGAATTACATCAGGAGAATGCAGTTTTAAAACAAAAATGTGAATCACTTTTGAAAGAATTTGAGGATTCCACAGTTGATAGGGCTATATTAGATTCTGAAATTCATACTCTCAAAGATCAACTTAATGCTTCTACAGAAGTTAGTGATTTATAAAAGCATGGATTACTGGGAGTAGAGAAAGAGGATGCACTACTTGCCACAAATTTCGAGACATGCAAGAGAAATTCAGGGGAATTGGATTTTTCAAGTAAGTTGGAGAAAACTGCATTAAACATTGAACTCGGGGATCTGCAGCAACAAATCACCAGGAATGATCCTGAGCATGCTAATAAAATGTCAGTTTTGAAATCACACTTGAATGTGGTTCAATCAACTTCAGAAAATAGTTCGGGAAATGCTTACAGATCCAGGTAATTTTGGCAAGGGAAGTGCAAGGGTGCGTAAAGGTGTGTCAAAATTAATTTGGGCTTTTGAGTCCAAGGCTCAGCATGATGATGTAGTACTGGAAGCAGAGCCTATGCCAGGACCAAAGGATCATTCACAATAATTCCATGAAAAGGCTAATGAGGCAAGTGTTTCTAGTTTTGTACAGGATGGAAACATATTGTTGCAAAATCTTAGGGAAGTTGTTACACATCATTTTGTCACCGTCCCTTCAATCCCTCGTTCCGCACATTGGAGGAATATTCCAGTGACCTGTGAACAGTAAAGTGTCTTGAAAACACCTTCATAACATCCTCCTGCATAAGGATAAACATTCTCCCGAAGAACATTTCCTCTAAAAAACCCTAAAAACAGATGTTTTAGCCTTGGCGCGACTAGCCAGTTCATCCCTCACGCCAATGGGGAAAATCCACACTAGAGGGCACGCGAGTTGGCGCTCTGTCCCTATGTTTGACTCACGCCAAGCCTATTAAGGATTTTTTTTTAAAAATAAATGGTGGAAGTTTGATTCTAACAAACCCCAGAACAAATCATCAAAAGAAGTTGAGTGGTTTGGCTCCGGATCTCCATGTATAGGAAGTGGTTTTCCACCTCTCATGGAACCTTCCTAAGAGATAGGACCTATCCCATGATTATAGGGATCCCAACTTCCCTTCCTCCATCTATAAAAGCTTGCCTTCTCCATTTCCAAGATAGCTGAACTTGTGGGAGGAAAACTATAGCTGGGAAACTATTGAGAGCAGAGCCGAGGAGAACATCGTAAGAGAGAGAGCTTTGTCTAAATTCCTGATAGGCTTCGTTCAGATGCACTCTACTGCAAGCCTCGCCGAAGGAAAATCATAGCGTCAGAGAATTTGGTTGTAATCTCCCTTTTTTTCATCTTTAATATAAGCGACTCTGATTTTGGTTCCATTCTTGTGTTTACTCTTTTATGAAATGTAATAAATTATATCTTCTCCGACTGATATATAGTTACATGCTTTAAGTATTACGTTGTATGTCGTCATTTCGCTGCATGTGTACAGGTGTCTGGACGGAGCAAACGGAAGGACTGTGATCTGTCAGGCTAGGGACAAAGAGCACCGCTTCTTCCTCGACAACAACAGCGTGGGATTTGAGGTAGGTTACTTATTGCAATATTTGTCTTTCTTGTAACTAGGAACCAACACATTGCATGATTCAATTGTTGCTAGAACCACTCTAGGGCTAGTGGGATCGCCTCTATCCGCAGAGGGGATTTACCACCTCAAAAATTTGGCGACTCCGCTGGGGATCAGTGAGATTTAGTCCTTCTTTCGTTTGGGTTGTGTTTTGGCTTTTGATTGATTTATTTTCTCTTCTGGTTCACCTTCCTTTGTGTTAAACCCCTATTCAGCCCCCAGAAGACCAGATCCATTCTCTTTTGTCCATTTTTATCATTTTTCTAGGGAAAACTCGATTGGCGCGATTTTTCCCTTGACAATTGCGCCAACTGGCACTTGTTGCTTGTTAGGTCCCTGCGCCAATGCCTTTTTGGCGCAGATTACAGCAAAACAGGCACGCCAACTCTACTTGGTGTTAGGGTTTTCTTGCTTTTGGCCTCTCTGAGATTGAGTTTTGGTCCTGGTGCCATTTTTATGATTTCTTGAGTGCATTGAAGTCATTTTTTACTGTGTTTAGGCCCTTTTCCTCTGGTTGTTTGCCCTTTACTATCAGTTTTTCATTCTAGCCCTAGGGCTTCTAGGTGCTTCAGTGTGTTGAGCCTCCCGTGGGAGTTTTGGGTCCTTGCTTTCCTGGTCAACTTGATTTTTGCTTCTTTGCATTCATTTTACTGGATTCCATTATATCATTGCGTTAGTTGAGTGATTGTCCTCTCTTTCATTCAGTCTCGCTTTGTGTTACTCCAAGCCTAGATTACACGGTTTGTTTGAGTCTCTTTTGAGATTCTTATTCGCTTTGAAGGATTTCGTCATCAGTTTGAGTCTTGATTGTGTGTGTTTGGATTGAGTGAACTTGTTTGTTTTATCTCTCTCTTTGTAATTTCTAGAATTGATGTTTTCATTATTTTTTTCAGTCGTTTAGTGAATTTTCTCTTATATATTGAAAAATACAAAAACAAGATCTTTTGCATTTGGTTTGGCATAGTGAAAATTGAAATCTCTTTCACATTATTAGTGTTATATAACTCTAGAGAGAATTTTTCTAGTTTCATTAGCTTGCATTAGAAACAATAGTGGATTTTTTTGTTCTCATTTTGTTTTCATTTGAAAAGCTCTCAACTCTCCCGTAGATAGCTCTTCATTGAACAAAGTGATATTTTGTGGCATGTAGTTTACATTTAGAGGTTTTATGAGATCCAAAATTTGATAGGGCCTAAAATTGAAACGTAAATTGAATATCAAATTTAAAATTTACTGAATTAACCTAAGGCAACATTGGAACATTAACGGAATATCTAGTGGTCTAAGGTAGAGACGTGTTTCGACGTCTTTAAGCCTAGCATCTGTCGCTCACCATCTGGCTACAGAGAGCGCTAGTACGGACTTGTGCTCCCCGTACCGTCGCGTATATAAAGGGAGACCCCATTAGGTTGCAATCCTTTATCCGTAGGAAGCCAATTCTGTTACCTTTTACCTGTGATACACCGGACACAACATTCGGGGATATTACCTGCACGTACGTCAAGTCCTTGGTTGATTTATTTTTCATTTTTACCAAGGTGTATATGGCAGTTCATGGATATCTGGTACACCCATCTACCTAGATTAACAAAGCAATCATTTTGATCTTTACTGACTCACTAAAATTGAAAATATCATCAAGCGCTTGTCCTTTCACGCTTGTTTCCAAACTGAAAGTGATAGAGTCATATTTTAATCATTTATAGCCTCTTAAAAAATGAAACAGTAAAATTTTCCAGTTTCAATGTGGTAAATTAATTGCCTATGATCACACACCCATTTAGAGATTGATTTTTTGGCCCATTTTTGTTTGTCTTGGTTTTTGCCCGCGCGTCTTTGTTTTGTGATCTCTTCCTCTTTTTTGCTATAGTCATAGTGGCGGAACCGTCAGTTTCGTCTACTGGTAGTGCTTACACAGACGATTCATCAGAGGTCTCCCAGTCCTCTTCTAAGTATCAACAGCCTGTAGTATCCGAGTTTCCCGACGGGGGACCAGTTATATCGAAACTTCCCGTTGGAGGACCAGTTGAATTCAATTGGCCCTTGTCCAATGCTTGGTTTGGATTTGGAGTAGGGGAACACTTCCCTCATTTTACATCGGGATCACCCAATTTGGCTGCTGTTATGCCTCCTAGTCCTTGTCGTATTTTACAATATCTCATGGCACGATCAGATATGGACTCATCCAGTCCTTCTCCTAGTGAGGGAATTACTACTTCTGGTGAAGATTACTAGTTGTTTCCCGAAGACATCCCCGAACCTTCTGTTATTTCTTCACTTGGTCCAACACTCCCAGCTAGATATAGGTCTTTAAGTCAGGTCATGGCTGCTATTGCCCCTATGGGAGTATTAACTCCATCTACGAATCTGACTATTCCCTCGTTAGGGATGTCATCATCGACACCTCTCACGGCATCTCCTTTCGTCACATCAACACCTCATAGATATACTTTCTCGCTGGCCGTTGTTAGACTCCTATACCAATAGGTGTCATTTTTCATGATTGACTTGGTGAACTATGCAATATGTTCAAACATTTTTCTTGTGCAAAGGTGTTCCATATTTAAAATAAAAAATCAAAGAATCAAAAAATTTAAAAAATGTAAAGAGGGTATACCCTAAAAGAAAAATAAAAGGGTAAAAAGAATAAAATGGTCAAAAAAGTGAAAGAAATGAACCCCATAAAAAAGAAAGGCCATGGAAAGTGTGCAAGTCTAAATTCCACTACTATTTCATTTTCTGTAATAAACAAAATTGTGTGCAGCTTGTCAAACTTTTGCCACAATTTATGAAGAGTCAAACTGTTTAAACTTGACTCATTCATTTTTCAATTTCATGTTGTAGAATAGAGAATAAATATCTGACCAAACAGTTTAATCTTGGCAGATAAGTAGATAGGTAGAGTTAATAAAAGGTGCTCAATAGTTTAATATGAGCCCTTGGATGTAATAAGTGTAGACTTAGATAGGTTTTCCATGTAAAAGAAAAAGAAGATTGATAAGGGTTTGCCAGTCTAAGTGCACCCTAATAAAGAAGAGAAATGGTAGAGTAAGTAGGTAGGGTAGGTAGATGTTGTTGCAGATTTACAAGTGATGAATGATGGTTCTAAATGTGTTCAATTTTACTTTCATCACAAGTGCAAAGGCAGATACTACATTGGAAAAAGTTCACAGCAAAGCAAAGTCAAAATTATTAACTTCCCCTTCATTTTCCCTTAAATATTTCACTAATTTCCCTAAGCACTAGGGTATTTGAAGATTAAATGGGCTCAAGGCATTTCCTTGACTTTTGGAGGGACCAGACCCTTGGCCCAATAATTGAAAAAACCTAAGTACTTGAAATCATCCATTATCACATTCATTCACCTCTTAAAATCTTTTCCTAAGTAAAATCCCATTTTACTTAGGAAAATCCTTCAATATTTCATGAAAAGCCCTCAAAATCACTTTTTATTCTAAGTCTAAGTGATGAAAGTATAATAATGCCATTTACTTTTGAAACTTCACTTTCTTGGTTATATTAGATTATTTTGAGTTTCCATTGTCCTTTGGTCATATTAACTCTAACTTATGTAGTAATTCCTATGAAAATCACCTTTTCCTATTTTATATAAATCCTTTTATAGTAATATCCCCAAAACCCTTATATTATGAATTTTTAGCCAAAAGTATTTAATTCCTGTTTTATTCAAATCAAAAACCCCCAATATACCCCCTTTTGGCTAAAATATAACATTAATATTATTCCCGCCCCCCTACAGTAAATAAATCGCATTGATTTAATTATTGTATAAATAAAAATATATGAAAAACTTTTAAACATATGAATATGTGTTTAAAACAAAAATAAAACTCAAAGTTTAATTAAAACCAAACTTTGAAGTAAACTCATCCCGCATGTATTTTTCACCCCCGACCATCCGTCGTACAAGGACTTAATTAATCCTCATGGTTAATTAAGAACCAATCCCCACCAATAAGAATGCTCCCGAAATGATTAATTAACCAATAATCACGTTGGTCCCACCCGTTAAACATTTGTCAACTCCATGTCCCATCCCCCGTCTGATCACCCGCTCCAAGATCGACGGCTCTCGTCAATTTCGCTGGCCATCCCCAGTCCAAAAGTTAACGCGCGAAATGACAGCGGTTTTCAAATAGTACCCTGGCCACGCGTCATTTGCTTTGCGGATTCGCTGCCTCCCCGCCCAAAACCACCTACCCTCAAAAGTGGTGCGGAATAAACCAGTTACCACCCTTCCCCATGACTCATCTATTGTACAGGATGATGTCATTTATTAAATTAATAAAAAAATTCGCCCCCCCAGTTGACTTTGCCGATAAAACAAAAATTCGCGTCATTTTCATTATTTTGTACGCAGTGAACGAATACACCCTCCACGCAGAAAATTAGAATTTCAAATTTCTGAAGTCCGCCAACCTTTACCCGGTCGAAGAAAATTGCAATCAAACCTCTCAGAAGATTGTTCACCTTAACCAGTACCTGCTATCTCCAAAAGAAAAACAGGTATTTACCCTAAATTCGCGCTGAACTCTGTAAGAAAATCGGCTTTCCTTTTCTTTCACTGAAACAGAGTTAAGATTAATTGCTAGTTCATTCCTTAATCCCGAGAACTGTAATTGAATTCCCAATCTACAATTGTACCTGTTTCTCCCATCGGAACCTGTAATTTTGCTCAATTCTTCACCATAAGCCGAATTTCCATTTTTGAATCCACAAGAACCAAAAATGGAAGTTCCTGTGGCTTTAAACGTCACCCCATTAAATGCCCCTCACAGAGACCTGGATTATTTATCATTAGTCGACAAGGATTTTCAAATTAAATACCTGGCTTTTAGTGATAGTCCTCTTCAATTTTTTTGTCGCTGCAGAGAAAATTATTTGAATGGCTTGGATATGATTGGGTTATGGGAATCTAATCTTCCCAGGTACCTCTTTCCCTCTGTCCATATTTTCCCTGAAATAATCCATCTTTGCCATGCAAATTATGATCCTAACCAAAGAGCAGTCTTATCCCGAAATCAAGATATTCTTTTCCCAATTACTGCTCAGTCTATCAATGAGATGCTACATTTTCAACCAGATCAGGCCCTTACTCCCCTGTTCATGGGAGATTTACTTGAAAAATCCACCAAAATATCCCATGAAGAATTAAGCCGCATCTACCAGACCTTTATGTTGCCTGATCATCAGCCTAAAGGCCCTCCCCCTTATGGGTATGTTTTTTTCACAGAGGAGGGTAGACTTGTTTTGGAAATGATATCCTTTATAATGGGCTTTAACACCAGTGAATATTTTGACCATTTAACTCTAGTTGTATTGTCTATTTTTACCGTTGGACAGCCTCCTGCTGTCAGGTATGACTTTGCATCATACACTGCAGATAAAATCCATGATCAATTCATGCAATTATAAAATGAGAAGGTGTTCAAATATTCCTCCATCATCTATCACCTCATGCTCTATCACCAGTCTGAAAATTTCTCTTTCTATACCAAGAAGCTTGATGCCCAAGGGAATCCAAGATCTGTTATCTTTTGGTCAGCCATCATTCATAGTTCTCGAGATTCTCCCTATTCCTATAATGAGTTCATTGATCTTTTCATACATCCTGCAACCACCTTGTTGACAGGAGTGTCTCCTCCAAGACTCAGCAATGAAATCAAGAAAACTTTGCAGCTCTCAAAACAATATAAATTTGGTGATTGGTACTTATACCAAAATCACACAGAAGTCAGAATCTATGGATGTGAATTGTGTCCCTTCAAATTGCCAAAATATGTCCCCATGAGAATCTTTTCTTTAGAATATTTCAGGCAAATGAACAATTCTGATATAATTCATTTTTGTAATGCAAAGAAGAAGGCTCAACTTCGGATCAAAAGTCAATTAGGTCCCTTTATTTGTAACTCTAGGGATGCAGGTGAAGAGGCTGAAAAGATATTAGAAGACCGTTTCGGATTACAAAAGAGTTACTATTGGGTGCCTTATGACCCCTTCAACTTCATTTGTGATAAAAGAATGAAGAATAAATCAGCACCATATATACATCAAAGAATCCCAGAGATTGAAAAATATGCTAATACAGATGAATGGATAGAAGGAACATTGATAGAGCAGGATATTGAGCAGGTCAATGTAGACAATGTTATGAAAGATCTTGAAAAGATGCTTGACCTAGACTCTTTTGCACAGGTACCAAGATCAGAATTTGGTCCTTCCTCAACCGGGATTATTCAGTAGGAGTTACAAGAAAACATCGTAGTATCATCTAAAGGAAAAGAGAAAGAGGTTGATACACAAGTTAAAGAAACATTCACCATGACAGAAAAACCTCAAACTTCCAAGGGACAGGATCAAGTACATGTTTCTTCTGTTCAAACCAATCCAGTAGAAGTGTCAATTTTGCAGACTCCATTAAATGTGGAAAAGGGAAAAAGGAGAGAGGCTGAAGCTGCTACCCCTTTCATTGGATCTTCACAACAGCCTCAGGCCAAGAGACAGAAACTGAATACTCCCCCAGAAATAGAATCTATTGATGAAATCCTTGATAGTCAAGTACCAGAACAATTGGGCAGTCAACAAACAGGAAAATTCAGTGAAGCATCCACTACCTCACAAAGGAGAGAGCTACAGAAGCAATAGAGTGTTGAAATATCTTCTTTCAAAACACCAGTTAAAGATACAGGAGATATAAAGAAGACATTTATCAATATCAAGGCCAGGAATGATCCTCTGAAAGTTTAGGTATATAATCAATATCTGAAAATGGCTCCAAAGAATCAGGAAAGATTGATGTCATCTTTTGACATCCAATAGGGCAAAATGTTAATGAGCCATTTCAAACCCAAGGTGCAACAACCCCAAACAACTTCTGATTATATTAGGACAAACTTTGAAGTCTTAGAAAAGGATATCCATCCTTTATATCAGATTGAGTTACATAAGCAGACTGGGGAAATGATCTATTCTACTTTGACTGATAAGGCAATGGCAGCTCACAGGTTACAGGATTCTTTGGAAAACACCAATACACAGTTACAGTTTGAAAAAGCTTCTTCTCAAGCCAAAGACAACAGAATAAAAACATTGGAAGAAATCATAATTGGTTTGGGACATAATCCAAAGGATGTCAAAGGTATAGAAGCTCTAATCAAGAAAAAGGATGATGACATTGCTACTTTGAGAAAGCAGTTGAAATTTCCAGCCTCCAGACATCCTCAAACTGAAGAAGTAATAAAGAAGAATTCTGAAGAAGAAATTATGGAGTTTCTCTTAAAAATGAATGAGCAACTGATTGAAACAGAAAAAGAACTGGAACAAGTTTTAGAAGACAAGCAGTCCAATGTTCCAGCATCTACAACAGAGGCAATTACAGGTACACAACCAACAGGTCAGCCACTATAATCATCACAGGTAGACACTTCAAATTTGAGTTCAGAACAATTAGTAAAACAAATGAATGACTTGAAACTTCAAGTAACTGAACTTTAGCACACAAAGTTACAGCTTATCAATTTAGAACAGAGATATGATCTTTCAAAAATGAGTGTTGCTGATAAATCAAGAGAAATCAAGAGATTGGAAAATTTGGTTAAAGCATTAAAAAATGATCTCACATTGGAGAAGCCTTTGAGAGAAATAAATGAAATTCTTTGGGACAATATTATCCAGTCAATAAAATACATATGGCCTTCAATTCAGATAATGTACGAGTAGAATGATTTGGTCAGAGCAGCTCTGGATGAAGTTGAAAACACACGAGCAGAATTAAGAAATAGGCCTGAGGAAGCTAATCAGCTTATACAGTTTTTAAACACCCGGACCAGACAGCAGCTTGAAGAAGTGGGTATTCAGGATAGAACTGCAACAATATTAGAAATAAAAAGAGTTTTTACCAAAAGAACTCTTATGCAAAATTTGGAACGAAGGTGCTTTGACATGCAGGCAGAAATAACTGCTTTCAGAGAAAGGTTTAATGTTTTATTGAATAAAGGGTTGCCTAGTCCTATAATTCCAGAAGATAAAATAATGGACCTAGAAACTTATATTAGGAAATTGGACATAAATTCTCACAATCTAGCCAATTCCTCAGCCAGTTCATCACAAGCTAAATTACCTACAGGAAGGAATCTTCATGACAGATTAGAGAATTTGTTTTATCTAGAACATGAAGTAAGGCATTTGTTTCCTAACCAGCCTAATTTCTTCAGATATACCGAGGCTGACAAAACATTAAGGAAGCTTCAACGGACAAGAATAGCATAAGAGAAATGGTGGGAAGATATGTTAGAACTTTTGTAAAAATTATCCTTATATGAAATGTTGCCTATTTACCACAGTATAAAGGATAAACAAAGGTTAAAGAGTATCAGTTCAGATTAAAAGTGTTTCAGTAAAAACAAGGAGTATCAGTGAAGCAAGGCAGTTAGAACAAAATTACTGAAGAAGACAACGATGAGCCACAATATAGCACCTGCCTCCAGCACACTCTCAAAAGGAGGGAATAGCACAACATCGATTACTTCTTGTCTTATCCATGAGACCACTGTCTCTATTTTTATTGTAACTTATCTATGAGTCATATTAGATTATATCTCATTTTGTTGAGAGATATTTTGTATCATTTTTTGTATAAATAAGCCCTCAGTTGGATTATTGAGGGTGGATTCTTCTACTTTGCTGTAACATTGACTTTTGGAATAAAGTGCTTTTGGAGAAATTTCTTCGTGGCTTGCTGGATGATGAATTGAAGCTCAAGACTTTTTGTAGGATTCATGTGTCAGAATAAAGTTCAATAAGTCATTTCTATCCTGTGTTTTAAGTTTTATATATGTTTACTACATCAATGTGTTTCATTTCTGAATAATTAACAAAAAGGATTAAATCAGAAATTGCTTAAGTGTACTCTGATTTCAATTGTTATTATTCTAAATGTTTTCTTCTAAACTGGTTATAAACAATGAATTCTTAATTTCTCTTATTTCTCTAGTTTAAGCATTTGATTACTTAGTAAAGAATTCTTAATTTCTCTTTATTGGTAATCTCTCACTTTCCCTCGTTTAAACATGTTGAAAGATTCTTAATTTCCTTTCATCCATTTAAAAAATCCATTCCATTCACTTTAATATCCAAAATTGTTCTTTGTTTTGGCTATCTTGCCCTGCAAAGCCATCTTTAGTGTAAAAACTTAATCCAGTAAAGCCATCCTTTTGACTCCATAGCCCAATGGCCTGAAATACTCAATCTTGCCCTCAGTTGGCAGATTCCACCATTCAAATTCAAACAAAAAACCTGGACTTATAACCAGCCTAATATTTTCAAAGAACAAAGCTAAATTTTAAAAGAGAGAGCCCTCTCTGGATACAGATTGGCTAGATTCTGTATCTGAAGGTTGGTTTGTGGTTACCTCGGACCCCTTTCCTTTTCCAACAACTTCAAGGAAAATCTGAGAGATTAACATAGTGGCGACCATACCGGGGACCTAAATCATTTTATTGGTACTACTGTTTGATTTATAAACTACAGGCGGAGTCTGAAGATTAGCCAGGTAGCCTTTGAAATGCTTTTTTCTCTACAATTGCATAGTAAATAAATGCTACTTCAGTCAATCTCTGGTCTATTTTATAGACTCAACTTTGGTTTCAAAAATTCAATCAGTTTCTCTAGTTCAATAAATCTTTGAGAAAATTTTAATAAAAATCTTTAAATTCTTGGAGAATTTGTCGAAGTTGTATTTTCATTTCATTTAAAAACAAAAAACTTAAAAAGAAACATTACTAAGAAAATTGGCTTTAGAAAGGATTCATTATACCAGGTCAAATCCTGACCCTAACCCACCACCGATATTCGAAAATCTGAATCTGATTCCTAGGATTCTTAGAAGTCAAGAAAGTTCTGAAGAAGAAAGTCAAGAAATCTCTGGAAGTTCTCAACCTCCTCATAGATCAGCATCTTGTCCTGTAAAGTGGATTTATTTTGATGAAGAACCTTTTGATGAGTGATTTGAAACATCTTTATTTGTGAATTTTTCTGAAACTGAATTATCCAAATTAGTTCCGGACCCATTATTTCTTGAAGATTTACAATTGAAATTTGTTTCATTTCATCTTGAAAGACATTTACAAAATTCCATTCAATATGAACAGACCTTTGAAGAAACTTCAAACACTTCTGTAATTACTGCAGCTTCCCTGAGTTCATCTACTTTTCCCCAAACTTCTCAAACACAAGCCACTCCTTCTACTCCTCCACCCACTCCTTCCAGACCATCATCACCTGTTATTCCATTACACCTTCCAATGGCCAATAGATATGCTCCTTTAAGGTTGCCAAGCAACCCTGCTGCTTTGCCTCAAGATTATCAGAGTAAAATCACCCCTTTTGATGGTTCAGGTACTTATACTGCTCAACAACATACCAAAAGGATGACCGATTACTTTGAATTTTATGAAATAGACGCTGATAATGTTCGAATGAGAATTTTTGTCCAGAGTCTTACTCGGGAAGTCAGGACATGGTTTAGGGCTCTTGCTCCAAACAGTATTGCTGACTTACCAGCCCTATATAGGGAATTTTTAAATAGATGGGAGAAGAAGAAAGACCCTCTTCAAATCCTATCTGACTTTGGAAAATTGAAAAGAGGACCTAATGAAGCAGTACAAGATTATATCATCAAATTCAACGAAGCCTACAATGATGTTCCTCAAAACCTTAGACCCCCTCCAGATTCAGTACTGGTTAAATTCCCTGACGGTTTTGATTCTGAAATAGCATATTCACTTAGGGAAAGAGCCCCCCAAACTCTAGAAGAGATGCAGAGCATAGTTGTTAGTGTTGAAGCTAACCTCATAGAAAAACAGGCTAGAGCTAGAGCTGAAAGAAGGATGACTATAAACGAAGAGCCTTCTGCTTTTGAAAGAAAGATGGATGCAATTATTAAAGGTATGGAAAGACTGGGAGACAGAGTAGAGACAATTGAAATAAAGTCTTCTGGCGATGGTCAAAATGTTGTTAGAAACCCAAACTTCAGAAGAAATCAAAACCAAAATACTGGGAAAAATGTCCCTGACCAAAACATCAGGCCACCATTCCAAGAAATTTTTTTTGAAGGTTCATCTTCTGAAGAACCAACGGAGGATGTTGAAATAAATAACGTGACTGAAAACAAGAATGAACCAGAAGTTTTCCTATCTCAAGATGATCAAGAAAATCACATTCTTGAAACATTTCAAACTCATTCAGGAGAAACTTTTGATTTTAAAGAAGGATATGATTCGGCAATTTATGAAGTTCATAAACAATACAATTTGAGAAGTAGACGGATTGACGTGCCAGAGAATAGCAAACAGAAAGCTACAAAACAAAACATCAAAGGTAAAACTAACACTCCTCCTGTACAAATTCTTTCTAGAACAAGTCCTAACCCTGCAAATCCAATAATTGAAGACGTGTCTGATAATCAACCAAATAATAAACAACTTTCTAATACTTCTCCTCCCACAGGAAACGTAGAAGAACCAGCAGAAGTTAATTCAAAAACACCTTCAACTCATAATCCTACTCATGAAAAAGAGAAAAACACTGAAGACCCAAAAAACAGAGAAAATCCAACTGTTCAAAATACTAGAGCTCAAACAGAAAAATCTTTCAATCTAGAAGCTGAAATAGGAAAAATAAAGATAGTTGTTCCCTTAGTAGAATTAGCTAAACACGATGTCTATAGAAGCCAAATCAGCAGATCCCTTAACATTACTGGAATGGACGATTCAGTAAATGTTTTTTATGATCAACCCAAACTACTTTTTGGCCCTGAAGTAAATGGTAAACCAGAAAGTGGAGGAACTCCTCCATTTTATGTGAGTTTAAACGTACATGACAAAATACTTCATAACGCCATGCTTGATTCTGGAGCGTCTCACAATTTAATGCCCAAAGCTGTGATGGAAAGATTAAATCTAGACATTACCATACCATATAAAGATCTTTTTTCGTTTGATTCGAGTCAGGTAAGATGTTTAGGTTTGATTAAAGATTTGTGTGTTACTTTGGTGAAATACCCTGCAAAATATATTCTGATGGATATAGTAGTTGCTGATATTCCTCCTAAATATTGTATGTTGTTGTCCAGATCCTGGGGTGCCAAACTCGGAGGATCTCTTCAACTAGATATGTCATATGCTACTATTTCAGTATTTGGTCAACCTAAAAGACTATACAGAGAGACCTTGATGAAATATTTAGTAAGTAGTCAGGAGAAGCCTGAAAACTTCCCTGTCTATTCAGTACATTCTGATATGGACTCATTCATCCTTTATAATGCTGAATTTGACCTTCCTACTGAACTAGAAGCACCATAAACAGAAACTGCAAATAAATCCACTGTTCAAATCGAAGAAATTTCTGAAAACAAAGAAACATCAAACATTCAAGAAATACCAGAAAAATTTGAAAAACCAGAGCTCCCTGTTAAGAAACATGTTAAAATAGTTGATGAAGATTATGAACATGAAATTCTGTGGCATTTAGAATTTTATGGTTCAGTAAATAAGTTAGGAGAAGGAGCTGGAATTTGGATACATAACGTTGAAAATAATCATGCCGAAGGCCATGCTTATAGATTGAACTTTAGATGCACTAATAATATGGCAGAGTATGAAGATCTTTTGCTAGGGCTTAAACATGTCAAAAAGTTAGGAGCAATTAGAGTATCAATCATAGGAGTCTCTGAGTTAATTATTCAATATATTAGTGGTGAATGTTCAACAAAATACTCCAGATTAAGACAATACAGAGAAACAGTTGTGGAAATTCTCAACACTTTTCTACAGGCTCAACTTTCCAAAATTCCTAGAAAACAAAATTTGCATGCTCACAGTCTTGCAATGTTCGCTAGCACATGTAAATTACCTTTTGGACCTAATCATCAGTTCACAGATGAGATTATACATAGGCCTGCTATACCGAATAATCTTATGAATTGGCAAGTGTTTGTAAATAATAATCAGATTAATAATTTTTTGACCTTAGAAAATGAGTTCTCTAACAGTGGTATAGATGAAGACACAATAATCAATGAATCTGATCAACTAGATGAGCAAGAAACGAATATTTCAGAAGAGACTGCAATTCACATGCTTCACCCAACCAAATTCACTAAAAAAGATATGCAGGATTTGAAACAAATGGAAATCGATGAGATTATAGAAGATGAATCTGAAATTATTAATCTGAAAGATAATCATTTACCTAAAGGATTAACTCCTTTAGAAGATATTTTTGACTCAAATGACATTCCACTAAAACCCAAAATGGAACCGTTAAAAGCTGATATTGAAGAATACAATTTGGGAACTGAAGGAAATCCCAAGTTGGTTAAGTTATCTAAATCTCTGCCAGAGGATCAGAAAGTTAAATATGTTGAACTGTTAAAATAATTTCAGGATGTTTTTGCCTGGAGTTATGAATATCTTAAATCATACGATACATCAATAATTCAACATACAATACCTTTAAAACCATATCAGAAACCTTTCAAACAAAAACTTAGAAGAATTAATCCTGTGCTACTACCTTCAATTGAGAAAGAAATTAAAAGAATGTATGAAGCAGGAATTATAGCTCCTATTAGGTTCTCTGAATGGGTTTCTAATTTGGTACCAACAAGGAAAAAGACTGGAGAGATTAGACTATGTGTCGATTTGAGAAATTTAAACAAATTTTCTTTAAAAGATAACTATCCTCTGCCTAAAATGGATCATATCTTACAAAGGGTAGTGGGATCTTCAATAATTTCTCTTCTGGATGGATTTTCAGGGTATAACCAGATTTTGGTTCATCCTGATGATCAAGAAAAAACAGCTTTTACAACACCATGGGGTACTTTTAAATATGTTAAGATGCCATTTGGACTCAAAAATGCAGGGGAAACCTTTCAAAGAGAAATGGACATTGCATTTTCCAAAGAAATTCATGATTTTCTGGTTATTTATCTAGATGATTTAACTGTTTTTTCCAAAACAAATCAGCAACATTTAGATCATCTAAGACAAGTGTTTATAAAATGTAGAAAGTATGGTATTTCTTTAAATCCGAAAAAATCATTGTTTGGTCTTGAAGAAGGAAAACTCCTAGGTCACATTATTTCAAAAGATGGCATTAGAATTGATCCTGAAAGAATACAAGCCATATTGCAGATACCTCATCCCAAAAATATTAAAGAACTTCAAGCTTTCATAGGTAAGATCAATTTTTTGAGAAGATTCATTTCTAGTTTAGCTGAATTACTTAGATTACTCACTAACATGTTAAGAAAGGATTTGAGTATTAAATGGACAGTGGAAGCCAAGCAATCATTTGAAGAAATCAAAATGGCTTTGACTAGAACACCAGTTCTTACCAGTCCAAAATTTGATAGAGATTTCATAATTTTTTCATTTGCTTCTGAACACACAGTTGCAACTGTTTTACTACAAAAGGATGATCAAGGATGTGAAAAACCAATAGCATTTTTTAGTAAAGCACTTAGAGATGCATCATTGAAATACAATATCATGGAGAAACAAGTTTTTTCACTTGTGAAAGCAATTAAAGATTTCAAAGTTTATATATTGTATTCTCATGTGATAGCTTATGTACCTAATGCTGTTGTTAAAGACATCTTAACTCAAGATGGTATTGAAGGCAAAAGAGGTAAATGGATAGCTACCATATTAGAATATGATATTGAAATAAAACCAACAAAACTCATAAAAGGTCAAGGTGTGGCTCAACTCATGACTGAAACAAATTTCCAAGCCCTGGATATTAACAAACTGGATGACGAACAGGAGATGGCGACTCCACAAATCAGTCAGGCATTTTTAGATTCACCCTGGTACACTGATATCATTTATGTTTTGTTAAACCTGAAAGCTCCTCCAGGGTTATCCAGAACGAAACAAAGGTTTTTGAAAATGACATCTTTAAAGTATTGTATTTTAGATAGTGCTCTTTTTTGGAAGAATCATGATGGAATTCTATTAAATTGCTTATTAAAAGATGAAGCTGACAAAGTTCTTAATGAATTTCATGCAGGAGATTGTGGTGGACACCTCTACTGGAAGTCAACTGCAGATAAGATCTTAAGGGCTGGTTTTTATTGGCCAACCTTATTTTCAAATGTTAAGAAATTTGTAACTGCTTGCCATAAGTGTCAGATCTTTGAAGGCAAGAGAAAATTACTTCCTTTACCATTAAAACCAATTTCCACCGAGAAACCCTTTCAACAATGGGGCCTGGATTTTATTGGAGATATCCATCCCCCTTCTTCCAGTCAACACATATGGATCCTTACTGCCACAGATTAATTTACTAAATGGATTGAAGCAATCCCATCTAGACAAGACAACGATTCTGTAATTATAGGTTTCTTAGAAACCAATATACTTTCAAGATTTGGCTGTCCTGAGAAAATTATAACTGATAACGTTGCTGCTTTCAAGTCTAAGAAAATGATTAGTTTCTGCAATAAATATCACATCACTTGAGGCCATTCAACAGCCTATTATCCTCAGGGTAATGGACTGGCTGAATCTTCCAATAAAAGCCTCATTAATATCATTAAAAAATTATTGGAAGAAAATAAAAAGAATTGGCATAAGAAACTTACCAATGCATTGTGGGCAGACAGACTTACAACTAAGAAATCAATTGGGACCAGTCCATATGAATTAGTTTATGGTATTGAGGCTAGATTTCCATCATCCTTAGGAATTCTTGTTATGAAATTACTTCAGGAGGCTCAAGTAGAACCAAATGATATTCAGAGAAGAATAAACCAAACAATTCACTTGCAGCAGACCAGAGAAGAAGTGTATCAACGATCCCAAGTTTTGCAGGAAAAATTAAAGAAAATGTTTGACAAAAGGACTAAAGCAGAAGATTTTCAACTGGGAGACAAAGTTCTAAGATGGGATTCTAGAAGGGAAGATAAAGGGAAACATGGGAAATTTGATTTCTTATGGAAAGGACCTTACATCATTCATGCTTTACAGGGAAATAACACATATTTTTTGAAGAATTTGGATGGTTCAGAAGCTGAGGAAGGACCAGTCAATGGTCGAATGCTAAAACACTACTTTGATCCTATTTACTAGGATGTTCTGATTTTTTAACATGTACATAATATATCCTTTCTAATGCATCAGTTTTGATTGGATGGTGATTTACTGAAGTTGAAGCCCGAAGTGAAGGCCCTAAGCTTCAGAAGTTTTACTATCATATATACAATAAAGCCACCAGAAAAAGAAGATTACATGGTTCAGTTAAAAGCATTTGGAGGACCACTGACCTGTTGTTCTTGACTTTTCACCAGGAAAAGCCATCCCCGAGTGGAGCCAGTGTTAGACTCCTATACCAATAGGTGTCATTTTTCATGATTGACTTGGTGAACTATACAATATGTTCAAACCTTTTTCTTGTGCAAAGGTGTTCCATATTCTCAAAAAATCAAAAAATTTAAAAAATGTAAAGAAGGTATACCCTAAATGAAAAATCAAAGGGTGAAAAGAATAAAATGGTCAAAAAAGTGAAATAAATGAACCCCAAACAAAAATAGACCAGGAAAGCGTGCAAGTCTAAATGCCACTATTATTTCATTTTTTGTAATAAACAAAATTGTGTGTAGCTTGTCAAACTTTTGCCACAATTTATGAAGAGTCAAACAATTTAAACTTGACTCATTCATTTTTTAATTTCATGTTGTAGAATAGAGAATAAATATCTGGCCAAACAGTTTAATCTTGGCAGATAAGTAGATAGGTAGAGTGAATAAAAGGTGCTCAACATTTTAAACTGAGCCCTTGGATGTAATAAGTGTAGACTTAGATAGGTTTTCCATGTAAAAGAATTTATGAAGAGTCAAATTGTTTAATCTTGACTCATTCATTTTTCAATTTCATGCTGTAGAATAGAGAATAAATATCTGACCAAACAATTTAATCTTGATAGATAAGTAGATAGGTAGAGTTAATAAAAGGTGCTCAACAGTTTAATCTGAGCCCTTGGATGTAATAAGTGTAGACTTAGATATGTTTGCCATGTAAAAGAAAAAGAAGATTGATAAGGGTTTTCCAGTCTAAGTGCACCCTAATAAAGAAGAGAAAATGGTAGAGTAAGTGGGTAGGGTAGGTATATGTTGTTGCAGAATTACATGTGATGAATGATGGTTCCAAATGTGTTCAATTTTAATTTCATCACAAGTGCAAAGGCAGATTCTACATTGGAAAAAGTTCACAGCAAAGCAAAGTCAAGATTATTAACTTCCCCTCTCATTTTCCCTAAACATTTCACTAATTTCCCTAAGCACTAAGGTATTTGAAGATTAAAGGGGCTCAAGGCATTTCCTTGACTTTTGGAGGGACCGGACCCTCGGCCCAATAATTGAAAAAAACCTAAGTACTTGAAATCATCCATTATCACATTCATTCACCTCTCAAAAATCTTTTCCTAAGTAAAATCCCATTTTACTTAGGAAAATCCTTCAATATTTCATGAAAAGCCCTCAAAATCACTTTTATTCTAAGTCTAAGTGATGAAAGTATAATAATGCCATTTACTTTTGAATCTTCACTTTCTTGGTTATATTTAAGTATTTTGAGTTCACATTGTTCCCTTGTCATATTAACTCTAATTTATATATTAACTCCCTATGAAAATCACCTTTTCCTATTATATATAAATCCTTTTATAGTAATATCCCCAAAACCCTTATATTATGACTTTTTAGCCAAAAGTATTTAATTCCTATTTTATTCAAATAAAAAACCCTCAATATACCCCCTTTTGGCTAAAATATAACATTAATATTATTCCCGCCCCCCTACAGTAAATAAATCTCATTGATTTAATTATTGTATAAATAAAAATAAATGAAAAACATTTAAACATATGTATATGTGTTAAAACAAAAATGAAACTCAAAGTTTAATTAAAACCAAACTTTGAAATAACCCATCCTGCATGTATTTTTCACCCCTGACCATCCACTGTAAAAGGACTTAATTAATCCTTATGGTTAATTAAGAACCGATCCCCGCCAATCAGAATGCCCTCGAAATGATTAATTCATAATAAATCGCGTCGGGCCGTCTTCTTAACTCCCTGCCAGCTTCAAGTCCCGTCAACCGTTCAAATCACCACTCCAAAATCGACGGCTCTTATCAATTCTGCTGGCCATCTCCGATCCGAACGTTAACGCGTGAAATGCCGACAGTTTTTAAATAGTGCCATAGCCACGCGTCGTCCGTTCTGTGGATTCGCTGCCTCTCTGCCCAAAACCGCCTCCCCTCAAAAGTGGTGCGGAATAGACCAATTACCACCTTTCCTCGTGACTCATCCCATACGTGCTGACGTCATTTATTAAAATAATAAAAAATTCACCCCCCATTTGACTTTTCCAATAAAACAAAAATTCGCGTCATTTTCATTATTTTGTACGCAGTGAACGAATACACCCTAGACGCAGAAAATTTGAATTTCAAATTTCTGAAGTCCGCCAACCTTTATCCTGTCAAAGAAAATTGCAATCAAGCCTCTCAGAAGATTATCCGCATTAACCAGCATCTGTTCAAACGATGTTTTGTCCAAAAACAGGTATTTACCCTAAATTTGCATTGAACTCTGTAAGAAACTCGGCTTTCCTTTTCCTTTCACTAAAACAGAGTTAAAATTAATTGCTAGTTCATTCCTTAATCCCGATAACTATAATTAAATTCCCAATCTGCAATTGTACCTGTTTCTCCCATCGGAACTTGTAATTTTGTTCAATTTTTCACCATAAGCTTAATTTCCCTTTTTGAATCCACAAGAAGCAAGAATGGAAGTTCCTGTGGCTTTAAATATCGCCCCATTGAATGCCCCTCATAGAGACCTGGATTAGTTATCATTAGTCGACAAGGATTTCCAGATTAAAGACCTGGCTTTTATTGGTAATCCCCTTCGAATTTTTTTTCGCTGCAGAGACAATTATTTGAATGGATTGGATATTATTGGGTTATGGGAATCTAATATTCCCAGGTACCTCTTTCCCTCTGTCCATATTTTCCCTGAAATAATCCATCTTTGCCATGCAAATTATGATCCTAACCAAAGAGCAGTCTTATCCCCAAATCAAGATGTCCTTTTCCCAATTACTGCTCAGTCTATCAATGAGATGCTATATTTTCAACCTAATCAGGCCCTCACTCCCCTGTCCATGGGAGATTTACTTGAGAAATCCACCAAACTATCCCTTGAAGAATTAAGCCACATCTACCAGACCTTTATGTTGCCTGATCATCAGCCTAAAGGCCCTCCCCCTTATGGGTATGATTTTTTCACTGAGGAGGGTAAAATTATTTTTGAAATGATATCCTTTATAATGGGATTTAATACCAGTGAATATGTTGATCATTTAACTCCATTATTATTGTCTATTTTCACCCCTGGACGGCCTCCTGCTATCAGGTATGACTTTGCATCATACATTGCAGATAAAATCCATGATCAATTCATGAGATTAGAAAATGAGAAAGTGTTCAAGTATTCCTCTGTCATATACCACCTCATGCTCTATTATCAGTCGGAAAATTTCCCTTTCTATATCAAGAAGCTTGATGCCCAATGGAATCCTAGGTCTGTTGTCTTTTGGTCAGCCATCATTCATAGTTCTCGAGATTCTCCCTATTCCTATAATGAGTTCATTGATATTTTTATTCATCCTGCAACCACCTTCTTGACAGGAGTTTCTCCTCCAAGACTCAACAATGAAATCAAGAAAATTTTACAGCTCTCAAAAAAATACAAAGTTGGTGATTGGTACTTATACATAAATCACACTGAAGTCAGGATATATGGATGTGAATTATGTCCATTCGAATTGCCAAAATATGTCCCCATGAGAATCTTTGCATTAGAATATTTCAGGCAGATGAACAATTCTGATATAATTCATTTTTGTAATGCAAAGAAGAAGGCTCAACTCCGGATCAAAAGTCAATTAAGTCCCTTTATCTGTAACTCTAGGGATGCAGGTGAAGAGGCTGAAAAGATATTAGAAGAAAGTTTCAGATTACAAAAGAGTTTCTATTGGGTGCCTTATGACCCCTTAAACTTCATTTGTGATAAAAGAATGAAGAATAAATCAACACCATATATACATAAAAGAATCCCAGAGATTGAAAAATATGCTAATACAAATGAATGGATAGAAGGAACATTGATAGAGCAGGATATTGAGCAGGTCAATGTAGACAATATTATGAAAGATCTTGAAAATATCCTTGACCTAGACTCTCTTGCATAGGTACCAAGATCAGAAGTTGGCCCTTCCTCAGCTGGGATTATTCAGCAGGAGTTACAAGAAAACATTGTAGTATCATCTAAGGGAAAAGAGAAAGAGGTTGATACATAAGTTAAAGAAACATTCGCTATGACAGAAAAAACTCAAACTTCCAAGGGACAGGATCAAGTACAGGTTTCTTCCGTTCAAACCAATCCAATAGAAATGTCAATTTTGCAGACTCCATTAAATATCGAAAAGGGAAAAAATAGAGAAGCTGAAGCTGCTACCCCTCTCACTGGATCTTCACAACAGCCTCAGACCAAGAGATAGAAATTGAATACTCCTCCAAAAGTAGAATCTATTGATGAAATACTTGATAGTCAAGGGCCAGAACAATTTGGCAGTCAACAAACAGGAACAGTCAGTGAAGCATCCACTACCTCACAAAGGAAAGATCTACAGAAGCAACAGAGTGTTGAAATATCTTCTTTCAAAACACCAGTTAAGGATACAGGAGATATAAAGAAGACATTTATCAATATCAAGGCCAGGAATGATCCACTGAAAATTCAAGTATATAATCAATATCTTAAAATGGCTCCAAATAATCAAGAAAGGTTGATGTCAGCTTTTGACATCCAACAAGGAAAAATGTTAATGAGCCATTTTAAACCCAAGGTGCAACAACCCCAAACAACTACTGATTATATTAGGACAAAATTTGAAGTCCTAGCAAAGGATATCCATCCTCTAGATTAGATTGAGTTACATAAGCAGACTGGTGAAATGATCTATTCTACTTTGACTGAAAAGGCAATGGTAGCTCACAGGTTACATGACTCTTTGGAGAACACCAATACACAGTTACAGCATGAGAAGGCTTCTTCTCAAGCCAAAGAAAACATGATAAAAACATTGGAAGAAATAATAATTGGTTTGGGACACAGTCCAAAGGATGTCAAAGGCATAGAAGCTCTAATCAAGAAAAAAGATGATGACATTGTTGCTTTGAGAAAGAAGTTGAAATTGATAGCCTCCAGACATCCTCAAACTGAAGAAGTAATAAAGAAGAATTATGAAGAAGAAATGATGGATTTTCTCTTGAAAATGAATGAGCAACTGACTAAAACAGAAAAAGAATTGGAACAAGCTTTAAAAGACAAGCAGTCCAATGTTCCAGTATCTACAACAGTGGTTATCACAGGTACAAGCCAACAGGTCAACCAGCAGAGTCATCACAGGTAAATACTTCAAATTTGAGTACAGAATAATTAGTAAAGAAAATGAATGACTTTGAAGCTAAGAAGCTACGGAAATAACGAAATTGGGCGCACAAAGTTACGAACGTAGTTTGGAGACGAAATACAAAATCTCAAATGACCCCATTCACAACAAAACAAGGGAAGTAAAAAAGTTGGGAAAATTAGTTAAATATTTGGAAAGGGATCTCAGATTGGAGAAACCTTTAAGAGAAATAAATGACATTATTTGGGATGATATTATTCAGTCAATAAAAGATATCTGGTCCTCAATCCAGATAATATATGAGCAGAATGATTTGGTCAAAGTAGCTCTGGATGAAGTTGAAACTACACGAGCAGAATTAGGAAATAGGCCTGAGGAAGCCAATCAGCTTATACAATTCCTAAACACCCAAACCAGACACCAACTTGTAGATGTGGGTATTCAGGACAGGACTGCAACAATCTTGGAGATAAAAAGAGTTTTTACTAAAAGAACTCTTATGCAAAATTTAGAATGAAGGTGTTTTGACATGCAAAGTGAAATCATTGCTTTTAGAGAAAGGTTTAATGTTTTATTGAATAAAGGGTTGACCAGCCGTATGGTTTGAGGAGATAAAATAATGGACCTGGAAAATTATGTTAAGAAATTGGACATAAATGCTCACAATCAAGCCAGTTCTTCAGCCATTTTATCAGAAGCAACATTACCTACAGGAAGGAATCTTCATGACAGATTAGAGAATTTGTTTTATCTTGAACATGAAGTAAGACATTTTTTTCATAATCAGCCTAATTTCTTCAGATATACTGAGGCTGATGAAACATTAAGGAAGCTTCAGCGGACCAAAATAGCAGAAGATAAATGGTGGGAAGATCTATTGGAACTTTTGTAAAATTTATCCTTATAAGAAATTTTTCCTATTTTACCACAGTGTAAAGGATAAAGGGACAAACAAAGGTCAAAGATTATCAGTTCAGTTAAAGTGTATCAGTAAGAACAAGGAGTATCAGTGAAGTAAGTCAGTTAGAACAAAATTACTGAAGAGGACAACGAAGAGCTAAAATATAGGTCCTGCCTCCAGCACATTCTCAAAAGGAGGAAACAACACAACATTAGTTTCTTTTTTTGTCTTATCTATGAGACCATATGTCTCTATTTTTATTGTAGCTTATTTGTGATTCATCTTAGATTATATCTCGTTTTGTTAAGAGATATTTTATAGGATTTTTTGTATAAATAAGCCCTCAATCGGATTATTGAGGGTGGATTCTTATACTCTGATGCAACATTGAATATTTTGGAATAAAGAGCTTTTGGAGAAATTTTTCATTGCAAAACTGGACAAGGAATTGAGGCAGAAGACTTTTCTCAGGATTCATCTGTCGAATGAAGGATCAATAAGTCATCTCTATCCCATGTTTTAAAGCTTTACATTTGTTTATGATATCATCTGTGTTTCATTATCTTAATATTGAATGAAAAAGATTAAATCAGAAAGTACTTAGATGTAATCTGATTTCAGTCCTTAATATTTTAAATGTTTTCCTCTAAACTGGTTTAAACAGTGAATTCTTAATTTCTCCTGTTTGTCTAGTTCATACATCCTTGGATATTTAGTAAAGAATACTTAACTTCTGTTTATTGATAATCAATTTATTTCTCTTCTCTTGAATGTGTTGAAAGATTCTTTATTGCCTTTCATCTGTTTGAATTCCATTCCATTCACTTTAGATCTATAATTGTTTCTAGTTTGATTATCTTGCCCTGATAAACCATCTTTTGTTAAAATACTTAAGCCAGTGCAGCCAATCCTTTGACTCCATTAGCCCAATGGACTTAAACTACTTGATCTTAGTCTTAGTTAAATAATTCCATCAACTCAAACAAAATCAAAACCCTGGACTTTACAACTAGCCTAATATCTTCTAAAAACAAAGCTAAATTTAATAGAGAGAGCCCTCTCTGGGTACAGATTGGCTAGATTCTATACCTGAAGGTTGGTTTGTGGTTACCCCGGACCCCTTTCCTCTTCCAACAACTTCAAGGAAAATCTGAGTGATAACACATTGATGTAAAATGTTGCACGTACTGAATATATACATGTTCTAGGCAATTAACTGAAAGTAGCTTTTGTACATGTGCATTGATGAAAAATGTTGCACATATTGGATATATATATATATGTTCTAGAATGAAATTAACTATTCAAGTAGTTTTAATATGTTCATTGACGAAAAATGTTTCATGTACTAAATATATATATGTTCTATAATGTAATTAACTGAAAGTAGCTAAATTCTATTGGAATTGAAGAAAAATGTTGAAGTACTGGATATATATGTTCTAGAAAGAAATTAACTATTCAAATTTCTTTTCTATGTGCATTGATGAAAAATGTTGAATGTAATAGATATATATACATTATAGATTCCATTTTTTAAATTTTATGATTGTTTTCAACACATCTAACAAGACCTAGAATCTTCTGATTGTTTATATATATGTGTGTGTGTGTGTGTGTGTGTGTGTGTGTGTGTGCGTGTGTGGTACTTCAATCGTTTTAACATATATATTCAAACATGTGTAAAATCATTTCTACATGTACATATGTTCATGTGAATTTTGTTGTTGTTTGGAAAACGACAACTTCAATTTTAAAAAAAAAACATAGTATCATAATCACATGCCAAATGTAGTTCAACCATCCAAAACTTGATTTTTAAATTTTTTTTGATTATATCACAATATTACTTCACATGCCATCCCAATTGTAGTTCAACTATCCAATAAAAACATTTAACATTATATCACATGCCAAATGTAGATCAACCATCCAAAACTTAAGTTTTAATTTAACAAAAAATTATAGATCACAACATGACTTCACATGCCAAATGTAGTTCAACCATCCAAAACTTAAGTTTTAAAAACAAAACAAATTATAACACAACATTACTTCACATGCCAAATGTACTTCAAAAGAAAAACAATAATATAGATCACAACATTACTTCATATGCCAAATGTAGTTCAACCATCCAAAACTTAAGTTTTAAAAACAAAACAAATTAAAACACAACATTACTTCACATGCCAAATGTGGTTAAAAATCAAAACATTAATATAGATCACAACATTACTTCACATGCCAAATGTAGTTTTTGACCATCCAAAACTTAAGTTTTAAGAACAAAAAAAATTATAACAGAACATTACTTCACATGCCAACTGTAGTTCAAATATCCAAAACTTGAGTTATAAAAATAAAAACATTATAGATCACAAGTATTAAAAAATTTTAAAAACAAAGAAATATAGATCACAAGTATCAAAACTTGAGTTTTAAAAACAAAACATTATAGATTACAAGTATCAAGTAACATTACTTCACATGCCAAATGTAGTTCAACCATAACACTTTAAAAAAAAAAAAATTATTTAACACAACATTACTTCACATCACATGCAAAATGTAGTTCAACCATCCAAAACATGAGTTTTAGAAACAAAATGTAATATTCCCAAATGGGGAAATGCAACAATACTTGCATTAAAAATTCATTTTCAGAAATATAAGCAATAATAACTCATAACATCCCACGAAACCCTTAGATTACACATTATAGGACTCAAATATAAAAGCAGATCATAAACAAATCAAGATAGAGGAGTTAAACAAGTCTCCCACACTCAGAATTTCTCAAAAACACTAAAACCCCAAAACTACTGCAGCACAATTTTACTGCATAAAATGACATTGCAGTCTAATGAGGGTTTATACTTAGAAATTATAGATACAAATATATATGCTCATATATTAATCAATATTTCTAAAAAACTGAGATCTAGTCTCCTTTATACAAATCCAAGAGAACTCGGGAAGGGTTTCTGGAAATACACCCAATACAAATGGTGATCTACAACCCAAAGACTGAAGAGTCACTAGAAACTAAAGTAGATGAAGATAGGAGGCTGAAATAACATAGATACAATCCATATCTACTCAAAGTAATCCTCCAATGAAATGCTAAACCCTTCAATCATACGAAAACACTCTAAAAGAGCCACAAGTTACCACACTAAAGCTACCCTCCAAAATAACACAATCCCAGACTGAAATCATGTTGTAAGTGATGGAGATATATTGGCCTCATGCTAAATATCTAAAATTTTCTCAAGAACCCTCCAAATTTATCTCCCAAGAGAAGGAATCCTTCCTCCTATGAAAAACTAGCACAGAAAGTGGGTCTCTCAACCCTCCACCGTAACACCCTGCAACACAATGCAATATTCTACAAAAAATGTCTTGTAGATGAAGAATGAGGCTTGGCCAGAATGCCAAATGTGTGGAATGATAGACCAGGACTCTCCCAAAATGCCTCTCAAGGAAAAATATGGCATTCATAAACATGAATACCTTGTGCTGAACAACACCAACAATATTAGCTAAACAACTGAAGAGAGGAAAAGTCTAAGCAGACATATCAAAATATAATTCATAAGCTAACCTCATATGGTTGCCATCCTCTTCCTTATAAAAAATGTGAGCCTTCTCACCTTGGGTCCCACTCATTAGGCTTTCCACCATCACACAATCAATCTCCCTCCAAAATTGTGTTGTCCCATCAGTAATACCACTCCTCCATAACAACGTTGTTTGATTTGGTCAAAGTTGACCTCTTCAACATACTCCAACCCTTTTCATACCTAAGGGTCTTCATTCCAGCTCTTATGTAGCTATCTAAACTAATACACATTCATACTGGTTGTATCTATTGATGATTCACTCTCTCCATTCCATCTATGTTGACTTGGTCAAACTTGACCTTGTCTCATGCATTAGCCCTTGTTCACACATGAGGGTGTTTTTTCCAACTATGAATATGATCCCTTTTCACATTAAGAGGGATTTTATTACTGCTAGAAATTTTTATGGATCTCCCTACCCATTTATTCATCTAACTATAGGTTAAGAACAAAATTAATATTCCAATTAGCTGTATGCAAATTTAGGAATATTAGAGTCCTCCCCTCCCAAATATGCAAGTTAGCTTTTGGTGACCATCCCAAATAGCTATCATCATGTAGAAGTAAAACACTCATGGAGGTAGAAATGTGCTTTCTATAGGCCTACTTGAGGCACGAGACATGATATATATTGGGATCTATCATCCCCATGTGAACCTCTCATCCCCAAGCTATCATCCATACAAAATGAGCCACCCTCCAAAATGGTAACTCATGAGAAATATCCTCCACCTTTGGCTCCTGCAATGTAGGTGGGATGAATACATGAACATGCTAGAAAAAATAGCCTACCCCACACTATCTCTCTCTCCTCTTATGATAATTGTAGAGTCGCTGCTAATCTTGGGCTGCAATAATGTTTCCCTCAAGTGGCAAGAAGAAGACTGGATCTTCAAATATCCTCTCCATATATTAATGAATCATGCTGGCCCAATCTATCCCATACAAAGTGAATGGTACGTCATCACCATATGGTATCCAAATCAGAAAAATTCTGAAGGTTATGTGCAATTTTGGATGGTCCCAATGGTTCTTCTAGTGGACATAGTGCATTCATTCCAACTGTTGTTTTAGAACATCATGTGGAAAGTTGTCCTCCAACAAGTTAGTAGATGTGCATGTTTTCTCATCTACTGTGTAGTAGTAAGAAACATTATATATGAGCTAAGAATAATAAGAATAACAACACACTTTCCCAAATCCATGCAAAGGAAAGTTATCTCCATCACAAATGTTGGTCCTAGAATGACCATGGAATCCAAAGATAAACTTGCCCTCTTATGGAGCAATGCACTGTACATAGATGGTGGGATAGTAAAAATACTCAATGAAATGATCAATAGGCATAGAAATACATTTCTTACCATGCATAGTGAGTAGGCTGAAGGTGAGGTCCATGGATGAGTCCTCCCATGAGAATCTCCTCATAAAATTCTGCAAAGTGAAGAGATGCATACTCCCCTTTGTTATAGCATCATTTCTCACCTTCATATGATTCATGATTGCTTATATGGCTTTGGGCACCCATTCCTACAGACTTGGACAAATTCACTTAAAAACAGTGTAAAAATCCCCATACGCGACTATGCCCGTGATTTTCCGCGTGTATACGCGAGTCCAGCTAGACTTTTCCACGTATGCCATTAAAATGATTAAAAAATATATAATTATTCCCTATTTTCGGGCTGGGTTGATGGTTACTCAGGTAGTTCAACCACCCCAGCACGTGGCCAACTGTTTCCAACTGTTGAAACTACTTGGAGGGAGTATAAAAACCCCTCATGTGTATGGCCTAAGAGAGAGAGAGAATTTATTGATATTATACTCTGTTGGTATTCCCTATCCAAGTCTAATTCCCCGTGCCTCCTGCACTTTCCCAGTTCATTATAGGAAACCCTTGTTTCCTTGAGATGCTCATCTCCCTATATGACATCTCGTATGCACCAGTTTGGAAGGAGTCTTAGCGAGGCAAGGGCTGGACGGATCTGGACGATGGTCTGCTCGAAGGCCGTGGAAGGATCAAGTGATCTCTCCACTCGTTACTTTTGTACATGCTATTTATAATACAGAAGTATCATGCTGTTCCCGAAATAAACGTGTTAGTGTATGCTTATATGTATGAGAATATTGTTATTTAAGCATTCATTATGATTTATTTAATGTTTTATATGAATATCACTAACATTTAGAGTAGATATATGCTGTACAACCAGTTCTTCGTGCTTGTTTCCTCTTGTCTTTCAGGTTAAGAAGGAAGGACGGTTGCTGGGGGTTTGAACCCCGCGGGATATTCTTCATCCGTAGGACCTACGGGTAACTTTATCATTCTACTCTATTTAGTTTTTCTGAGCGTGCATGGTTGTGTGAGTCCTTCTTAAGTAGCATGCCCCTGCTCTGTGGAGGTTGTAACCCAACGAACCTCTAGGGTGATATTCCCCGAAATAGAACTAGCGACTCCACTGGGGATCACATTTTTGTGATTCTTCTGTTGGGTTGTTTCAACTGTTTGGTAGGATTCCAGCGGTTTTAAATTTCATTTGTAGTCCAGTTTACTTTCTTTCAGTCAGTTTGAAGTCCTGGTTTCTTTTCCAGGCTTTTCCTTTTTGTTTTTTCATTATTTACCTTTGTATACGTACTTTTTTCTGCACACAGTCACGTATACATGCAATTTTTTCTAAAGGGACCCGCGTATACGCGAGTTTCCCTTAGCGCAGACGCGTATGCACGCTGGTTGCATAACTATGAAGTAGCGTCTACCTAGGCAGATTTTGAATTTTTTGGTTTCTTGACTTTTTGGTCCTTTCTGGCTGTGGAGACCTGTTCCTACAGGGTCTCTGAACTCTCTGGATTTTGAAGGAAGTGCTTTCATGTCTTTTCTCTCTTTCATTTGATTGAAAACTAGTCTTTTTGGAAAAGTGTTGTTTCTAGTGCTGGCACTTCTGGATTGAGTTCCAAGATCGCTTTCTGAGCATTCTTGGCTGTTCTGCTTTATCAGAACAGAGAGCTTCTGCTCACTGACTCGCTCTTATCTTTGTTTTGTGCTTTGCATTGCGATTTTTGCTTCGTTTTTGATTGGTTTTCTTGAGTTCCATAGGCTAGGTCTTGTTGCAACTTTTGAAGAGCTTTTCTTGCTTCTTTGGAGTTTTTGTTTGCGACGAGTTTGCACTATTTGTCTAGGCTAAGTGGCTAAGTTTTCTGGTCTTCTTTTTCTCTTATTGATCTTGCTACGAGTTAGCCTTATAAGGTTTGGGAGCATTGTTGAAGTTTGTCCTTGAAATTCGGTCTTGTTTGGTTTGGATTTTGATAGTTGTGCTTGGTCTTTTCGAGCTCTTTCCTTATAAAAAAAAAAAGCTCAAAAAACATTTTCTTTGCTTTTTGTTTTTGCATTTCAAGGGCTTAAAAAACATTTTTACTTGTTATTTGCTTTTGTTGTTGCATTTTCATTTTCGTTTGCCATAACTTTTGAAGCTTGTGAGGTTTCTTGCTTTTAGTTTTGGCTTGATTTTGAGGAGGAGTTGTCATTTGATTTCTTCTTCTTGTTTTTAAGTGTTCTTGGTGTCCTCATTTTAAGAGTTCTTGATTTCGAGAGCTAGCTTTCTGGGCAACAAAAGAAGAGTTAAAACTGAAGGACTTTTTGGGAATTTCACTCTGCTTTAGGAGATTTGCATCTTAGGATTTACATGCTTGTAGTGATTTGCATTAGGTGCATTTAATCATTTAGTCAATTTCTTAGTTTTTGTGAGTGTGAGTTTGCTATTTGAAAAGAAAAATACAATTTTTAGTCTCGTAGAACTTGTATAGAGATTTCTCTTCATCGAAAGACAAAGAACTGCATTTGCATGTAGTTAAGTTTTTATTAATTTCTTTTGCGTCAAAACACCATAGGTTTCATCTCCATATCCTTGTGACTTAACATAACAGCCATTAAAATAAGAGATTTAATATAAAATCAACTAGCAAGTTTTCTAAGTGTCAATCACCAACTAGCTAGGTTGTAGGGCCTTGGAATAGGTGAGTGGAGAGTTAACTCTCGAAGGTCGCTCAAACAAACATAGAAGTTGATTAATTGAGCGAAATCCAACTCCGTTAGATGGACTGGGAAAGCTCTCATCCGAGAGTCAAGCGCGAGGGGAAGTGAAGGTTGAGAAGAGGGATACCCCCCCTCCGATTAGCTGAATCTGACCTCAAGACCGTTCCGCCCGGCTTCTGATACGGATTGGTGCCCATAGTTTCCACTCCTAGGTTCCACACAGGTGACTACGGGGGGGAATACCGTGGTACCTGAGGCAGACATCGCATCACTTTCAGCAGTACTTCTGGGGGGTGCCCTTGGGAAGCTTGGGTGCTTGAGCCGGCATAGGCTGTCATTAGGAGGTCAGCGTAACTGTTTCTGACATCTTCGCTAGTTGTTCTGGGCCCTAATCATCCCAGACTGCTTTCGGGAGGTCCTATATTTCGCTTTCCTGTATTTTGGTGTCCGGTCCTCATCACCCGGAGCGGAAATACTTGGAGGCTGTTTGCTTGACTGTATCTCAGGGATTTTTATTTTAGTGAGTGCTCTTTGCTCCTAGCTTTCCTAGTTTGTTCACTTTTTTGAGTCTAATTTAAAATCTATAAAAGTGGCTGATCAAGCGCCTCGACGATCGAGGAGAATCCGGGGGTTATCTCCCGAGAGTTTAGAGCCTTCTTCGAGAAGGCGTAGGAGTGATTTAGCAGGTGGTTACCAGCCTGTGGCATCTGACACAGTGGAGAGAGATCCTCCACAAAGGTCTAAAGGTTTCATAGCTGATTCTGGTGTCGGTCCCGAGAGGAGTGTTCCGCTCACCTCGCGAGTTTTGTTTCCTCAGGAAGAAGATTTTCAAATCGAAGACGTACCTGAGCCTCCTGCTACAGGTCCAGCTCCTCTTCCTCCTGATTATCTGTTCATTGTTCAGTACATCGGACCTGAGTCGAAGAGATCGTCAGATCTTCCATATCATTCTTATCTTTCGATGGCCACGACTGGGAACGCGGCTTTTACCGTGAGTGCTGCAGGCATTCAGACTCCTGCTTCTGTTGAAGCAGGGGGCATTATTGCTTCATCTTTGATTGCTTCTAGTGCTGCTGTGTTTGGCTCTGGGTTCACCCAAGCACATGCTTCTCATTCTGGTCCCTTCTGTTCACGGTTCCCCTCTATTGGGAATCCCTCTTTTTCCTTTTCCGCTGCTTCAGCTGGATCTACACCCATGTCCAACATGGCTAGTGGATCAGCTTTGTTTCAGGATTTCCCCTTTGGGACTAGACACATTCCTAGTTCCAATCCTTCTTTAGGTTCATTTCCGTTTATGTCCCAGACCCAAAGTTTCAAACCTTGGTCCGGGGGGCAAAGTTCAACTACTTTTACAGGATGGAATCCTGTCTTTACTACAGCAGGGGCAGGGAATCAGTTTTACGCAGGTCATCAAGGGAATGCTTCTTTCCCTTCATCGAGTGCTTATCAGTCTTTTTCTCCTCTGTCTAATGCTTGGAACCCCTACCAGGGGCTCTCCTCTTCATTTAATACTTCAGCGGGGGGAACTGGTCTGGGCTTTGGTAACTCGGCGTGGGGAGGAGGTTCTTCTCCGTTTTCTACGAGTCCTTTCTGGCAACCTGGTGCCTCATCAAATCCAGGCTATTCTTTTCAGAATGTTGGGAATCCATCCCATCAAGGATGGAATTCTCAGGCTCTGCCTCGCTTACCTTTTCTGGCAACGTTAAACTTGCCAGATTTGTCGAAGTTGACTAATGACCCGATTCGTTATAGTCCGGGGTGGCCTCCGGTCCCGACCAAACTTCCTTCAAACATTCCAAAGTTTGAAGGTAAGAATGGAGAGGATCCGGCGGACCACATCACCACTTTCCACTTATGGTGCTCTTCGAACTCCCTAATCGATGACTCGATTAGGTTGAGATTATTTCAACGCACCCTAACTGGAAATGCTGCCAAATGGTATATCGAGCTCACTAGGGGCAGTTTTGCCACATTTGGAGAACTGGCTGTCACATTTCTAAACCATTTTCAGTTGCATGTCAGATATGAGGCTGGGACCGAACTCCTGGCTAATTTTAAGCAGGATGAGGCAACTCACATTTCTGATCACATTCAGGAATGGAGGAGAAGGAAGAGGCTTATCAAAGCTCATATTCCTGGAGAATTCCTTCTTGAATGGTTTCTCAAATCCCTGCAGTCAGATATTTCAAAAGATGTATCCCTATCCGAGGTATTTTCTGAGGAGCAGGCCATTTTTAGGGCCCAGCAGCTAGAACTGATCTATTCTCAGTCTGGGGTCCTTTATAAGTATTTTCCCAATGCTCCTCACACCAAATTTGATTTATCAAAAACTAAACCTTGTTCGCATGGTGATGGGCTTGTCCGATCGGTCAGTAGTGGTGCAACCAGCCTGCTTTCTCAACTGCAGCAGTTGTCTTTACAATCTTCTCCTTCTGGTCAGGCTGTGCCTGCTGATTCATCACCTTCCCAGTCTTTGTCCATAAATGCTGTCCAAGCTTCTGATCCCAAAGGAAATCAACAATCTGATGGGAAGAAGAAGGGATGAAATAACAAGAAGAAGGGCAAGAATGGGAAGGGCAATGAAAATAAAACCAACGAGCGTGTTGGTGAGGGTCAAAAGGAGAAAAAGAAAGTGAAGTTTCCATGCAAGCTTTGTGCTGGAGACCATTTCACACACCTTTGCCCTAAAATTCAGGATGCTCAGCACTTGTTAGCTTAGCAGGGTTCTTCTAGTTCCCAGACTGTGTTAACAAACCCTTTTCCCCAAGGGTAGCAATTAGTTGTTGGCGCGAACCAAAATCCTGGCGCTTCCTCTGGGGGCACCCAGGAAGGGGAAATTCCATCGAACATTTTTATGATGAGTGCTCACGCGGATATCGCTACGAGATCCCGTGATTATGGCAGAGAGGAATCTTCGAAAGCTAAGGAAGTTTCTGATGCTACTGAGCCGCTTCACATCACGAAGCCTACTGTTGAGTCTATGCCTCGGATGCCCAAAGCATCTTCTAAGCGGTCAATGATTAATCCAAACGCGAGGGCTGCCCAGAACTACTCGATTGTAGAAGATCTGGCGTAGAGTCCTTGTGCTATGTCAGCTTTAGAGGTACTCCAGTCTTGTTCGTCTCAGCGCAGTGCTTTGCTCACTTCCATTGGGGCTATTGATCCGAAAAATTCTCTTCTGATTACTTTTGATATGAATAATTTTAAGAAGAGACTTCCTCATCATATGGCGTTTCATATTAAATCGTCGTATCAAAAGTGCAATATCTTTCGAACGGTCGTTGATGAGGGTGCTTCCACATGCGTGATGTCTCTCGCATGCTAGAAGACACTTGGATCTCCCAAAGCTGTTCCATCTAGCACTGTTCTTACTGCATTCGATGGTCATTCTCACAGACCCCATGGTATTGTCCCGGCTTTGCCCATCTGTGTTGGGGGCAAAACTGTCAACATAGAGGTTGAGGTAGTGGATGCAGCCTTGGACTACAACCTTCTGTTGGGGAGGAACTGGATTTATGAGATGGATGCCATTGCATCCTCATTATTTCGGATTGTATGTTTTCCCCACGAAGGGAGGATCGTTACAGTGGATCAACTGGAATGTCCTCCTGTAGACCTGAATGCGTCTTCTGACTCATCTGTTCCGAAGTTGGATAATACTAAGGCGCCTGTTGAGAATTTAGGAGTTGGAATGTATTCTTCCTTGATGGGTACTTTCGATCTTCCTCCTCCTACGGTGCATATTAATGCTATTTCATCCTCCAAGGCTCCCCTTCGAAGAGAGTTCTTCAGAACTCATTATTTTTCGGACCCTTGGACCTTACCTTCCCCTACTGCCACATTAGCGGAAGGTCAAGTGGGTGGAATGGCATTTTCGATTTCTGCAGCTGAGATTGCATATCAGTCTATTGTTGACACTGCAGAATCTATTCCAGCTCCTCTTTCACCGGAAGAGTTGGATGGTGATGTGGCTTCGGCTTGGACGCTTAGTTCTTCTTCGGCCCAGGATTGCCTTGATACCACTCTTCCATCTGAAGAGGCAATCCTGGAAGCCATGACTGGTATAGATAGACTGTGGGATGACTTGCATCATCGGTCTTACTTCCTACCTGACTTGAACGAAGTTGAAACTAGTTTTCCAAGTCCTCAGTCTCCTGGTCCTGTTCACCCAGTCTTGAACCCCTTGGCACCAACACAGGTTTATGCTGAAGGGAACATGGCTGTGATCTCTCCTACTATCCCGGTGAACATTTCCAGGGATCCCAATATCATTGAGAATGTCTTCATTGGAGCTGAATGTTCCCGTGAAGAGATTCAAATCTACACCGAGCTCTTTAAAGAGTATAGGGATGTATTTTCTTGGTCTTATGAGGAAATGCCTGGCATAGACCCATCTATTGTCCAGCATGAGATCAAGACGTATGAAAATGCTAAGTCGGTTAGGCAAAACTTCGTCCGGTCAATCCTAGGAAGGCAGCAGCTATCAAAGCTGAAGTTGAAAAGCTGCTTAAGGCGGGATTCATTTTCCCTGTTCCTCTGACTAAATGGGTTTCAAACCCCGTTCCGGTAGATAAAAAGCAAGGAACGATTCGAGTGTGCATCAATTTCAGAGACCTAAATAAGGCATGTCCTAAAGACAATTACCCCACACCATTCATCGATCAGATCATTGACGAGTGTGTCGGTAACGAGATTTTCTCCTTCATGGACGGTTTCTCCGGATATAATCAAATTACTATCCATCCTGAAGATCAACATAAGACTGCTTTTGTTTGTCCCTGGGGTACGTTTGCATATAATAAGATGCCTTTTGGTCTTAAAAATGCTGGGGCTACCTTTCAGCGGGCCATGTCTTACACCTTCCATGACATCAAGAAGATTATCGAGGCATACTTGGATGATCTAGCTGCTCATTCTCGAAAGAGGATGGATCATCCTGGTCACCTCCGGAAAATATTTGAAAGATGTCGTTTTTATAAAATTCGATTGAATCCGAACAAGTGCGTTTTCACGGTTACATCCGGTCGGCTATTGGGATTCATTGTGTCTAGGGAAGGGAGAAGGGTAGATCCCTTCAAGGTTGAGGCAATACTTCGGTTGCCTCCACCGTCTTCCATCCGTCAGCTTCAAAGTCTCCAAGGAAAGTCTAATTTTCTTCGGAGGTTTATCGTCAATTATGCTGAGATTACAAAGGGATATATGAGACTGTTGAAGAAAGGAGTTCATTTTCTTTGGGACGACTACGCTCAACGCTTGTTTGATGCTTTGAAAAAGGCATTGACCTCTGCTCCTTTACTGAGTCCACCTGATTATAGCAGAGATTTTCTTTTGTATCTGGCAACAGCAGAATCTACCATCGGTATGGTTCTGGTTCAGCAAGATGATGCTCTTGCAGAGCATGTTATTTACTACCTTAGTCGAGGACTGGTAGGACCTGAACTTCGATACACTCCGATAGAAAAATTAGCCTTAGCAGCAGTTCATGCTGTACAGCGAATCCGACATTACATTATTCTTCGCAAAACTTATGTCTTGGCAGCTGCCAATCCATTTCAGTTTGTCCTTAGCAGGCGAGTGATTGGGGGCAAATATAATAGATGGATTGTGATTTTACAAGAATTTGATCTCGAGTTCATGTCTGCCAAATCCAAGAATTCATTAGCTTTTGTGGAATTGATCTCCGAGTTGCCTTGTGGAGAGGAGATGATCTATGATGAGTACTTTCCGGATGAACACTTGTTTCTGATCTCTCCACAGGATCCTTGGTATGGGGATATCATTGTGTATCTCTAGACTGCGAAGTTTCCCTCTACTTTTTTGAAAGATGAGCGTCGTAAACTGCGTCACTTGACCAAGAATTATGTGATTATTGGTGATGCTTTATACCGTCGAGGGGTTGATTCAATCCTAAGACGTTGCTTAACTTTCGAAGAAGCTGAGGCTATTCTCAATGATTCTCACAGTGGAGCTTGTGGGGGTCATTTATCTGGGCTTGCTATAGCCCAAAATATTTTGCGTGCTGGATACTTTTGGCCCTCGATTTTTAAAGATTGTATTGAATCGATCAAAAAGTGTCATCTGTGTCAGGTATATACTCGAAAAATGCGCGCTCATCCAGCTCCACTTTTTCCAGTCATTACTGTCGGACCCTTTACAAAGTGGGGTATTGATTATACTACTTGTAACCCGCCTTTGGAAAAAGGTCACAAGTACATTATTGTAGCAGTAGACTACTTTACGAAGTGGGTCGAGGCTATGCCTACTTTTGGGAATGATGGTGAGACTGCAGCTCTTTTCCTTTTCAACCAAGTTATCGCTCGTTTTGGTATACCTAGAGAGATTGTCACTGACCATGGCAGTCATTTTCAGAATAGTATGATGGCTGATTTGGCTCTCAAATTGGGTTTCCGGCAAGAGCATTCATCTCCATATTATCCTCAGGCCAATGGACAAGTGGAAGCCATGAATAAATCCTTGAAGACAATTCTTCAAAGGAAAATTGATAAAGCTAGATCCAACTGGCATATTATGCTATATCCTGCACTTTGGGCATACAGGACGTCAGTGAAAACTGCAACTGGCTTTACTCCGTTTCAGTTAGTGCACGGGGTGGAATCCGTATTTCCTATTGAATGCGAGATTCCTTCTATTAAATTAGTTGTTGAGCTTCTTCCTGACACTTCCAGTCTGGAAGAACAGCTTCTTCATCTGGAACATCTCGATGAGTAGCGTCGGGATGCCGCCACGATGAATGAAGCGCATAAAAACTGAGTAAAAGTTCAGTACGATAAGGCGGTCAAGCCTAGGGTATTTTCGGAAGGTGACCATGTTTTGGTCTATGCCCAAGAAAAGGATGCCCTGGGGGCAGGAAAGTTTAAATCTATGTGGTATGGCCCCTATATCGTTAAAAAATTCCTTAAGAAAGGAGCGTATACCTTGGTTGATTTCGAAGGGAACGAGTTGCCGGAGCCTCGAAATGGACTCTATTTGAAGAAGTATTATGCCTAGGCTTCAGCCTGGCATATTGCTTTTGTATATAGTAGTTTTTGCTTTGTACATATCTGATTGATTTTCGATTTTTTATGAGGTGGTGATGTTTTTGATCTGCTTTGGTAGGTTGTGTTGGATGTCATGAGTCATTTTGGTTTCGCCGATGGTGCTAGTAGACACACCCGGAACTTAGCTTCCGCGGCTTGGGTGCTTCATTATCCTTCCGGTCAGTTGTTGGTATCAAGAGGGGTCTGCATTGGTCCTGCTTCCAATAATGTAGCAGAATACACTGCAGTCATTCATCTACTCTCGGAGGCAATATCTTTGGGTGTTGATTCTTTGGTAGTTTTCTTGGACTCTCAGCTGGTGGTGTCGCAGTTGAACAACACTTATCGGGTACGAGATCCATTTTTATTACGATTGTTCTTGAGGGTACGTTTGTTACAAAGGTCATTTCAATTTTTAACTTTCATTCATATTCCTCGAGCTGACAATTGGTTTGCTGAATCATTAGCTAATCAAGCATTAGATTGGCATATTAATCATTCCATACAATAAATTTTTAATCATCAAAAACATCATACATTTGATACATTTATCACATCACATCAAATATCGTTGTATATATATCATCGGAGTGTTCAAAAAATTTACAAAATTTGGATCCATAATGTCGTACAAAACTTGGGCTTATGCCCCCATCATGTTCAGTCTCAAAAAAGAATATACAGTCATCTAATACATAATATATGTCTACTCCTGAGGTCCCTGCCCAGAAGTCGTGTTCCTATAGAACGTGACTGCAGTGGCAACTCGGCGGAATAGTCTAACCCAGTCTCGGGGCACTCCTACCACCCGTCTCTGGATGGCTTCCGGTAGATCCTCCACGGCAGCCATAGGGATTTGGTGGGTTAATCCCTCCAAGTTTCTCTGCACGGCCTGGAGAGTCCTATCTGAATCCACAGTATCCGCTTCGCCTCTGCGACGCTTATGGCGCGGTAGGCCCTCAGGACGAACTGGTCCAACATCTGAAACATGATCATTTTTAATTGTCAGTCATTATGAATCCAATCAAAAACATGTTTGTTTTTCATTTTTGTCATACATATTTGAAAAAATCCAAAAAAAAAAATTATAAGTCAAAATTTTTTGCAAAACTTACCGACTACTCCCCATGCCGTGCCTGGTGGAAGAACTAGATCCGGATCTCCACGAAAATCCATCCCGGCATAGGGATAGTCGTCCACTGCGATGATCTGTTCTCCCCACCACAGGAAGAACTCATCGTCCCATGTGGTCCGGGGTACCTCACTACCCCCCAGTCTCTTCATCATGTCCGCCCAACGGGCAATTCTTGGGTCCCGCGGGCTACTGATGGTAGAGATGACTCTGGGTCTCAAAGCTGGTATCTTCTCAAAGAAGAATGTTGTCAAAATGGTCCCATAGCCAAAGTGTTTGGTCTTTGCTTGGCGGATCGAGGTCATTTTTTGTTTCATGTTCAGTAGAAGGGCTGTGCACCAATCGTACACATGAGTCAAACACTCTACTGCTATGCTCATTTGCGTCCTGGACGCCTGATGTAGAGAGGCGGATCCTACCACTCTGCCGATAGTGAAAAGGAGGATTTTCATGTGCAAATCCCTCACATCTTTAATTGCAATCTGAGTTCCAACCTTTTTGGAACCCCCTACGCAATATATGTGGACATAGTCTTCCACGGTTAACCCTCCCAGGGGCTTCCCGTGCAAGTCTACTGGTTCTCCCCTCCGGGAGAGTCCAGTAATGAAATATATGTCTTCCACTTCAATGCATAGTGGCATCTGATCAATAATGAAGCAATCCTGATCTGGTTCCCAGTAATTTACAAGCATTTCTAGCAACCGCACATTGCTTTTCATATTTGGCATCTTGAAGAATTTGAACAATCCACAATTCCGGAGGATATTTTGCGCTGCGCGATCTTGCATGACCTCTTGGTCTATTGCGCTATGCTCACGTTCCCTCCATGAGATAGTCATCCTGAGAAATTTCATCAAATTATGCATTAGCCACGCTTTTTTGCATTCGGACCTGCGCATACGCGGTTTTTCCTTTGCACAGTCGCGTGTATATGCGAGTTTCCTTTAATGAACCCGCGTATGCGCAAGTCCGCATATTTTAGCAAGGGTTTTCAAGCTAAAATTCACTTAATTTTAAATTCCAAATGGAAAAAATGAATAAACAGGATGATTTAGGAGCCTACCTGAAGTTTCAGCGCGTTTCGATGGTCGGTTGTTCCTGATTTGACGAAAGAAATTTTTTGCTCCAGAGCACTTTTTTCCAAATCAGCAATGCAATAATGAACCAAATATGAGGTAATTTGTCTATTTATGGCTAAAAATTTGAAAATTTTCGCAAAAATTCCTTATGCTTATTTTTTCGATCTATCTTAAGCTGCATAACCCGGATGCTTGGAAGTGCCCAGTTTGGTATGTTTTCAGGTACATTTTGACGATTTTGAGATTTTTTCCGGTTTTTGATCCATGATTACCGACTCGTCACGGCAGGTATATGATCTTCACTGGCATATAGGTTAGGGAAATCACTTTCCGTTGCATCTTGCATACTAGCCTCCATACTGATCACTTGCCTTAGGGTCGATCCCATCAGGTCATGAGTATTACACCCATTTCACTCGCCGATTATTTAATCATGACTTGATGGAAGAGCCTTCCTTTACATGGGCTTCCTAGTTAGTTCCTCACTATCACTTGTTTCCCATGCTGCGTTTTATATAGGCTCGGGAGTCCTCTTTAGTCCTGCCATGTCTTATATGTTGAAGCTTCATTCTTCTTCTTCATCACTTATCATTTTTTCTGGCTTTTACCCTAGAGGCTCCCTGGTGTCATTTAAGTTGTATTACTGCATTGCATATTGGCTACTTGTTTATCCTGGCCTTTAGCTGGCTTCATTTGGACTCGATGTTTAAGCCAAATTTTGACCTTGACTTTCCGTACAAGTTAACCATTGCATGCACTTAGATATCACGACTTGACACCTTTGTACCCATGGATGGAACGCTCCTCTGAGTATCACTGACTAGTTTTCGCCACCTTGCATTGAGCATAGGATTGTTCCAATCCCAAGAACTAGTGCATCTGATTTCTTGATACTCGTTCTATCCATTGTACCATAGCATTATTTTATTCTTTTTCAGGCTTATTATATGAAAAAGACAAAAAAATTAAATATAACAAAAAGAGCGGGAACGGGATGTATCTTCATTGTTTTGATGGCAGTACAGAGTCAGTTTGTCGCCCTTGAACAAAGCACATATACTTATATATATTTCCTTAATTTGGGATGGTTTTAGTTTTGACCTAGGTTCAGCCTTTACCATGTTTCACTTGTCAGTTCTCCCCTGGTTGGTTATCTCTTCCAATCATATGGAGATTTTGTTTTGCCTCCTACATGACAGACTTATACAGTGTCACTTTTTACTGCCATGGTCATCACGAGTCGTGCTTTTGTTCAAGGGAAGTCTAAACCTGAGTCGGCCATTCTGCGGTGTCTCTTGACTCATTATTCAGTCGGCCTTCCCGGTCTTGTTAGTATCATGTTCTATCACATCAGATGTTTTGGTCTTCTGCTCGTGCTGGTTTGAGAAGGTCCTCATTGACTTCTTGCCGGCGGGTTTGTCTCTTATCGACTACGACACATTGCTCTGAGAGCAAACCTAGAGCCGCACCTTGGGCCTATTTCCATCATTGATAGGTGACCTCGTGCTCAGCATTTGATCATCATCATGGGTCTTTGACTGAGTGGTTTCCCCTGTGTTCGACGTCAGCACACATTATCACACTTGGGATTCGTGCGGTACCTTGATTTCCATTTGACCCTATCGGTGGATTTCTCGCCTCTGTGTCAGCTTTCATTATTGGTTGGTTCAGAGGGTTTCTTCCGTGCGCTAGCTTCATCTTGTGCATGTCGGAAACGTACTTCGTTTTTGGTTCCATCACTCTACTTCGTCTGATTCCTTCCAAATCTTGGCCTGCGGGTTACACTCGTGCTGGACTGATGTGGGATGCCTTAATGCCTTCCTTCCAGCAGATCTTTTCCCATCGACTCCGACTCATTGCTCTGGGAATAAGGTCTAGAGTATTTTTGTCAGTACCTTAGGGTTTACAGTCATCAGTGGCAGACTCTTCGCTATCGACAGTGGGGATTCATCATTGCCTCCTGATTGGTAGATTCTTTCAAGTGTTCGACTTCAACTCATTCATTTGCACTTGTCAGATTGTACTGGGGCACCTTGACACTCATTATCATTATCGGTGGGTTGTCTCGCATTGGTTAATGGGATACATCAATGCCCGGTAATCCAACGATTTCTCACATGGTCGACTTCAGCTCATTTATTCCCATTGTGTAGAATTGTGCCATAGTGATCGGTGAAGACCTCGGGTTGCATCAACATTTTTCGGTTCACTTTTGATAGTCCATTCAGTTTCTGCCAGTGATGCCGTCCACCCTTATATGTTGCAGTTCAGTACAGCAGCATCCTATATGTTGGCTCCCGAGTTGCGTGATTGTACCATTTGATCCACCTCTTATGATCCGGTACTTGGAGATTCAGTTACTTATATGATCAGACATCCAGTTGCACCATCTTTGATCAGCTTTGTATATATGATACTTGGACATTGATTCAGACTTGTATTTCTGGGCCATGCTCAGATGATTCATTGTGTACTTTCAGTTCAGCTATACTTGTATACATGTTGGATCTATTCACTACTTTCTATATGATGTATTTTTGACTGAGCATGGGTATGCCCGCCTCAGCATGAGTTGACTCTCTGTTTTCTTTCATTGGTTTTTGGCAGGCTGAAATCTGGTGAAGTCCTCTCTTCTCCTTGCGAAGTTCTTTCTATGTGCATAATACATTTCGGCCATCATGTACCCCTTCTGACCTCATATATTAGGGGGCATCTGTTATAGCATCATTTCTCACCTTGATATGATTCATGATTTCTTTATGGCTTTTGGGCACCCATTCCTACAGACTTGGACAAATTCACTTAAAAACAGTGTAAAATCCCCCATACGCGACTATGCCCGTACTTTTTCGCGTGTATACGCGAGTCCAGCTAGACTTTTCCGCGTATGCCATTAAAATGATTAAAAATATATATAAAAAAATCCCTAATTTCGCGCTGGGTCGATGGTTACTCAGGTAGTTCAACCACCCCAGCCCGTGGCCAACTGTTTCCAACTGCTGAAACTACTTGGAGGGACTATAAAAAGCCCTCATGTGTATGGCCTAAGGGAGAGAGAGAATTATTGATATTATACTCTATTGGTATTCCCTATCCAAGTCTGATTCCCCGTGCCTCCCGCACTTTCCCAGTTCATTATAGGAAACCCTTGTTTCCTTGAGATGCTCATCTCCCTATATGTCATCTCGTATGCACCAGTTTGGAAGGAGTCTTAGCGAGGCAAGGGCTGGACGGATCCGGACGACGGTCTGTGAAGGCCGTGGAAGGATCAGGTGATCTCTCCACTCGTTACTTTTGTACATGCTATTTATAATACAGAAGTACCATGCTGTTCCCGAAATAAACGTGTTAGTGTATGCTTATATGTATGAGAATATTTGTTATACAAGCGTTCATTATGATTTATTTAATGTTTTATATGAATCTCACTAACATTTAGAGTAGATATATGTTGTACAACCAGTCCTTTGTGCTTGTTTCTTCTTGTATTTCAGGTTAAGAAGGAAGGACGGTTGCTGGGGGTTTGAACCCTGCGGGATCTTCTTCAACCGTAGGACCTATGGGTAACTTTCTCATTCTACTCTATTTAGTTTTTCTGAACGTGCATGGTTGTGTGAGTCCTTCTTAAGTAGCATGCCCCTGCTCTGTGGAGGTTGTAACCCAACGAACCTCTAGGGTGATATTCCCCGAAACAAAAATTCAACAAATGGCTAGAGCTATGCTCGATGATTCTGGAACTCCTGACATGTTCTGGGGAGAAGCAGCACATACAGCAGCTAACATTCTCAACAAGGCTCATGTTCGGGTAAATAGTGACAAAACTCCATATGAACTCTGGTATGGTAATTCTCCATCAGTGAAGAATTTTAGAGTTTTTGGAAGTAAATGCTTTATCAAAAATAATTATGAAAAGCTTGGCAAGTTTGAACCTAGATCAGATGAAGGGATACTTCTTGGTTACTCATCTTCAAGCAAAGCATACAAATGTTACAATAAAAGGCTTCGAAAGATTGTTGAATGTATTGATGTTATTATTGATGAGTCTCCTGCAGCTCCTAAAGAAGAAAAACAAACAACAAAAGAAGATGATGGTGACCTATGTCCTTCTACATCAAATAGAAATGATATAGACAGTGGATCCAATGAAGAACCTGAAGATGATCTATCTAAAAAAGCTCCATCCAGATATGTTCAAAAGAATCATCCCGAATCTCAAATTTTGGGTAGGTTACCTATTTCATCGGTAACATTGTTTGTTGTATTCAGCGTTTCTTTTGGGCATGGCCAGAATTCTTTAAAAACTGCATCCAATGGCTCCTTTGAACTTTCGCAGACTGCCCTAACAACTACCAAAAGAAATACAAATCCCAAAGGTCTCTCTTCAAAGCCTTTCGCCCTGCTGTAATATTTATTTTATTTTTGTGTGCATGCAGAGGATATTTAAATGCTAGAGATTAGGAAACGCATGTAACAGCTCCTTTCTCCTTTAAACTTTATGCACTTTCCAAAATGCTCCAGGTTGTAATATCAAAAGGCAATCACTCCCTCCTCTCTCATTATCGCATTATGTAAAAAGAATAAGGTTAATATTCGGTAGTTTCATCTTACTGAACCCTAACTACTTTATGAAAACCAACTCCATTAAATTAATAATATTTATTTACTAATTGATAGAAATAGCTAAAAATCACACATTTACTAAAGAACACTCATAAATTATTCACAAATGGTGTATGTGTTAAGACACTCACACACAGTGATTACATTCAGATTATTCTATTAAATAGAGTTTCTGATATCCAACTTATTCCTAATTTAGAGAGAGAGGTTGAGAGAATTTCTCAACCATCACAGACCAACTTCTCAAATATGGAATGTAAGCATTAACTCCAACATCCCCCCTTAATGATTACATTGCATGAATTTATTAAACTCACTCATAAATAAAAAAATAATCAAGCGTATCAGTAGATGCTCCATCAACTTGCCTCATAACCCTCGGAAAGGTGTAGTTAGCAAGTTGGATTCCCGAGTTCGTTTCCTCAACTCCCGAATCAAGGACCTCCCAAAGTCAATTACTGGACAACATCCCAATCTGTCGCATAACCTCATTAGGAGACCACTTCCACGTCTACCACTAACGAGGGATCCTTCCCTAGATCCGCAACTACCATGCTATCTAGACAACCATCCATATTGAGCCTTACTGCCACTTGATCTCTTCAAACACAATTGATTACACTTTGCAATTGCTGAACTCCTAGTCATTCTATAGACGAGCTCCCATCCACCGAGATACATGGGTTCCAACCGCAGTACTCGCCAATTATCTAGAAAAGTCGTCTAAATACAGAATGTATCTAGATTCAGTTATTACATCATGACTATTTTATTTAAAAAAATTCCATCAATTTTACAAACAAAATAATGATAAGACAAACTCACAATAAGTCTAAATAATTCTCTCTCACTAAGAGTAACATAATCACACCATATACCCACGTCTCTCTGTTATTTGGAAATATTTAATGATTTCCAATGGCTATTCCAATGTGAGCTCGTTTTTTTGAAACCAATACTCCACAGTTCAGCCCATATGATCAGGATTCAGAACTCATCTGTCTATATTGCAATATTGTGGAATTCAGAGTATCTGCTGCAATGATGTATCAAACGCGGCCTCCGGAGGTGTGGCGATCATCATGAGATCTGATCTCCGCAAGTACTGACAAGCAGGAACTAAGCTCCAGATCGTCGAGCGGGTCGAAGGAAATAACGCGACCGGGCGCCGTCAATTACTTGTAGAAGGAAGCAGAATATGGGGAGGAGTGGCTGTAGGAGATGCTCGGGCGATACCATTCACATTATGATGGATACAATGACATCAGGTGCTCATATGTGCTTGTGCAGCGCGTGGAGGCACCAGTGAGCGTTGTGTGGTCGCTGGTTCGAAGATTCAAGAAGCCCCAAATCTATAAGAACTTCATTCGCACTTGTTGCAACTGTTAACGCGGAGCTCTGACAGATCACGTAATTGGACTACTTCACAACAGTATGGTTTCCAGCGCTCCATTTATGACAAGGCCCATGTGCTGCTGTAATCCGTCACCATTAATAAAAAAATAGAAAATTATGAATAATTGCTATTAATTAATTTATTGGATCGATGGGTAATTGCTATGGGTACTCCACCTGCAGAAAATAAGGTTATGGAGAACATACATAGAAATGGATCGGGTCGCAAATTAATGCAATTGCAAGACTATGGCGATGGCGGGGTTAATCGTCACAGGCCGATACTTCCCTCAATAGAAGGTCGTTCTCGTGAAGGACACCTCTCTTCTGTGCAACCATTCACTGAACATAATATTGAGAACGTCGATGATCTGAATCTTCAACGACCATTGCATTTTGATCATCTAAGTCCAGTTCCAAATCAACGGCAATCTCATGAATTCTGCACAATCACACATGCCAGATTCACAAATAGATCATAATCACTCAGCAAAACTCAATTACACACAGGTCTCTGATCCTGGGGTCCGATACCATGATAGAAATAGCTAAAAATCACACAATTACTAAAGAACACTCATAAATTATTCACAAATGGTGTATGTGTTAAGACACTCACACACAGTGATTACATTCAAATTACTCTATTAAATAGAATTTCTGAGATCCAACTTATTCCTAATTTAGAGAGAGAGGTTGAGAGAATTTCTCAACCATCACAAACCAACTTCTCAAATATGGAATGTAAGCATTAACTCCAACATGAATCCCACGTCTAGTTACATGGTTTTAGGGATGTTACACTTACATAATCAGAACTGTGAATTTTATTCTTTAAAAAGTATTTAATAGATTTTAAGAAATTATTTTTGGGATTCAACTCACTGCGTTAAGTAAGTCATTAATCTATGACTATTTCCATGAGATAATTGTAAGTGAGTAATTTCTCATGATTTTTTAATAGTCCACTTAGAACTCATTGCATCCCTCACAAGGGCTAAGAAGTGGGATTGAAACTAGTGAAATGAATCACATAGTGAAGGGAGTTCTGGGATGGGTGAGTTCTTCACCCCTTTGAGCATTGCAGGCTGCAATGAGTGCTAAGTGGACTATTCAAAAATCATGAGAAATTAGTGAGTTAAGACTACCTCTCATGCAAATGGCCATAGATAAATGACTTATTTAACTCAGTAGAATCCCAAAAATAATATTTAATATAATACACTAAAGAAACCTTTCATATTTAAATTTTTAAAAAACTAAAAAAAGAAAAATTAAATAAATCGTAAATAACAACGAAAAGATTAAATTTTCAATACATTATTTAATTGTTGCATTATCCTGGAAGTACAATGCTACAATTGCTATACATGATTCCCTGAATCGTCAACGTGATGGTTATTTTGCAGGGCATTCCAAACTATCAATTGAACAATCAACAGCTATATCCAAATCAAAATTAAATTACAAATATAGTATTCTACGAGCTGCCACCAAAAAATTTAACCCAGCAAACAAGATTGGCGAAGGAGGCTTTGGTTCGGTTTATAAGGTGATATCCGAATTCCTTTTATCCTACGAAGAGTTATGAAATACGAAGAGTAAATTGAGTAATATAGAGGACATGTTGACAGGGAATTTTACCAAATGGCAATGAAGTTGCTGTGAAGAAACTATTTACAGAGAAAGAACAGAGTGTGAGCGACTTCTTCAACGAAGTGACTCTGATAAGCAATGTTCAACATAGAAATCTCGTCAAACTGCTTGGATGTTGTGTGGATACCACATATAGACTCTTGGTTTACGAATACCTTCCCAACAAGAGTCTTGATCTATTCATATTTGGTGATCTTTCTTCACCTTAAAACTTTATTTTAGCTCTAGTCAATGTTACATTTCAAACACTATTGTTTAGTCAGTTAATATAGTTATTTGAGACCGAATTGTAATTTTGCAATAGATGAAAACCTGGGCAGAGTTCTGGAGTGGCAGTTGAGGTTTGAAATTATATTAGGAGTTGCTACTGGGCTAGCTTATCTTCATCAAGAATCAGATATTCGCATCATCCATAGAGACATAAAAGTTAGCAATATTTTATTGGACCAACATTTCAAACCCAAAATTGTAGAATTTGGATTAATTAGATACTTTGTTGAAGATCAAACTCACCTTGACACCACAATTGTTGGAACCAGGTGAGAATAAATTGATAAAAAATGAAAACTGTTCTTTTTACTTCGTTTACCTAGTTTTCAAATTTGCCTTGACTGACAAAAATGGCCTGAATCCAGCAAAAAAAAATTCAAAAAATCTAGGAGTAGGAATTTTTGAATCCAGTATTTAATGGTGGAAATGGATTCAGCACCAACAAAAAATTTTGGGGCACTCAAAATCTTGAAGTTTGACAGCTATAACTTGGATTTACAAAAATTCCTGTGGGAGTTAAATCTAGCAGTAGGAATGTTTGAATCTAGTTTTTAATGGTGGAAATGGATTCAGCACGATCAGAAACCTCTGGGGCACCCAAAATCTTGAAGTTTGACAGCTATAAAGTGGATTTACAAAAATTCCTGCTGATGTTATCAAAATTTTGCAAAAATTTCCGTAATTTTCTGGGCAAATTTGAAGGATAAGTAAACTAAGGCTTTTATTTTTAATCAATTTGATGGTTTTTTTTTTAAATTTAGCAGAGGTTACATGGCTCCAGAATATCTTATACATGGCCATCTGACAAAAAAAATTGACATCTATGCTTTTGGAGTGTTAATTTTGAAGATTATTAGTGGTAGAAAAAATCAAATCCCTATCTATGCCAATGACATGCCATCTCTCTTGATAATGGTAATGATCTCATCATAAAATACACATTATTCTTCCTTTCTAATGAAAAAGTTATGATGTTATTCAAATCTATCAAAGTTATGATGTTATTCAAATATATCATTTATGATGCAGGTTTGGAATAATTATCAGTCAGGCACAATTCTAAACATAATTGACCCCAATTTAAAAACAAATTACAAGGAGGAGGAGATACTACAAGTTGTTCGTGTTGCTCTTCTTTGCACTCAAGCATCTGCAGGACTGCGTCCTTCCATGTCTAAAGTTATCATGTTTCTCAGAAACAAAAGCCTAAATCTTCCTGCACCTACTCAGCCCCCCTTTGTTAATATGGACTATTCAGAATCAAGCGTTGACACCAGTGTTGCAGATGTTCACACTAGTGTTACATCTGCATCTACCTCTGCATCGGAAGCATGTAATCAACTGTCAAACATTGCTTCATCCTCTACAGCTTCAGTGTCAAGGAACTCTTTTGGGCCAAGTGACAAAATAAAGTCTATAAGGAGTCGAGGGAATTAGATAATCGAAAGCTCTGGTTTATTGTTATTTTTACTATTCCTACAACGCACTACATAATACCCTTTCCTCCATATGGGGATGGGGTGCCAAACTTGTTTATAATCTTCTGAAGATTTTTTATTTAACTTTGAAGTTTGAACTGATTGGATCTTCTTGCAATTCTTTTATAACATAAAAGGAGCATATTGTGTTCACATATCTAATCTGCATGAATTCAAAAAACAATGTTTAAAATCATTCAAAAATACATCCATAAAACAAAGGATAATATTCACATGAATTTACACTCGTAACATAACTCTTATGAAAATATAAATCAAATGCCTATTGATAGAATGGCAAAGTGTGTCCAAGTCAAATAATTAAATGGATGTATAATCATAAATTACAAAATCGTTTATTACTAAACCAGGGAGATAGCTGCAAAGCAGAAGCTAGTCAATGCCTTGTTAATATTGTTAGTCCCTTAATATTGTTGAGTAATTAAGTAGATTTGTTGTAAATGGAAAACTAGATTTCTAAATAGATGTCATTAAGAAAACATTATATCTTTGATGTTGGACACACAACGTTATTGGTAATTTGTTACAGCAATTATCATTAATTCTTCATTGAATCAAAATCCTTTATAGATTAATTCTCTAATTAATAATAATTTGGGACCATGTCTAGACAGCAACACATATTTCTTGAGCTATATTTAATGTTGTTGGACAATATATATCCATCATTAAATTTAAATTTATTTAAATTTAACAATAAACATATACTGCAGAACGACATTAAATAGCTTATATACTGTCCAACAACATTAAATAGCTTATAGCCCGAAAAATAATGCAGCCTATCCAGACTGCCCGAGCAGGAACAGGGTCCTTTGTAGAGTTTTATTCCTCCGCAAAGATCTGACTAATTATTGGAAGTCAACGACTCTCAAATGAAACCCAAAATGCTCAGAATCCATGCACCAATGCATGTAACAATACTTTGAATCATTTAAGAGCCGAATAGATGCTCGGTACCCTCTCTGTTCTGTAATTGATAAATCTACGCTTTAAAACAATGAAGCTATATTAAAAAACATTTTAGTGTAATACTATTATCTGGAAATCACAACGATATCAAGTTTATCCTACAAAAAATTTTAGTGTTTTTAGTGCAACACTATGTTTGCACTGTTATGGTGAAATTTTGATAATGTATTTCGAATGTTATCAAATATTTTGTTAATGTTGATTTAGGATTTAAAGTGCATATAAGCTTAGAAAAACGCTAGCTTTGTTTGTGCACAATCTTGGAAGATCAAATCTGATGTTGTAGATTAAATCTCATATAATTATAATGGTTAAATTTTGACTAACCATGGCAGCTCTATATGCAATATCAATTTCGAGGTGTTTTTTAATTTTAATTTTTTTAATTATGTGTAAAAATAATTTCGTTTTAGTATTATGTTTAAAAATAATTTTGTTTCAGATTATAGAAATAATTATGTTTAGAGGTGCTCTTTAGTATATTAATATGTTTAGAGGTGTTTTCTATTACAGCATGGAAGAGATGTTCTAAAATTCATTATGGAATACAAGAGTATGAATTTAGATCCATTTTAATTCTAGATTAGGTACTCTATCTCTCTCAACCATTAGTAGATCCAGATTTAAGATGGATCTAAGTGACTAAGTAACTACTTACTTTTAATTATTAGTTCTAGTTATTATTACTAAATATTATTACTTCTAGTTATGGTGATGTATCTATACTTTTAATTATTATTAAATCATTCCTTTCCTAGTAGTATAACTATTGGAACTAAAATCTTTGAAGCAAATTAAAGCACTTTAGTTTTATATGTATAAGAGTTTGATTTTTGGCTTTTCAAAAGGTGATGTATTTTCCTAATTATTAAGTTAATAAAGGTTGATTAGAAAAAAAATAAAACTTATTTTAAAAAAAAAGTAAAATTATATTATTTATATGAAGAAACATTGTGCCAATAGGGTATTGTGTGTAAGATAAACGGTGGCAAGTGCTTTGTGGTGAAAAAGTCACTAGTATTGATAATTAAATTAAAATTCAGAAAAGTGGAGATAAATCTCAACCTTTGATTTGTGAATATTATTAAGAATATTCTAGAATATTCCATGAAGGTTAAATTCCTACCATCCACCTAATAATTATTGATAACTTGAATGGAATATTTCATAATATCCAGTCACAAATTAAAGATTGAGATTTATTTGAAAAGTAGTTATGTCCTTTGTGCATTTTTAATTAGATCTATTAATTAAAAAAAATTGTCATATGAACATGGATTATGGTTTTTTGGGCATGTGGTATTAGTAAGCCATGGTATTGGTCCATGGTGTTGTAACAAAACCTATTTTCATTAAGAATCTCCAAGGTAAAGTGGGGCGAACGGGTAAGAAAAATATTATTATTATTATTTAATGTATCTCTTTAATTCATATATTAATTCCTTTTATAACTAATAATAATAATAATAATTTTGAAATAAACTTCTAATTTAATTCATTTTTATGATTTTTTAATCTTGGTAATTTGAGATGTATCAAGAGGTAAGTGTTCTTATGCATATTTAATTTATATGGTTGCACTCATTTTATAACTCTTCAATATGGACTAGGGTTTGAATGCCCTTAGACTTATTACACTTATTGGTCATCCTTGTCACCTTAATGAGTTGCATTAGCAACCCTGCAACCTAAGGAGACCATAGGTGACCAAACTTGATAGCCATAAGGTTAGAAAGGGACCTTACCATGGGTCGTCAATCATTTTGCTTAACTTGAAGAAGTCATTGCAACAATGGTTTGATGAAAAATATTACAAAAACATGATAGCTATAAGGCTTGAAAGGGACCTTACCATGGGTCATCAATCATTTCGCTCAACTTGAGGAAGTCATTGCAACCATGGTTTGATGAAAAGTATTACAAAAACTTGATAGCGATAAGGTTGGAAAGGGACCTTACCATAGGCCATCAATCATTTCGCTCAACTTGAGGAAGTCATTGCAATTTGCAACCATGGCTTGATGAAAAGTATTACAAAAGTTAATCTCAAGAGTATATAATGGGTAATGAAATTCCATTTGGTAAAACTTATGTGGATATTGTTTTTTCATTAATATATTGATGTTTAGAGTAATCTCAAATGACATAATATGCTTGGGTATCTTATGGGAAAATTTCCACTAAGTCTATTATTAAGGCTTGGTTTAAGGAAATTTGCTAGCGACGTGGTTGAATTTTGTATATTTACTTGTAGTTTAAAAAAATTGAATTTTTTTATTTACATTTAAAAAAATCACATTTTGACTGTACTTGCAGCGCCACATTTTGACTGTACTTGCAACCCCTACATATGTCATCAAACCGTAGCATTTCTAATTTTTGTAACTATCCTACCCTATTTGGATTCAATTACTAATACCCTTTACATTTTTTAAATCTTTGAAATATATTTTAATACTTTATGGAAATGAAAATATCATGAAACTTAATGATATTTTAAATAACCTTTAGCTTATAGGCAAGTAGCAAGTATGTATTAGGGTTAATATGTCTAACGTTGATGGAGTGTGTCTACATTTAGTTAAATTCTAAGAGAGGTACATAAACCCAACATTATAGGTAGTGTGAAATCTCAAATTATAATGTCTTGGATATCATACCCTATTTGGATTCAATTACTAATACCCTTTACATTTTTTTAAATCTTTGAACTATTTTTTAATACTTTACGGAAATAAAAATATCATGAAACTTAATGATATTTTAAATAACCTTTAGCTCATTAGGATTAATATGTCTAACGTTGATGGAGTATGTTAAATTCTAAAAAAGTACATAAACCCAACATTGTAGGTGGTGTGAAATCTCAAATCATAATGTCTTGGATTTCTCATTAATGAATAAGCATAACTCCTTAACACCCCAATGTGATTTTATCCTGAACTAGAAAGCCCAAAAAGGCCTCGAATATAGATGATATATTAATGGCTGAATGGAAATAGTGAGAAAAAGAAGCAACGTGGCTCAGTGGACCTAAAAAGAATAAGATGATACCAAGTACAAGTGTAAGTATGTATATGATATCAAGTATTGTAATGTAAAATATGTCGTAGTCTTCCCAAGCAACGTTTTGGCTCAGAATCCGGTAAAGATTTTTAAAAAATCCGGCAAAGATTTTATCATAATCATGTTTACAGTTGTGAAACTTTAGTATTTTGAGTGCCCTAAGGGTTTTTGGTAGTGCTGAATCCATTTCCACTGTCAAAAATGGATTCCAAACACTCCAACTACCTGATTTCTTGAATTTTACTTACCCAGATTCCGGCAAAAAACTATCATCCAGACTATTTTGTTGCCTGAGTAGACAACTCCGTAAAATATTGTAAAATAGATTATATCCCTTCGTAGGTGCATTCCTTCTAAGGAAAGCATAGTGTCTTGTTTCCAAAGTAGTTCTTGAGGAGGCGTAAAATCAAACTCGTGTTAAGTGGGTCTCCACTACCAACATAAAAATATTTATTTTACCAATTTATTGTTATCCTTTGGTTGAGATAGGGTTGAGATAGGTATACTTTGGCTGAGATGGGTGCAGAGTAGGATATGGAAAAAGTACGATTGTTTAGATTATTTTAAATTTGACCTCAATCATATTTATTTCCACAATAACTACATAATGCCCACTTCCTAAATCAGTATGTGGGGAAATCCAAACAATTTCTCCTTAGTGCTGTGAATATTAACACCGCATTAAATAACTCGTATATCTATTAATTTCTTAACATCCACTTGCGAAGTTAGAAGATACACCATGATTCGTATATCATTGAAAATGTTGTGGACACGGGTTATGCTAGCAATGATTCTTGAACATGTGAAAAGTAGGGGTGAAGAGGTCAAAATAGTTTCAAATTCAATAGGGATAAAATAGTACGAGTTAAATTTTTCTTTTGGTTTGAGAAGCTTTTAGAATAAAATAAATTTTAAATCAGTGAAACTAATCAAATATTAGGAAAATGTTAAAGATGACACTATAAAAAGGAAAATGTTAAAGATGACGCAACAAGCTTTGTGTAGATAAATATTTTAAAATGGTAATAAGCTAAATCACTCTAAGGTACAGCTATTTGATTTGTTTTTGGATTGCAAGGGAAGTGACATCTAATACTTGGACAAGGTTAAAGCAAGCAATTTTCTATTTCGAATAAGAGAAAAAGACAAATGTGTGATGTATAGCCATTTTTTTTATAGAGAAAAATATCTGCATTTTCATTATTTAATTCAGAGAGATTACATTTTGGAGTTTGACAAGGAAAATCTTTCAGATTTAGCATAGAGAATTGTATAGAAAACTACATGAGCTGAGAGATTGCCTACAAATCAACATTGTCCAAAAAGCCCAAAATTTTCTAGCGATTATAACTGCATATTTACATTACATCTGGTAATTTATCAGTTTTGACATATATCAAAAAGAAGGAAAAATTGGAACTATAAAAAGGATTGAATTTAAGCACAATCTCATGAATCAACTATTGAAAATACTCCATAGGAATGTTCAAATAAACACTGCGTAAGGTTGTAGCTTTCATTATTCTGAAATGTGCTCATCTAGCAGTTTTTGTGTTGTGCCTTGGAGCATGAAAACTTGAGGATTTTGAGGAACGTCAATTGTTGATGATCTGTGTTCCACACAATTCTTCAAAGTAAACAAAGTCCTTTGAGAGAGAGAGTTTGCCTTTTGATTCCTCTCCCTGAGAATTTGAAGGAATTTAGAGACTACAAGTTCCTTTTCAATACCATTTTACCAAACAAATATGAAAATGTGGAAAATTCAATAATTACATGCATAAATGTAGTTTAAGTATACTAAGAACCTTTTCATATTGTAGCAATTTTCGAATTGATTAGATGAAATTTATGAATTCTCTATAATATTTTTTTTTTTAATAATGGATTTGATGATTATGGTATAGCTTTTTTAAAAGATAATGGATTTGATGATTTTGATATATTTTTTTTAAATATAATGGACTTGATGATTTTGGTATAGTATGATATTGTTTTTGTATCTCTATGTTGGACTATTATTATTAGCTTCCATTGAAAAACTTTTAATACTTTTCTGTGTGGTACTAAGTAATCAAATTTCATCCCTATTTGTTTTGAGTGAATACTTCCTTTATTAGCAAGGGATATTCTTATGTTTGGTCAATCATTAATTTATTCATTAGTTTACAACAAAAGTATTTGAGGAAAAATGTGGCTAACTTGTTCTTTAAACCATTTTGGGAAGATTTTATAATGGGCTGCATATAAATATATCCTCCTTTCTAAGTTTTAACACAATACTTGAATACCTATTATTTCTTTTAAATGTCATGGACCATCCATATAGACCTTGCTAACTATGTTAACCACTACATAGGCCCTATAGAATAAATATTTGGACTTCAAGAACATTATAGACATTATGTCGATGTTTGGGCATAGGAGGGATGTTTTTCATGGTCCAAACCATGGTTAATTATACAAATCAAAGGTATAATCCCTAAACAAACTATTTAGACCTTGATTGGGGATTATATAGAATATTTAGGTATCAACAAGGCCTAATTATATATTTAAATATTAATTAAATATCCACAAGTCCTAATTAAAAAGTTACAAGGCTTAATTAAGAGCTTATGATGTAGAATTATGAATCTACAAGGCATAATTAGAGAACATGTAGAAATTTAAAAATACTGTGATGCATTGCCGAACTCCCTTGATCTAACAATTATATCCACTGTTAAACACAAAATATTTCTACTTAATTCTTTGCGGAAATTAGATCGCCAATTGCAAACATATGAAGAAAAATTAATCGCACATAACAAGATTTTTTTACCAGGAAAGCATAAAGCTAAAAACCCCAACTATCATATATTATGTATATCATGGATCATGAAACAATCTCATACAAAGCTCTGCTCAAAGAGCTCTCAATACAATATACAATCGTCTCACACTGTCGTACAAAAATTGGTTCACACATGCACCAATTTATTGCCTCCTGATAGCCTACCTCCACTGCACAATCCCTATTGAAGAAGATCCCTGAATGAATTTGATCTTGCCTTGCCTTGACTGCGAAATCCTCATTGGCATATCCAATGTGTGTGTAGATGCGTTGAATGCATCACTATAGTCACAACTGATAGTCAACCAGACCCTTTCACCTATCTCTCCACTGGGTCTCCACTGGATCTGACATGCATGTAGTTAACAGTAGTATTTCTTCAGTTGCATGTGAGACCACTGCTTGTGAATTAATTAAATAATTAATTCACCGATCTCTCACTAGTGTATCATTAATTACAACTAGCACAATTGAGTTTAACTCAATTAACTGAGTTAAACTAAATAACAACTCACATAACTACTCTTCCAACTCTATTACAACTTTGTCACACTCAGTTACAACGAAGTTCGTTGTGCATGTCCCACCAACCAACCTTGGAATGCGTAATTCCTTCAATCAACTGGTTTGCCACATCAGTTAACTGAAATCAAGTGCTTCAAGAGAATAGATTATTGTTTATTGTCTGATTATCATTAAGGGCTAATAATAATCGACATACATTCTATTTTTAGACATGTGATCGATAAATAGATTTCGCCCATGCATCTAAAAATAGAAACTCATCTATAAATAGAATTTGATCAACCATCTATAAATAGATTCCTGCTATAAATAGATTTTTTTCAACATTCTAAAAATAGACATACACCTAAAAATAGCCTACGGGTGCCACCTAGTGAAGGTGCTTAATTTTCACTAGGATCATCATCTTGTTGAATCTCAACACTCCCTCTCAAAAAGAAATGGATTATCCTTCACCCTGATCCTTCCTCTATGGTATTCGAATTTGCTCCTGGTGAGCGCCTTCGTCAGAATATCTGCATCATGATCTTCCGTAGGAATGTACTGAAGCAACATGATCTTTCACTACACACAATATCTGGTATGATGATACAGGATATCTATATGCTTAGATCTATCATGAAACATAGGATTAATCGAGAGTTTAATGCAACTCTGATTATCACAATGAATCATTGTAGGATCTAAATGAGAACCAAACAAACCAACCAGGATCTTCCTCATCTAGATATCCTCACATGCAGCTTGACTTGTTGCCATGTATTCTTCTTCCACTAAACTGAGTGCCACAGATCTCTGTTTCCTGATGTACCAAGAAACAACTGTAGATCTGATACTGAAAACCCCTCCTGATGTGCTCCTTCTGTCCGTTGGGCTTCCTGCCCAATCTGCATCCATGAAGCCATGCAAATTCACCTCATCCATCTATTTGTACCATAAGCCATACTCAGATGTGCCCCTAAGATATCTCAGGACATGCTTTCCTGCTTCCAAAAGAGCTTGGTAGGCTTAACCATCGCTTGACTAAGCTGGTTCACAACATAGCATATGTATGGTCTTGTATTAACTAAATACATGAGCGAACCCACCAATTGTCGATAGATAGTAGCATCCACTACCTCTGTCGATGTAGCATCCTCTTTCCTCCAATTTCCTGGAAGAGGAGTATCCATGGGTTTGCAGCCCTCCATGTGAAACTTACTGAGTATCTCCCTTGCATACTTGCCTTGAGACACAAACAGTTCACTATCTCGCTGCCATATTTCCAATCCAAGGAAATAGTGAAGGAGGCCCATATCTTTCATCTCAAACTCCTTTGCAAGGTCCTCCTTGCATGAGTGTATCATTTTCTCATCACCAGTCAGTATTAAATCATCAACATAAAGAACAATGATTAAAATCTTACCCTCCACCACAATCTGGTATAGGTTTTAATCCGCCTCACCCTTGGTGAAGCCAAGTGCAGTGAAATAACTGTCGATCCAAGTGTACCAAGCACAAGGTGCTTGCTTCAGCCCATACAGCACTGTTTTGATTCTGCACACATGCGACTCGCTGTTGAAGATCTCAAATCCTTCAGTATGCTCAATGCACACTTCTTCCTCAATGATCCCATTAAGGAACACAGTCTTCACATCCATCTAATGAATGTGCCAACCCATCTCCGCTAAGAGAGCAAGGATGGTCCTTATGGAAGAATACCGTGCGACAGGTGCAAAGGTTTCTTCATAATCAATCCCCTCGATCTGTGAGAAGCCCTGGGCCACAAATCTTGCCTTATACTTCTCAACACTCCCATCAGCAACTTGCTTTACCTTGTAGATCCATCTTGAACCTACCACTTATTTATCAACCAGCCTTGGAACAATTTCCCAAGCACTGTTTCTGACAATGGAGTCATACTTCTCCACCATCGCATCTACCCATGTGGGCTCCTGCACTGCTTCCTGAAAGGAAGATGGATCTGTCACAATATATTTTCTCATGAGAGCCATGTATCTAGTGAAATGGTCAAGTGATTGTCTCTGTCTGCGCTGTGAAGTAGGGACTCCTACATTCTGTGCCGCATCAAGCTTCAACCTCTCAGCTTCTGTGGTACGCCTTCTACCTATTCTAATGTTTGGCTCTGTGTGAGTGAACTCCTCCATTCCATGAACCTCCTCCTGTGGCTAATCCACATCTAGAGGCTCATCTTTGGGAACCAAAAGTTCCTTCTCTGCATGCAAGTCTAGCTCCCTCTCAAGCAACAACTTCATGGCTTTCTCCTCATTGAATTTTATACCTCGTCGCACCACAATCATTCGACTATTTGGCAAATACACACGATAATTATGGGGTGTTTCTGTGTACCCCACAAATATCTCAACTTCAGTAGTCGGCTCCAGCTTCTTCCTGGCATTCTTGGTCACATGCACATAAACAAATGAGCCAAAAATCTTAAAGTGAGAAACATCCGGTTTCTTACCAGTAAAAGCTTCTTCAGGTGTACTCATGCCAAGTAATCTATGAGGACAACGATTTTGCACATAAACCGCAGTGTTGCATGCTTCCGTCCACAAGTGCATTAGTAGGCCCTAATTATGTAGCATAGCTCGTGCAACACCCACGATCATTCTGGTCTTCCTCTCCGTGACCCCATTCTGATGTGGGTTATGAGGCGCTATGAGTTCTCTCCGAATTCCTTCTTTGCTGCAGAAGTCTTTGAATTTTCTCGAGATATATTCACCACCATTATCACTCTGCAGAGCCTTCACTTGCTTCCTCGACTCTTTCTCCACCAATGTTTTAAACTCATAGAACTTTGAGAATGTTTGATCCCTCTTATGCATGAAGAAGATCCATCATCTACGAGAATAGTCATCAACAAAAATAACATAATACCTGTGTTTTGTTGTTGAAGCAACCGAGAATGGTCCCCACAAGTCTGTGTGAATTCTCTCCAGGATCACAGAAGCAGGGTTCTCCTTTTCATGAAAGGTGGTCTTCACAAACTTACCCATAGTACATCCCTTGCACTGATCTAACTACGCAAGTGTACCCTTGGGAAGTCCAGTAGAAATCTGCTGCAAAATCTTTAGGGCGCCATGGTGAAGATGGCCCAATCGCCTGTGCCATAATTCGCCCTCATCCCGGCTCACCACTTCTTATGTTTTTCCCACCATTGCAGCACAACCATCTACCTCCAGTTTGTACAGATTCTTGACTTGAATCCCTATCTTCTTGGTTTGACCCGTTGTTTTATGTCGCAGGAAAGATTTTCCATTACTGAAAACAACGTCATAACCTCTGTCCTCCAACGTTGCGACTGAGACCAAGTTCTTCTTTAGACCTGGAACATGCATAACATATTTCAACATAAATGGTTTACCTGAATCCCTCTCAAAGGTAATGGTACTAATGTCGGTCGCAATGTATCGTCCATTGTCGCTCATCTCTATATGCATTTGGAGATCTTTCTCCTCCAAGTCGTTGAAAATCTCCTTATCTCCCATCATGTGAAAGGAAGCACTACTATCAAGATACTGTTGAGATTTTGTGTATTTGGGGTAGCATCACTTGTGCTCTAGGTCCCAATTTTTGAGGAAGGAATAGAGTTCACCTGTTCTACAAGACCCAGAAATGGATTTGGGAAATTTCATCTGGTTTAGGAGATATTAAATTAATTAATTATTTTAATGTATTTCCTAAGTTAATAATTAAAGTGAATTTAGTTAAACATGTGATGAAATTGTCTTAAGTCACACAGATCAAGCTTTCTTTTAATCTTAGCCATTGATTAAAGATTTAATCTTGGTTGTTGATTTGTCAACGAGAAAAGTATAAAGGAAAGACTTGGGGTCATTTGTAACACACACATAGGCAGAGCACTGAAACTAAGCTGAGATTCTAGGGCGGGGTTGCTAAGAATTCTCAGAAGTGTTTCAGTTGCAGAGAGGGGAATTTAGACCAAGGGGATGATTTGATCCCGGGGTCTAGAATACAAAAGAAGCAGAGAATAGATTAACAAAGATAGCACAGAGGAAGGCAGCAGTAGCAGCAACAGATGGCAACGACAGCAGACAGCAGCAGACGGCAGCAGCAACAACAACAGTGTCTTTCAGGGGCAGCGCTGGGGTTTCTAGGCCTAGATTTGGCTGAATTCTGTAAATCTCGTTTGAGGGTGTGAATCAGTGAGTATTTTTGGTCTTAGATTAGCCAAGAGCTTCAGATCTAGAGTTTTCTCTGTAGGTTTTTCCAGATCTGGAACCCAGAGTTGTGTATTCAGAAATATTCTTAATAATAGAGCCCTCCGGCAACCAAAGACCGGTTTTCCCACATTAGGTTTTTCCGAGGACAGTTTGTCCAGAAATAACTGTGTCATTTTTTCTATGTGTGCATGTGCTTATTCTAGATCTGAATTGGTAGAGAACTGTTATGTGTTTTTCTTTGATGTTAACTTGAATTTATTCAGTTCATAACTTCTATAAGTAGGAGAAGCTTAACCAGATTAACAGTAATAATTTATGCATAAGAATTGAGATTCAGACATTTCTACATGGTATCAGAGCAATTGTAGATCTAGAAGGGTCACCAGCTGAAGAATCTGAAGGATCTAGCTGCAGAAAGCAGTTGGAAAGGCAGTAGAAAAGCAGATCTGAAGGGACAACGCAATTTTCAGGAGGAGATTCATGCAGAGGGAAGGGTGACATTGTCCAACGCTGTGTCCTAGCAAGCCCACACAATTACTGTGCAGAGGCAACTCAGAAACATCGCTGGTTAGGTGTAAAGCCAGCCAGTGTGATTCAGATCTGAATCTGTCAGATCCAAAAAAGTCTGCAGAAATTCAGAAGAGCTGGTGGGGTTAAATTTCTGAAGTTTTCAGATCTTTAGCGTTAGCACAAGTGAAAAATATTGGGAAGAGATCAGCTTCTCAAAGAGTTTCTTGCCAAAGGAAACTTGCAGTTTGATCAGAGGATCAAAGAAGAAGCTGAATCATAGTTGATTTGGTAGATTTCCAAGGAGGGAAATCAAGTGTCAAAGGGAGCAGAGGGTTCCCAGTTCGAAAAGGACCTTAGCTCCAAGATCTCTAGCCTAGATAAGAGGAGCTCCGACACATTTTGAGCAGATGGCTCCTCATGGACTGCATGATCATGATAGGCTAGAGGGCCTCTCAAACTTTTTGGTATGGAAAGCTAGGATCCTGATTGTCCTAGAGGCATATGGTCTAAAAGACCATGCAGAGAAAACCCTGGCCACGCCGACAGATGCAGATCTCCTACGGAAGCATAGATAAGTTGTTGGGCATGCCAAGCGGCTGATAATAGACATTATCAAGGACCATATTGTACCACACATAGCTGAGAAGAAGATAGCTAATGAGATGTGGAAGGCCTTGACTTCCCTATATGAGGGAAAATAAGTCCAAAGAAATATGTTTTTGGAGGCCCAAATGAGGTCATTCATGATGACCAAGGGAGAAGACATTGAGCATTTCCTCTTCAGATTGCAGTCAATCAGGGATCAGCTGACTACAACGGGTGCAACCGTATATGATGCAATGATAGTCAGGATTGCCCTCAATGCAGTCATGGATGAGTGGGAAACCTTTGTCCAAAGTATCTTGGGTAGAGCGGACCTCCCAGATTGGGACAGCTTGTGGTCGATCCTGCGGCAAGAAGAACTACGGAGGTTTACCAAGAAGCAGCACAACCCTGCGTTGAGCAAGGTTAAGAAGGAAGAGGAGGAAGATGCAGCCTTGGCATCAAAGAAGCAACCGAAGAAGAAGAAGTATCTTTCTAAGATCAAGTGCTTCTAGTGTGGCAAAATGGGGCATTTTTCCAGCCATTGTCCAGAAAAGAAGAAGGACAAGGAAGCATCTTCTTCCAAAGCAGTGGTGGCAGATGATGGGTCCGGAGATGATGTAGCCATGAGCGCTCATGAACCATGAAAGTGGGGCAACATGGATCTGTAGAGGATCTACATAATGTAAGGCAGGATCCTTGATCATCTCATCTCTTGGATCACAAGCGAGCTACAACAGCCTTAAGACAGTAGCGGGACAAGTGGAGCATTGGGTGCATAGATCACAGATGAAGCAGAAGCTGAGGCAGAGGCAGATTTGGAGGCTAGGAGGAGCAACACAGAGCATAGCAGCAGCAGCGTAGAAGCAGTAGCAGCGCAGAGGCTGATGTGACTTCAACAACGCAGTGCAGTGCTGCTTACGCAGTGCAGAGCTGCAGCAATGCAGAGAGCTTCAGAGGGACAACGCAGTGCAGCAACAGCGTGATAGATTTCAACACAAGGAGCTGATGTGACTTCATTAGTGTAGAGGGAGTCTGATTACACTAGTAGAGATGTAGCTGTGCATTGCTCCTTATATGCCAGCACATATCTATAGCCTATGGAGCTTCAGTGATGAGGATGCAGCCCATCTGAGTTGTCTGTCAAATATTGGGAAGGAGATTCAGTTGTCACTCTCAACAACTGAAGTTGGAGTGCAACAGATCAACAGTGGCAGTGCTATGAGCAGCACAAATGCAACATATTGAGAGGGAGATGTAGTACAGTGGTTGCAGTGGCAGTGGTAGAGTCATGGGCAGCAGTACAGAATGGCAACGACAGTGCAGAGTTGAGTGGCAGGAGGCCAAGCTTCAGTAGCATAGAACCAGTGCCCAAAATCATGTAATGCATAGTGTGATGTATTGCTAGAGCACACCCTTGATGCTAAGAGGGAGTGTTGAGATTTTGTGTATTTGGGGTAGAATCAGTTGTGCTCTAGGTCCCAAATTTTGAGGAAGGACTAGAGTTCACCTGATCTACAAGACTCAGAAATGGATTTGGGAAATTTCATGTGGTTTAGGAGATATTAAATTAATTAATTATTTTAATGTATTTCCTAAGTTAATAATTAAAGTGAATTTAATTAAACATGTGATGAAATTGTCTTAAGTCACACGGATCAATCTTTCTTTTAATCTTAGCCATTGATTAAAGATTTAATCTTGGTCATTGATTTGTCAACGAGAAAAGTATAAAAGAAAGGTTTGGGGTCATTTGTAACACACACAAAGGCAGAGCACTAAAGCTAAGCTGAGATTCTAGGGTGGGGTTGCTAAGAATTCTCAGAAGTGTTTCAGTTGCATAGAGGGGAATTTAGACTAAGGGGATGATCTGATCCCAGGGTCTAGAATACACAAGAAGCGGAGAATGGATCAACAAAGATAGCGCAGAGGAAGGCAACAGCAACAACAGCAGACGGAAGCAGAAGCAGACAACAGTAAACGGCAGCAGCAACAGCAGCAGTGTCTTTCAGGGGCAACGCTGGGGTTTCTAGACCTAGATCTGGCTGAGTTTTGTAAATCCCATTTGAGGGTGTGAATCAGTCAATATTTTTGGTCTTAGATCAGCCAAGAGCTGTAGATCTAGAGTTTTCTCTGTAGGTTTTTCCATATCTGGAACCCAGAGTTTTATATTCATAAATATTCTTAATAATAGAGCCCTCCAGCAACTTGAGACCGATTTTCCCACATTGGGTTTTTCCAGGGACAGTTTGTCCAGAAATAACTATGTCACTTTGTCTATGTGTGCATGTGCTTATTCTAGATCTGAATTGGTAGAGAACTATTATGTTTTTTTCTTTGATGTTAACTTGAATTTATTCAGTTGATAACTTGTATAAGTAGGAGAAGCTTAATTGGATTAACAGTAATAATTTCTGCATAAGAATTGAGATTCAAAAATTTCTACTATCAAGCACCACTATCAAGATATCACACCGATCCCATTGCACTTGAAACCAAGCATGTGATCAAAGAGAAATAAAGTTCAAATTGTAAGGTAAGGGCCTCACCAGCTGCAGCTCCAACAACCTTCTTGTTCTTCTTTTTTTGTGGGCAGTTAGTGGCGAGATGCCCATGTCCGTGACAGTGAAAACACTTCACCTTGGACAAATCCAGCTTCTTGCCTTTAGCCTCGGATTTTCAGTGGAATTTATTCTCCTTCCCTTTCCTTGCTTTGGCAGCCAAAGCACAATCCTCTTCATCATCATGCTTTGATGAAGAGCCATCCTTGGTGTTCCGCCTTATCTCCTCCTGCACTAGATCCAACCAAAGTCGTTCCCAATCCGGTAGTTTTTCCTGTCCATTGACAGAGTCTTCATAACTGTGCCAACTCTTAGGAAGACCCAAGAGAGCCAAGCTCACCAAATCATCATTAGCAACTGTGATTCCCACACTCCCTAGTTCATCCCGACATTGGACAAACTTCGTGGGATACTTTGGAATACTGTCGCCCTTCTCCATTTTGATTTTTCTGAGTTTATCCTTCAGCGACAATTTCCTATGGTTACTGCTGCTTTGGAAAAGATCTGTCAAAGCCTTCCACATTGCAAATGGAGTGGCTTTCCCGTGAAGGCTTGAGACAATATGGTCTCTCACACCTTCCAACAGAATCATTCTCGTCTTCGTTACTTTCTTTTGCCAGGCATCAAATAATGCAGCATCTGTCGAAGTGGGCTTAGGAACATCACTGTCGATGAATTCCTTCAAGTCATTATCTTCAAGCACCACCTCCATCCTATCCTTCCATGCAATGTAGTTTGAGTTTCCCTCGAGCGCATACTCTAACCGCAAACCATTGAAAGCCATTTCGATATTTACTCAATTGTTGCACCAAGAAGTTCTTGCAGCAAATTCGAATTATTCCACCAACAAAACTCAACACTGCTTCAATATTTCAATCTTCTCTACTCTGATACCATGTAGAAATTTAAAAACACTGTGATGTATTGACGAACTCTATTGATCTAACAATTATATCCATTGTTAAACACAGAATCCTTCTACTTAATTCTTTGCGGAAACTAAATCGCCAATTGTAAACACATGAAGAAAAATCAATCGTACATAACAAAATGTTTTTACCTGGAAAGCATAAAGCTAAAAACCCCAACTATCATATATTATGTATATCATGGATCATGAAACAATCTCATACAAAGCTCTGCTCAAAGAGCTCTCAGTACAATATACAATCGTCTCACACTGTCATACAAAAATTGGTTCACACATGCACCAATTTATTGCCTCTTGACAGCCTGACTCCACTGTGCAATCCCCGTTGAAGAAGATCCCTGAATGAATTCGATCTTGCCTTGCCTTGGCTGCGCAATCCTCATTGGCATCTCCAATGTGTGTGTAGATGCATTGAATGCGTCACTATAGTCACAACTAATAGTCAACCAGACCCTTTCACCTATCTCTCCACTGGGTCTCCACTGGATCTGACACGCATGTAATTAACAATAGTATTTCTTCAGTTGCATGTGAGACCACTGCTTGTGAATTAATTAAATAATTAATTCATTGATCTCTCACTAGTGTATCATTAGTTACAACTAGCACAACTGAGTTTAACTCACTTAACTACTCTTCCAACTTTGTCACACTCAGTTACAACGAAGTTCACTGTGCATGTCCCACCAACCAACCTTGGAATGCGTAATTCCTTCAATCAACTAGTTTGCCACATCAATTAACTGAAATCAAGTGCTTCAAGAGAATAGATTATTATTTATTGTCTGATTATCATTAAGGGCTAATAATAATCGACATGCATTCTATTTTTAGACATGTGATCTATAAATAGATTTCTCCCATGCATCTAAAAATATAAACTCATCTATAAATAGAATTTGATCAACCATCTATAAATAGACTCCCGCTATAAATAGATTTTTCTCAACATTCTAAAAATAAACATACACCTAAAAATAGCCTGCAGGCCCCACCTAGTGAAGGTGCTTAATTTTCACTAGGATCATCATCTTGTTGAATTTCAATAGAACAATGTCTAAATAAGAACTTATGATATAAAATTATGAATCTACCAGATATAATTCGAAAACAATAAAACATATTTATCTATTTTTAAAATACACCTAAGAGCATGTACTTTTTATATGATCCAATAATATCTTTAGAAAATATCTAAATATCTGCGTATTATAATTAATAATATATCACGCATAATTTGCTCCAAAGTCTAGCTTAATTAGTGAAACCATCAATGCAAGTTTATAGGTCATATATCCAAATTCGATTGGTAGGTTGCATCATAATGTTCTTCGTTGAGCATTCAACTAATATATCATACAAATGGAATTTTTCCGAGATGTGAAGCTTGTGTTTGGTTCATATCACCAAAGAGAGCACATGGAGCACTACCAACCTTAACATAGAACGATATTTAGTAAGGTTTTCAACGACAAGTATATGTGCGCAAGACACTAACGATCTCTCGGGTCGGGGTAAGCACAAGCATGGAATGGACAAATGGCAACTTGAAGTTGTGGAATTGACTCCCATTAATATATCAATTGTAATTCAACAAATCTAGAAAATTTTAGGTGGCCCACAAGTCACATTCATATATGCTTAAAAGAGGGAAATGTATTACAACAGAATGTTTATTTTAATATTTAATTATATACAATTTTTCCTGAGGATATTAGTAACATGTGTTGTGTTAAAAAGTTTTGCTAATTTTAATGTAAAGTTTTTATAATAAGTTTTTATAATAAGTGATAATTAACCATTAGTTTGGATTCATTTTAATTTCATATTTATCAAGTTTTAAAAGGAATCAAGATTTTGAGGTGCATATTTATTTTTGAGATTTGATTTTTTTGGGAGTTTGATAGATCCATAATTAAGATGAATCTAGATTGGCTTAATTATCAACCACTCTAGATCCATTTTAACTATTTAGGTTGGTTTAATTTCCCCTTTAAATAGGTTATTTTCCATTTGAATACAGTGGGTTAATACCATGGGTGAATACCATGAAGTTATTTTTATTTTTATTTTTATGTAATTTAATTGAGCCAAAATGTTTACGTTTAAGGATAAAACATGACATTACAAACAACTCTTAATTAATTATTTATTTTATTTTATTTTTATTTTTATGTAAAGATAACATAAAATAACAAGAAATTATAGTATTTCTTCCATATTGGGATGGAGAGTGTGTCTCAGCACAAAAATGTAACTAATTTAAATTTAAAAATAAAATAAAATTATAAAATATTTTTATTGTGAAATGAGAAATGATATTTGGGCATGTGGTATTGTCCAACCATGTTATTGTAACAAAACTTATTTACAAGTTAATAATATCCTTGATAAAGTGGGGTAAATATCCAGGATTAAAAATCTTGTTATATTATAAGGATTAAGTTTTTATGTATGAAATTTAAATATGGTTATAAAAATTTTATTTTTATTTATTTGGTAAAATGGATCTTAATTTATAGTAACTATGTATATACTATATATTTTGATGTGACAGAGAGTTTATATATATCTCAAAAGTAATTATAATATTTTTTCTTTTAGATTTAATTAAAAATTTGTTATAAAATTAAATTCAACTAAAATAGTCCATTGGGACTTGGATATAAGGCATTCCTTGATGTGAAGTCACATGTTCGATATATTGGACATGATGAAGATGTAGTCCTACCAAGCTTACAAAAAAAAAAAAATCAACTAAAATGTCTATAAAATATTTTGATTGTGAAATGAGAGATGAACTAAAATATTTATAAAATATTTTGATTGTGAAATGAGAGATGATTTTTTCACATGTGGTATTGATGAGCCATGGTATTGTAACAAAGTCTATTTACAAGTTAATAATATCTATGATAAAGTGGGCATGAATATCCATAGTTAAAAATATTGTTGTATTGTAAGTTTATTATAAGTATTGTAGTTTTTATGTGCTTATTAAATATGGTTATACATTTAATCATTATTTTAATTTATAAGGTAAAATAGATCTTAACTTATAGCTACTACTTATATTTTATATACTTTAATGTCATATGTATATTATGGTTTTCTTTTATTTAAAAAGTTATTCTTAATTTTATTATTAAAACTAAAATTACAATATAACAATTTTTTTTTCTTTTATTACTTTTTATAAACTAGATTTTATATTACTTTTATCCTTTTATTATTATTTAATTGTGTCCTATAAAAAAGTTTACATATTTTCTTACATTACACCTACAATTGATTTTTACACCTAATAATTAACTTTTTAGATAATATTCATAATTATATGCAATTAATTAATGTAATCATTCAATGTACTCTTTTTTATTCTTAAATGGTTATTAAAAACAACTATAAAATGTAGCGGTTTTGTTGAGTGAACATTTCAACGTTCCAATCATTTTAGAGGCCAAAGTTTAATGTAACATGTCCTCCCATATTACCCACTTTCACTGATATGTCAAGTAAACATGAGATGGAGAGCTACTATGACATGACCCAACCTCCTTGGTTTCATGAAGGAAATGGGGTCGACTATTGACAACCAAATAATATCCCAACACATCCTACAGGTTCTACAGGTTACTCATAGGTTGGGCAACCACCCCAGGTGGCCAAATATTGATTTGCACCACCCTTTCCTTTCCTTGATCCCTCAACTGCTCCCACAGAAAGGCATCCATGCAGTTGGGAGCCTCCAACCACATGCATAAGCATGTATCCTAGCAATTGCAACCCAAAATGTTTAGTTCAGAGCATGCGATCTCGAATTCTAAGCTTAATTTCCAGGTCAGCCTCTAGACCACTACCCAAAACTCATTGAGACTTTCCAGAATCATAAATGGCATCAAGAAGAAAACATTCACACAAAATTTACTCAAAAAATTAACCTAACCAGGCCTAACCATGACAGTCATTTAATCAAACATGTTGTGAACATGTAATCTATAGGTCATGAACGCATATCTGAAAATAAGGGTTTGATACCTATCTGAGAATCATCAAGAAGGTCTAATTCCCACTAATATTAGCTACAATAACATCTATTTGGTCATGCATTCAATAACCATTCATTTACCAACGAAATCATGATGAGAGCCATAACTAAAATCTGTCATGAAACCATGCTTATAACCATCATATGACTAGAATAATAACAATGATATAATAGTCATCAAAGCCACATGATAACAAGTATAAATACTCATGAAATAAAAGAGGAAAAGAGTTATTCTTAATATATGCAAAATTCAACCAAATCAGGGACTTCCACGTACCACCCGACCATAGATAGGGCTAGACCAAGTATTTATTTAGCCAGCCACCCATGTGCCATATTCCAAGCATGAATGTGGTACTAAAAACAAAATAACCATGGATTCCTCAGGTTTTACCTCAATCTTGCCAAAATCGTTCAAGGGACTCCTAGGCCTGAAATAAGCACCTACAAAACTAGGATTTATCGTAATCCCGTCAGAACTGGTCAAGGGATCACTAGGCCCAAAACAAGACAATACACTACCAGGATTTATCACAATCCCACCAACACCGGTCAAGGGAATCCTAGGCCCAAAAAAGCTGGGATCCCTCTATATTTATTCACCAATACCTTGAGGAATTTTCCCATCTCCACCCTCAGGCTTTACCACAATCCCACCAAAACCAATCAAGGGAATCTTAGGCCCTTGGGAATTTTGCTAAGACCACCTCAACCGGTTCCAAAACCATTCAGCAATCCAAATCTCAAGCAAATGAAAGAACCCCATCACACGATGGTTATCCAAAAATGGAAAGACAAGGTTGAAACCACTGTCACGCCTAAAAAAACCCATGCCAATGGTAGCAAGAGAACCAAGAAACCACATGCATGTACCATGCATGCCAAAACTAGAAAGTAAATTATACATGAAAGTCAATACCTATAAAGAAATTATTTGTAGCTGCTTGATCCTTTCTCTCATTTGCTTTCTTGTCCTTCCTTTGCCTTCCTTTATCCAATGCTAGAGTGCTCCAAGAATGTTCTAAGTGTGCAAGAGTATGAGAGAATAGAGAGATCTCCAAGCTAAAACTAACAAAAGGTTACAAATTGACCCTCAAAATATGTTTTATCGTTGAGGCCTCTATTTTCTTCAATTTCCTCTAATTTTCCTCTCATGCAATTTTGTGACCTTTCACCTTCCTTTTCTTGTATTTTTCATTATTTTCATAAAAAAAATACCAATTAATGCTTCTTTTCCTTTTTTAATGCCTTTTCCAATTTCCCCTTAGCGATAATAAGCCGAAATGAACACCCACTAGGATGGTTTTCCCAACATTTAGCTTGGAATATGTGTCCCATGAACTTGGTATTATTTTTCCTTTATTAAATTTATTACATGAAATTTTAACTCAGTGTTGTTACAGAACCTCCCCCTTAGGGGAACACCATCCTCGATACAGTATTTACAATGAACAACTTGTCGAAAAGCAAAACCAACATGACAACCATACTGCTTATTGGAGCTTTATAACATAGCTAATTGCGGTATTTACAACAACAACCAAAATATATACATATACCAAAAATCCTTTGCCTCAACCGAAAAACAATTAAGGATACATATCCCGCATCTGATCAACCATCTCCCATGTAGCTTCATCAGGGCCAAAGTTATTCCATTGCACTTCAACTTGCTCGATTTCTCGGTTTTGGAGCATGAGTTGTTTTTGTTGCAATATGCGTTGAGGTTCCGGCTGGAATTCTCCTTCTGGCTCCACCTACAATACAGACCAATCAATCACATGATTATCATCCTTCACATAATTCTTAAGCAATGAAACATGGAAAACGTCATGGATTTTCACCATTGGCAACAGTGCAAGTCTGTAGCCCACTGGTCCAATCCTCTCAAGGATCTCGAAAGGCCTAAAATACCGATGTGCCAACTTGGCACATGACCCAATCCTCAAGGAGCTCTTCTTAGGCTTGATGTGAAAGTACACATGCTTCCCAACCTAAAACTCCTTAAATTATTTGGGATGATCTTCATAAATATTTTTTCTATCACGTGTTTCCTTTATATTATTTTTTATAAGCTGCATTTCTTATTCCATCTCTACCAACATGTCTGGTCCTATCAATACCTTGTTCACCAAATCACTCCAGCTAATAGGAGTATTACAACTCCGCCCATAAAGTGCCTCAAATAGACCCATCCTCAATGACTCATGGTACCCATTGTTGTAATCAAACTCAACTAATGGAAGATATTCTTCCCACTTATGGTGTTGATGCATAACATACATTCTCAACATGTCCTCAAGAATCCTGAAGACCCTCTCTGTCTGTCCATCTATCTGCGGATGATAACTTGTGAGGAAGGCCAAATCTGTACCCAAACCTGTAAACAACTCTTTCCATAATCTAGAAGTGAACTTGACATCTCTGTCAAATAAAATATTCGCAACCTCACTATATCCTTGATGAAGACTTGTGCTACCTCACTAGTTGAATAAGTAGACTTAACTACTATGAACTGGGCTACCTTTTTCAACCTGTCAACCACAACCATGATATAATCATGTTGTCCAGATGTTCTCTGCAAACCTGTAATGAAACCCATCGAAATGACCTCCCATTTCCACTCTGGAATCAAAATCGTTTGTTATATACCACCTAGATGCTTGCACTATGCTTTTACCTGTTGAAAATCCAAACACCTGGCGACTAACTCAGCTACCTCTTTCTTCAAATTCGAGCAATATTAGAACTTATTCATAGCTTTCAAAGTCTTTTGATATCCAGTATTACCTAAATACGACTTAACATAAAATTCCCTCAAGATAATATTCTTGATCTCACTGTTGTCTGGCACATAGATCTTGTCCCTAAATTTGATCAAACCATTCTTCGTGAGATGACAATCCACATCCTATTCACATGTACCCAGTTGTTTTCCCCTGTGCCTATGCCCCCTATACCTGCCATCATGTTGTCTTGCCTACAATATTTGATCCTGTAAAACTATCCCATATGAGCTCTTAGTTGTTATGTGATCTACCTGCACACTTTTTCTAAGATCATCTGCAACCCTAGTGTATTTACCCTTGATCTACCTGATCTCAAAATCAAACTCACTAAGCGTGGCTAAACATCTAGATTTCCTGGAATTAGAATTAGGTTGGTCAAACAAATATCTCAGTCCACTGTGATATCTCATCAACAAAAACCTCCTCCCAAGAAGATAGTGCCTCCAAATCTTCAATGCATGAATGATCGCTACCAACACAAGATCATGCATCACATAATTATTCTCATGCTCATTAAGTTTCCTTGACTCGCAGCATACCACCTGTCCCTCTTGCATCAAGAATCCACCAAGTCCTCTCTTGAAATATTTTTTACACACCACATAATCTTTATATGTATTTGCAATATTTAGAATGGGAGTGTTCGTAAGCAATTACTTCAACTACTCAAAATTGGTTGCACATTCCTCTGTCCATTCGATTTTTTTCCTTTCCTCTACAAAGATGTGATAGGATCAACAATACATGAGAATTTCCTGATGAACCTCCTGTAATAACCTACTAACCCCATGAATGATATGACCTCTTCCACATTCCTAGGAGTTTCCCACTCCATGATAGCTCTAATTTTTTCCGGGTCCACTACCACATATTCCTTGGAAACAACATGTCCCAATTAATGTACTTCTGTTGAGATTCAACAAGATGATGAGCTTAGTGAAAAGAGTCGCCTTCACTAAGTGGGACTGCAGGCTATTTTTGGCGCCAGTCTATTTTTAGACTATCTCTATTTTTAGACATGTCAATCATATTCTATGAGTTGCAGGATGCTATTTGTGGATGGCTGGTCAAGTTGGAAAAATAGATGGACTTCTATTTTTAGACATATTGGGCGGAATCTATTTTTAGATTGCCAGTCTAAAAACAGATATGTCAAATATTATTAGCTCTTAATAATATTTGGACTCTAAACATTATCTTATTCTCTTGGAGCACTTCAGTTAAGTGCACAGATGTGGCACAACAGCTGACGGAAGGAATTACGCTATTCCTGAGGGTTTACTGGAGCTATTGCATGGATGACTTTAGTTAGAACTCATGTGACAGAGTTTGGTGGAGTTGGAGAGTTGTATTTAGTTTAACTCAGTTAGACTCAGTTGAGCTAGTTGTATCTAGTCTAGCTGATTGATACACTAGTGAGAGTGGAGTGAATTAATTAGTTAATTAATTCACAAATAATAAATCATTAATCAACTGAAGAATACATCAGTTAACTACAGTGCATGGCAGTTTCAGTGGAGACCAATGGAGAGATAGGTGAGAGAGCAAGTGTGACTATCGGTTGTGACTATAGTGATGCACTGATTTCATCCAACACTCAGTGGAGATGCCAATGAGGATTGCGTGAGCAAGGCTGGAGCAATTTGAACTCATTCAGAGCCATTCTTCAGCAGGGATTGTGCAGTAGAGGCAAGCTAGCAGGTGGCAAAGATTGGTGCATGGATTTGCAAGATTGGGCCTGATTAGTGTGTAGTGATTGTATTGTACTGAGAGCTTGATATGATCAGATTTGTATGAGGATTATTAAATGATCTCTATGACATATATTATATACAAATAGTTGGGGTTTTCAGCTTCAGGCTTTCCCGTTAAACGACTGTGTTAATGTGTGTGAATTTTTATTTTTTCATGTGTGCATTGCAATATTGATTTAATTTCCGCAAATGATCAATGGTGGAATAGATTATGTATTTTGCATGAAGTTAAAATAGTGTGAGATCAGGAGAATATTGGACATATAACACATAAGTTATATAATTTCTACATGGTATCAGAGGTATTGATCATTGGAGGCGATTGCAATTATTGAAGCGGTTGAGTTTTGTACTGGTGGAATTCAAATTTGTTGCAGTGTTTTCTTGGTGTCGAAGTTGAGCATTAACTGAAATGTATTTCAACGGATTGTGATTGGAGTATGCCCTTGATGGGAGCTCGAATTACATAGAATGGAAGGACAAGATGGAGGCGGTGCTGGATGATAATGGGCTGAAGGAGTTCATCGATAGCGATGTTCCTAAGCCAAGTTCTAGCGATGCAGCCGCACTTGGCGCATGGCAAAAGAACGTAGCAAAGTTTCGAAGGATTCTGTTGGAAGGTGTGAAGGACCACATTGTGTCCATCCTTCAAGATAAAGCCACTCCATTCTTAATGTGGAAGGCTTTGACAGATTTGTTCCAAAGCAGAAGTGACTAGAGGAAGTTGGCGCTTAAAGACAAACTTAGAAAAATAAAAATGGAGAAAGGCGACAGTATACCAAAATACCTCACGAAGTTTTTCCACTGCAAGGATGAGCTGGGAAGTGTGGGGGTTAATGTTGATGAAGAATACTTGGTGAGCTTGGCTCTCCTTGGGCTTCCGAAGAGTTGGCATAGCTACGAAGACTCTGTTAATGGACAGGAGAAACTACCAGGATGGGAGCGACTTTGGTCGGATTTTGTGCAGGAGGAGATAAGGTAGGGTACCAAGGATGGATCTTCATCGAAGAATGAAGATGAAGAAAATTTCGCTTTGGATTCCAAAGCAAGGAAAGGGAAGGGGAAGAAAAATCCTTCTCAATCCGGTGCGAAAGGCAAGAAGCAGGATTTGTCCAAGGTGAAGTGTTTTCACTGTCACTAGCACGGGAATTTCGCCACTAATTGTCCACAGAAGAAGAAGAATAAGCAGGTTGCTGGATCTGCAGCTGGAGAGGCCTTATCCTCGCAGTTTGAGCAAGATTTTTCTTTGATCGCATGCTTGGTTTCAAGTGTGATGGGATTGGTGTGGTTTCTTGACAGTGGTGTGTCTTTCCATATGACCAGAGACAAAGATTTGTTTAGTGATTTGGAAGAAAAGGATCTTGGAGTGCACATCGAGATGGGCGATGATGGTAGATACAGTGCGACTGGTATCAGGACCATTTCTTTTGAGAGGGAGTCAGGTAAACCTTTCATCATGAAGGATGTCATGCATGTTCCAGGATTGAAGAAGAATCTGATCTCTGTGGCGATGTTGGAAGACAAGGGTTATGATGTTGTTTTTAGTGAGGGAAAAGCTTTCCTTCGGCATAAAACAACTAGTCAAACCAGGAGGATAGGGATTCGAGTTAAGAATCTTTATCAATTGCAGTTAGATGGCTGCGCTGCAATGGTAGGCAAAGCAGAAGGAGTGGTGAGCCGAGATGAGGGCGAATTGTGGCACATGAGATTGGGCCATCTTCACCATGGCGCTTTGAAAATTTTGCAGCATATTTCTACCGGGCTTCCCAAAGGTACACTTGCGCAGTCAGATCAGTGCAAGGGATGTACTTTGGGAAAATTTGTGAAGAACACTTTTCATGAGAAGGATAGTTGTGCTTCGACGATCCTTGAGAGAATTCACACAGACGTGTGTGGACCTTTCTCGGTTGCTTCAACAGCAAAAAACAGGTATTATGTGATATTTGTTGATGAATTTTCTCGTAAGTGTTGGATCTTCTTCATGCAGAAGAAGAGCGAGACATTCTCAAAGTTCTGTGAGTTCAAGGCGCTGGTTGAGAAAGATTCGGGGAAGCAGGTGAAATCTCTAAGGAGCGATAATGGTGGTGAATACATCTCTGGCGAATTCAAATACTTCTGTAGCAAAGAAGGAATTCGAAGAGAACTCATAGCGCCTCATAACCTATAGAAAAATGGGGTCGTGGAGAGGAAGAACAGAACGATCGTGGGTGCTGCACGGGCGATGTTGCATGATCAGGGCCTTCCCATACACTTGTGGGCTGAGGCATACAACACTGCGGTTTATGTGCAAAATCGTTGTCCTCATAGAGTACTTAGCATGAGTACACCCAAAGAGGCATTTTCTGGTAAGAAGCCTGATATTTCTCATTTGAAGATTTTTGGCTCACCTGTTTACATGCATGTGACGAAGGATTCCAAGAAGAAGCTGGAGCCAGTCGCAGAGGTTTAGATATTTGTGGGGTACACAAAAACACCTCACAATTATCGTGTGTATTTTCCAGACAGTTGGATGACTGTCGTGCGACGAGATATCAAATTTCATGAGGAGAAAGCCATGAAGTTGTCACATGAGAGGGAGCTACACTTGCATGCAAATGAGGAGCTACTTGTTCCTAAAGATGAGCCTCAAGATGTGGATCAGCCATAAGAGGAGGTTCATGGAGTGGAAGAAACCACTCATGCAACGCAAAACATCAGAGGGCAGAAGTGCACTACAGAAGCTGAGCGACTGAATCTTGATGCAGTGCAGAATGTAGGAGTTCCTACATCATAGCGCAGACAGAGACAGTCACCTGACCGATTTACTGGATACATGGCTCTGATGAGCAAGTGCATCGTGACGGAGCCATCCTCTTTCGAGGAAGCTATGGAGGATTCCGCATGGTTAGATGCCATGGTGGAAGAGTATGATTCGATTGTCAAAAACAGTGCATGGGAGATTGTCCCAAGGCTGGAAGGGAAATCAGTGGTAGGTTTGAGATGGATCTAAAAAGTGAAGCAAGCTACTGATGGGAGCGTTGATAAGTATAAGGCAAGATTTGTTGCCTGGGGCTTCTCACAGTTCGAGGGGACAAACTATGAAGAAAATTTTTCACCTATTGCAAGGTATTCTTCCATACGAACCATCCTTGCTCTCTCAACGCAGATGGGTTGGCACATTCATCATATGGATGTGAAGACTGCGTTCCTCAATGGAATCATCGAGGAGGAGGTGTACATTGAGCAGCCTTAAGGATTCGAAATCTTCAACAGCGAGTCACATGTGTGTAGGCTCAAAAGAGCGTTGTATGGGTTGAAACAAGCACCTCGTGCTTGGTACACACGGATAGACAGTTATTTCACTGGACTTGGTTTCACCAAGAGTGAGGCGGATCCAAACCTATACCAGATTGTGGTGGAGGGTAAGCTTTTGATCATTGTACTTTATGTAGATGATTTAATACTACGGGTGATGAACTATTGATACACTCATGTAAGGCAGATCTTGCAAAGGAGTTCGAGATGAAGGACTTGGGCCTCCTTCATTATTTCCTGGGATTGGAAATTTGGCAGCGAAAAGGTGAACTGTCAGGACCAAGGAGCATGCCCGAGAGATACCGTGGAGTCCAACCTACATGCAAGGCTGCAAGCCCATCGACACTCCTCTTCTGGGTGGTTGGAGGAAGGAGGATGCTACATTGGCAGAGCTAGTGGATGCCACCGTTTATTGAAAGTTGGTTGGTTTGATCATGTATTTAGTCAATACACGATTGGACATATGCTATGTTGTGAACCAGATTTCACAAGCGATGGTGAAGCCTACCAAGATCTTTTGGAAGGCAAGCAAGCATGTCCTGAGGTATCTCAGGGGCACATCTGAGTATGGATTGTGGTACGTACAATCGCATGAGTAGAAGCTTCTGCACAGGCTTCACTGGGATGCGTATTGGGCAGAAGCCCAACTATTTAAAGAGCAATATCCTGAGTGATTTCGCATCTGGATTCGCGCCGCCTTCTTGGTACAAGAGGAAACAAAGATCCGTGTCACCTTACCAGCAAGGCCGACATGGTAGCAAGTGAGGTCACATGCGAGGCTATATGGATGAGGAAGATCCTAGCTTCGCCTTGTTCGATTCTATATTGACATCCCAAGATCATACATTTAGACTGTGCTGTGCAATGGAAGATCGTTGTTTTCATATCCCGCCGAGGATCAGATGATATTCTGACGAATGCGCTCACTAGGAGCAAATTAGAATACCATAGAGACAGGATCGGGGTGGTAGATAATCCCTATCTTGTTGAGAGGGAGTTTTGAGATTCAACAAGATGATGAGCTTAGTGAAAAGAGTTGCCTTCACTAAGTGGGCCCGCAGGCTATTTTTGGCGCAAAGTCTATTTTTAGACATGTCGATCATATTCTATGAGTTGCAGGATGCTATTTGTGGATGGTTGGTCAAGTTGGAAAAATAGATGGAATTTTATTTTTAGACATATTGGGCGGAGTCCATTTTTAGACTTCCAGTCTAAAAATAGATATGTCGAATATTATTAGCTCTTAATAATATCTGGACTCTAAACATTATCTTATTCTCTTGGAGCACTTTAGTTAAGTGCATGTATGTACACAAGAAATTTACGGCATAATTATTTATTCCCGAGGGTCTACTAGAGCTATTGCATGGAGTGAATTCGCTAGAACCTGCGAACTTAGGTTTGAGTGTGATGGAGAAGTAGTTGGTGGAGTTTTATTTCTAGTTTAACTCAAATAACGGCTTGAGCTAGTTGTATCTAGTCTAACTAATTGATACACTAGTGAGAGGGAGTGAATGAATTAGTTAATTAATTCACAAATAATAACTCATTAATCAACTGAAGAATACATCAGTTAACTACAGTGCATGGCAGTTTCAGTGGAGACCAGTGGAGAGATAGGTGAAAGAGCAAGTGTGACTATCCGTTGTGACTATAGTGATGCATCGATTGCATCCAACACTTAGTGGAGATGCCAATGAGGATTGCGTGAGCAAGGCTAGAGCAATTTGAACTCATTCAGAGCCATTATTCAACAGGGGTTGTGCAGTAGAGGCAAGCTAGCAGGTGGCAAATATTGGTGCATGGATTTGCAAGATTGGGCCTGATTAGTGTGTAGCAATTGTATTGTACTGAGAGCTTGATATGATCAGCTTTGTATGAGGATTTTTACATGATCTCTATGACATATATTATATACAAATAGTTGGGGTTTTCAGCTTGAGGCTTTCCCGTTAAACAACTGTGTTAATGTGTGTGAATTTTTATTGTTTCATGTGTGCATTGCAATCTTGATTTAATTTCCACAAATGATCAATGGTGGAATAGATTCTGTATTTTGCATGAAGTTAAAATAGTGTGAGATCAAGAGAATCTTGGACATATAACACATAAGTTATATAATTTCTACAACTTCTGTCTGAAATAAACTGCATTTACTAATATTGGCATACAACTGGTGCCCTCTTAACAGTCTTAACATTGCTGCTAAAAATTCCCTGTAATAAAAGTTAATAACGGAAAAAAGGGAAAAACATCCTAGTGAGGGTGTTCATTGGTTTATTATGTCTAAGGAAATTGGAAAAGGATTTGGAAAGGCATGAAGCATTAATTGGAATTTATTATGAAAATAATGGAAGATAGGAGAAAAGAAAGGTGAAAGGTCACAGGTTTCATGTGAGGAGGAAAATGAAGGAAAATAATGGAAAATGAATAAAATAGAGGCCTCATTGATAAAAAGGCTTCTAAGGATTAGTTGGCAATATTTTGGCTCAAATATTTGGTCAATGCAATTTTGGAGTTCTCATTATTCTCTCTCTCTCTTTCTCTCGTACTCATGGAAACTTAGATTTTCTTGGAGCACTCTTGGAGGAGTGTAGAAAACTTGGAGATTTGGAGAAAGAATGACAAGGAAGAGCGGAAAAGAAGAATAAGACATTGGGATCAGTAGCTACAACGGATTCTGTTTGCAAGTATTGAGTTGCATGTATGTTTTCCTCAGTAGTTTTGGCATGCATGGCATATGCATGTGGTTTCTTGGTCATGATTTTTCATGGCATGGTTTTCCAGGTGTGCCAGTGGTTTCAGCCTAACCTTTCCATTTCCAGATAGTCATGGTGTGATGGGGTTTTCATGTTTAGGTTGAGTTGGATTTTCGAATGGATTTGAAGTTGATTGAAGTGGATCTATGACTCGGAAAAAAACATGGCCTAGTGATCCCTGAACTGGATTGTGGATTACGGTAAATCCACTGGCGTAGTGACTCCTGAACTAGAGTGTGGGTTGTGGTAAAGGTAGGTATTGTGTGCCTCGGTGGGCCTAAGAATCCTCGGCCGGTGATAGGCGATATATTCGGTAAAGCCTATATGTGGGTGCTCTCCTTCAGGCCTAGTATTCTCGTGATGGATATATGGTAAAGCCTGGAGAGTGGGTCTCGATGTAGGGCCTAGTGATCTCTGGATTGGACTATGGATTGTGGTAAATTCCGAGAGACTAGGAGACATTAAAATTCCTCACGGTGTAGGTGGAGAAATCTGGTAGCATCCATGATTATTTGGTTCTTTTTGGTTAGTTATGGGTCCCAAATTCATGCTTGGAATATGGCACGGGGGTGATTGAATGAAGATATATTTGGATCAGCCAATCTATGGTTAGGTGGAATGTGGTAGTCCCATCCTTGGTAGGTTTTTGGATTCATTAATAAGAGGTTCTCTCCTTGAAATCTTATCTGTAAATGTATTGGTTTATATGTGGATTCTATGGCTAATGTATCCTTGATATTTCTGTTGTTATTATGTTGGATATAAGCATGTATTGTGACAGTGATGATGTATGGATCTCCCCATGTTTTGATTTGTAAATGAATGAACAATGTATCTATGACCTAATAGATTATAATGCAACTAATGATATAAGTGAATAATGCTTCTTAGCGATTCAGAGATAAGTATGAGACCCCTATGCTCAAATATATTGCTTAAACCTGTAGATTACATATTTCTGACATGTTTGACAAAATTCTTTTCATGGCTAGTAGGGGTCCATTCTAAACCTTGTGAATGTTTTTACAAACGTATCAATGTTCCATTTTTATAATTCATTTATGAACTTTTCATTGAGTTCTAGGCAGTGACCTGGGCTCTGGGCCTGAAAAAGTGGCTCAAATCTTGGGGATGCTAGCACAGGTCTAAGGAAAAAATTCCCTGGATGCATGCATGCCCATGTTGTGTGAGCTTCCAGAGCCTCCCATATGCACTCTTTCCCATATCAAGGGAGCGTCTGGGGGTTTAATGGTCAAAAAACTCAGTGGGAACTAGGGATTGGCTACCTGAGTGGTTGGGATGGCTCCTGGGAGTTTTTTTGCTGATGTGGAAGGTCTGTATGATGTGCTTCCGTTGATTCCACTTCCTTAAGGTCACCTAGGAGGTTGAATCTCATTATAGTAGCCTCGCGTCGCATATTTACCCCAATTGGTTGTTTAATTGGGTAGTTGTGGGAGGAGGGTGTTAAGGAGTGGTATCAGATCGTGGTTTCACTCTCCTTGCGTAATATCTGATACCACAGAGTGGTATCAGAGCAGGTAGCACTCTCTTTGGGTCATATCTGATACCATAGAGTGGTATCAAATCATGGTTCACCCCTTGGACTGGATGGGCAGTGTGTTGGTCATGCATTCTTGTTATCTGAATATGTTTTATGTATGTTTGTGGACTATGTGCTTGTTTTGTATTCATGATTATGGTAATTGTTGTTGTTGTGCCGCCATGTAGGAAATGATGATGGTTTTATTGGGATGTTTTTTTCATGAATGCATGTCAGTTGTATATGCATTTTTTATACATGTGAGTGGCTATATGTTGGTATGCATCCGTTGTCATGGTTATAGTTCTTGTGCATGAGGCCATTATAGGAATTTTAGGTCATCATGATATTTTGGGTATGTTATGATGTTGATGTGTTAGTTGAGATAAAGCAAGAGATGCAAATCATCAAAGTGAAGTTGCAGCACTATAATTTGGGGTAAGAGAAAATCTTCATACATGTATTGCATGATTGGCATGCAGGTATGTTAGTTAATGGAATTTTATATGCATTAGGGTTATATACATGTTTGTCATTTTATTGTTGTTGTGGTTACATGCATGGTAGATACTAGTGAGTCAGTGTGATCATATGCACGTGTGTCGAATAGTCATGAATGATAGTAACTTGTTAGTATATGCATTGTTGTTGTTTTATGTTAGTTAACTTGATGAATATGTTATATGTTGTTGATAAGTATGATATGTGTTAACTTGTTAATTTCTATATGATAGTTAACTTGAGGATTATGTTATATGTTGTTGATGAGTATGTTATATGTTAACTTGTTGTTGTTATATGTTAGTTAACTTGATGATTAGGGTTATTGTTATTGATGTTATATGTGTCATGTTAATCTAGATTGAACTATGTAAATTGTTATGGTTATGATATTCATGTATGGGCCGACATATTTTTGATATTGTGTCGTACTAATTTGGACTAATTGTGTAGATGTGATTGTTATGCATGAGGGACAATTGTTTATGAACTTATGAGGTGTACATGTTATCCAATTAGTATTATGGGTATCGTTACCTTATTTATGATTGAGTTAACATGTTGAGAAGTTATATTGTGTTAATCTAGATTGATTGTGCAGACAAGACAGCCTCCCCTGAGATACATTAAGGTATGAATTTTCTCATGTCATCTATTTGGTGTTTGAATGTTTGATTATGTTGTCTATTTGGTGTTCTAGTGTTGGTGTCTATTATGTCATCTATTTTTTTTTTGAATGTTTGATTAATTGCATGATATGAGCATGTGTCTATAAGATTGCATGAAGTAATGATATTGTTTTAAGATTGTTGTACTAACACACTATGTGTTGAGATAGCTTATGTGTACTTGAGTATAAGTAGGTGATAGTTGTAGCAGTATGTGTTATGACTGATGACTGTGTGCTAATTTCTTACATATAACTAATAGTTAGGTGATGTGATAGCACATAATAAAGACTCAATTGCAGCAAGGTAAATGGTAAAATAAAGGAATTAGGTAATAATTCCTTTGGTTATGTTTGGAAACCCTAATTCCAAACGAATGAGTGCTTTGCATATAGGAATTCTTCTTAAACATAATCTTGTCTAGCATTATGTGGATATGTGTTATATTTATGAACATGTATTTGACAAGTATAATAGTTGGTTTCTAGTTATGGTTGTATTCGTCAAGGGATTGGAGTCCCTTGAGATATGATATATATATGTGTTCAGATACAAGGCAGTGTGTCTGGCATAACAAGGTAAGGTACCTAGTATATTGTATGTTTATATTATACTCTGACAATTATGTGTTTATGGTGGTATGATGCAGGGGATTGCATGGAAAAAAATACTTCCATGAAATCTTGAAGAAGGCTCAGATTTAGCTTTCCCTTGGAAGCATTGGGAACCCATGGGGATTGAGTCATGGTGTTCTTTTCTAATTTTATGATTTATATCTTTGTGATTTGGTTTTTCCCTATTTGCAATTTTGTTTATATTTGGTGCATGATCATGCCACTTTGTTGCGGTGTCATATTGATTTTGGTTTTTCATGGTATTCTTCTTGCTTGCTCTTGTTCTTTCCTTTTATGTTTTGAGAGCCTTGGCAATTGGTTGGGAAAATGGGAAAATTTAATGGATCTTGGGGAGAGCTGAATGAAACCCAACAGGTGATGAAAGACTCAGACGAAGCCCGACGCATGAGTAAGGAAAATTGAAGGTAAGAGTATGATAGTGAATTTGAATGGTTGGGTCCATTGGTGTAAATGGAATGTGGAAGAGCAGTCATGAAAAAGGTAATAAATTAAGGTAAATTAAATGGATTTCAGGAACAATATGCCCTAGCTAAGTTGGGAACTGTTGTTCTCAATGCTTTTCATGGATAAAGGGTATTTTATTAACCTAGACCTTATGATATATAGAAATTCTATCGTGATCATGATTATGTTGATGTTTATATATGTATACATGTATGTATGTATGCATGTCGTGTTTGACAGGGTCATCATGGATCATGATTGTTTAATGCTAATGTTTATATGCCTATATGTGTGTATGTATGTCTTTGTCTGACAGGATCATGATTTTCTTATGCTAATGATTATATGTATGTACGTATGTATGTGTATATGTGATTGTATAACAGGGGTTTCAAGGATCATTCTTGTGGAGGAATGATTTCTTATGCAGGTGAATGACATGAAGAGGTTCTTGGTATTATGAGGAATCAAGTGGGAAGAGTAACTCTGACATATCTATGAGTTCAGTATGATGTCGACATGAATTGATATTATATGATTATAATATGCTTATGTTTATGTTATGGATAGGTAATGTTGAGGGGTACATCAACGAAGTGAAAGTAGTGTGATCTGCGGCATGCTAGGATAAGCATGGATAGTGGAAAGACACTAGAAGAAAGGTTTCTTGTGGGGTCAATGTGTGGTCTATGGATGTGCCATACTATAGTTGTGTATATGTTTCACATGTTGTATATTCATTGATTGTACCTATGGTGATGTGTACATGTAACATATGTATTATTGTGTACATATGATGTTGTATGCCTGTTCTATATATGGTGTTGAGTATATATTGCATATGTAGTGCTAGATATAGATGGTGATATGTACATGTTGGATATGTGGTGTTGTTTACATATCGTATTGTGTGCATGTTGGATATCCAGTGATGTGTGCATATGGTGTTGTGCGCATGTTGGATATGTGTTGTTGTGTACATATAGTGCTATGTACAGTTTGTATATGCAATGATATGTACATATGGTGTTGTATGCATGTTGTACATTTGGTGCTATGTACATATGGTGTTGTGTACTTATGGTATTGTGTACACATTATATAGGTGGTGCAGTGTACATGTGGCATTGTGTACACGTTGTGTAGGTGGTGCCATGTACATGTGATGTTGTGCACACGTTGTACAGGTGGTACTGTGTACATGTTGTGGATGTCGTACTATTGTACATGTGGTATTGTGTGCATGTCGTACATGTTGTGTTGTGCATACGTGATATTGTGTACATGTTGTACATGTTGTTTTGTGTATGTGTGGTACTGTGAATGTGCATCATGTAGTAGTGGTATCGCGACATGTGTATTCATTCTGTTGTAATTTGTGCATATATTGTGTGGTGTTGTACATCGGGTATAGATGTATGTGTTTGGGTTGTATATTGGATGTAGGTGTATGTATTGTGTGGTGTTGTATGCCATGTGTGGATGTATATGTTGTGATGTACATTATGTGTATGTGTACATGATTGAAGAGAAGCAAAGGCATTGGGTGCTTGCCGAGTGTGGAAATCGATCTGGTATGGGTACAAAAGAACAAAGGCGGAAGTAAGGACCGATAAAGGATAAGTATCAGTATTTTATTCCAGTTTTATTATGCATGTGATCTGTGATTTTGACTTATGATGGTTACATGTGTTTTATGATTATAGTTTATGGTGATTTCATGCGATTCATGATTTTAATTTATGATGGTTTTGCTTTGAGCTAACCGAATGTGATATGTTTATACATCATGATTTAATCAAACAACTAGTTTGACTTGTGTGATAGGAAGTGAATAGAATTGCAAGTGTACCTTATTGACAAGCTACCGATGAGGTATGATGTGAATTTATTTCAATTTATTTTGAATCTAATGGAAGTTATGTGCTTGGTACAGGAAAGCATATAATTCCTAGTTGGGATGGTTGAACCCGACTGCAAGAACTAGTAGTTTCAACAAAATGAATTGGAACATGCAACAGTATGTTGGTAAAGCACCTCAGGAGCAGGGCCATTATGGGACACTGGTAACCCATAGTGTGCATTGATTTCCATGAGTATGATATGACCGATATGATGGTTATGAGGTAGGTATATTCCTTGGTTGTTTGAACTTCTGATGTGAGGAAACCTTGCCAAGGGATGGATCGCCCAGGATAGGTTATGTTAGGGAATTTGGAAGGTGAGTGATTGAACAGAAGGGGATTACCATATTTCCCGGGGGACTTAGCATAGAAGGGAAGGACGGGGATGGATTTTTTTTTGTCATTATAATTTCCATATGGAATCAAACTTACATTATGAGTGTGCCTTGGAACAATGAGCCTGTAATTGTTCACTGAGAGGAAAAGTGGCGCAGGATTGTAGCGTTGGACATTGGATGCAGCTTTGGTTATAACAGTGGATTCTAGACTTCCTAGGAACAATGTGAACCCTGGTACTACTTTGAGGGTGGAGGTGTGAGCCTTTTTATTCCCTTTTTGTTGATACAAGCATCGTATCCTTTTATTTTTTGGTTGATAAAATGTGCATATGTGTATATTATTCTAAATATTGTATCGATTTGTGTTATAAATATCCTTAGGCAGTATGTTTTATTTTCAATGGTTTTTTGGTTTGTAAGTTTCATTGAACATCGAGGAGGGTTCTGTAACAGCCCTGGTGAAAATTCCATGTAATAAAAGTTAATAAAGGAAAAAATAATAACCACGGTTGATGGGACACTTATTCCAAGCTGAATGTTTGGAAAAAAAATCCTAGTGAGGGTCTTCATTGGTTTATTATGACTACGGAAATTGGAAAAGGAAATGGAAAATTCTTTGGAAAGGCATGAGGCATTAACTGGTATTTATTTATGAAAATAATGGAAAATAGGAGAAAAGGAGGGAGAAAGGTCATGGGTTCCATGTGAGGAGGAAAATGAAGGAAACTAATGGAAAATGAAGAAAATAGAGGCCTCATTGGAAAAAAGGCTTTTGAGGATCAAATAGCAAGTTTTTGGCTCAAAGCTTTGTTCAGTGCAGTTTTGTAGCTCTCATTATTCTCTCTCTCTCTCATACTCTTGGATACATAGAGTTTCTTGGAGCACTCTTGGAGGAGTGTGGCATACTTGGATATTTGGAGCAAGAAGGCTAAGGAAGAGCAGGAAAGTGCAAGAGGACATCGGGATTAACAACTACAACAGATTATGTTTAAAGGTACTGAGTTGCATGTATGTTTTCCTCAGTAGTTTTGGGATGCATGGAATATCCATGTGGTTTCTTGGTCACGATCTTTCATGGCATGGGTTTTTCCAAGTGTGACAATTTTTTCAACCTAACCTTTCCATTTCCAGATATCCATGGTGTGATGGGGTTCTCATGTTTTGGTTGAGTTGGATTATCAAATGGATTTGAAGTTGAGTGAAGTGGATCTATGACTCAGAAAAAAACATGGCCTAGTGATACCTGAACTGGATTGTCTATTATGGTAAATCCACTGGCCTAGTGACCCTTGAGCCAAATTGTGGGTTGCGGTAAATCAAGGTATTGTGTGCCTTGTTGGGCCTAGGAATCCTCGACCGATGAATGGTGGGATATATGGTAAATACTAGAAGTGGGTGCTCTCCTTTAGGCCTAGTATTCCCAGGATGGGATATATGGTAAAGCCTATAGAGTGGGTCTCGGTGTAGGGCCTAATGATCCCTAGATCGAACTATGGATTGCAGTAAAGACCGAGAGACTAGGAGATGGTAAATTCCTCACGGTGTAGGTGGAGAACTCCGGTAGCATCCATGATTATTTAGTTATTTTTGGTTGGTTATGGGTCCCACATTCATGCTTTGAATATGGCACAGGGGTGATTGGATGAAGAGAGATTTGGCTTAGCCAATCTATGGTCGGGTGGAACGTGGTAGTCCCATCCCTGGTTGGTTTTTGCATTCATTAATAAGAGGTTCAATCCTTGACATATAATGTGTAAATGTACGGTTTTATATGTGGATTATATGGATGATGTGTCCTTGTTATTTTTTTTGTTATTATGTTGGCTATAAGCATGTATTATGACAGTGAAGATGTATGGCTCTCCTCATGTTTTAATTTGTAAATGAATGAAAAATGTATCTATGACCTAATAGATGATAATGCAGCTAATTATATAAGGGAAAAATGATTCTTAGCAATTCTCCGATAAGTATGAGACCCCTATGCTCAAATCTATTGTTTAAACCTATAGATTACATATTTGTGGCATGTTTGATGAAATTCTTGTCATGGCTAGTAGTGTTCCAGTCTAGACCTTGTCAATTTTTTTGCAAATGTATCATTGTTCTATTGTTATAAATCATTTCTGAACTTGTCATTGGGTTCTGGGAAGTGAACTGGACTCTAGGCCTGAAAAATTAGCTCAAATCCCGGGGACGCTGGCACAGTTATGAATAAAAAATTCCTTGGACGCATGCATTCCCATGCTATGGGAGTGTCCAGAGCCTCCCAAATGCACCCTTTCCCATATCAAGGGAGCATTCGGGGGGTTTAATGGTCAAAAAATTCAGTGGGACCTAGGGGTTGGCTACCTTAGTGGTTGGGATGGCTCCTGGGAGTTTTGTTGCTGATTTGGAAGGTATTTGTGATTTTTTTTTTAATTCCACTTCCTTAAGGTCACCTAGGAGGTTGAATCACATTATAGTAGCCTCTCGTCGCATATTTACCCCGGTTGGCCTATTACTTAGGTATATGTGGGAGGAGGGTATTACAATCAACATGCTCTTCCTCATTCTTAGCATATATCAATATGTCATCAGTAAATATAATCACAAACTTGTCTAGATAAGGACACAACACACTATTCATCAAACACATGAAAATAGTCGGAGCATTATTCAAACCAAAAGGAACCACGACAAACTCATAATTCTCATACTTGGTCCAGAAAGCAGTCTTATAAATGTCCTCTTCTTTGATGTGCACCTGATGATATCCTGATCTCAAATCAATCTTCGAGAACATTTATCATCCCTTGCAACTGGTTAAACAAGTCATTGACCCAAGGAAATTGGTACTTTTTCTTGATTGTCACCTTGTTCAGTTACCTATAATCAATGTACAACCTGAGAGTACCATCCTCTTCTTCACAAACATGATTGGTGCGCCCCAAGGTGATATACTTGGCCTAATGTATCATTTTTTAATCATTTCCTTCAACTTAAACTTCAATTCCCCTAAATCTGGTGTGCTTATCCTGTACAGTGCCTTTGATGTTGGTGTTGCTCCTTGTACCAACTCAATAGAAAATTCTACTTCCTTGTGAGGAGGAAAATATGAAATCTCTACTAGAAATACATCCTGAAACTGTTGTAAAACCGGATACCTCTTCAAGACTTCTACATCCTCAACATATTTACCTTTATCACTGGAAACATGCACTGCAAACAATACACTTCATTTCCTGCGGCTGCGATTTGCCTGCATAATTGTAACCATTCTAACTAATGTCGCGTTCTTCTTACCCTGCAATATTCTATTTTCTCCATTATCATCTAGTCACTCAATAGCCTTTTCATAACAATATACCTTAGTCCTATGAATGTACAACCAATCTATACCTAGAATCATAATGTACGATCGCAACGGAAGAACTTTTAGATGTGTTGATGTAGGCATACCATTCAACTCAAATGCACAAGTTCTTACCCAATGATGAACCCTTTTCTTAGTACCTGTAGCCAACTACACTAACCAAGACTCTATAAGCACTTATTTTCTCGAATCACACTTATCCACCAGTTCAGGATTAACATAACTATATTTATATCCAAGGTCAATCAAAATAGAAACAACTTGATCACAAAGCTTACCGTCCATATTGATAATAGATTCTGAGTGATTCTCCTTCCTGTTATCCAATGTTGCATAGATACGAGGAATTCTATTTCCAACATCCCCAACTATTTTTGCCTCCTTTTCATTGTAGATATGAGGCCTACCACCTTGATATGATTGAAAATCCTTCTTGAGATGCTCATTGCCACAAATCCAACACTGCAACTATCTCCTACCATCACCTCTATTATGTTGCTCTCCAAGTTGTGACCCATATCCCTTCTCTACTACATTAAACTTCTTGTAAGGAACATCATTATTTTTCTCACCTACATCTTGAGGTATTTTTCACTTATGTGGCCATTTACCTTTAGTCTTTTCATTCCCTTTCCAACCCTGCTTAGGTTTCTCATAATAGTGCTTCAACTTCTCGATTAATTATTTCAGCGACCGAGGCTCGTCATACTCAATTCGATCCTTAAATGATAATGGTAATCCAATAAAAAATATCTAAAATTTAACTTTCTCATCCTTAAGATACAACACATACCTTAAAAAATCCATGAACTTAGTCATGTACTCCTCATCTATCATTGATCCCATCTCCAGCTCATAGAACTCGTTTTTGTTGTTGTAGTGCCTCTCTGACAAGTACTTCTTCCTAAAGAGTCTCTTGAATTCATGCCAACTCAACTCCTTTGTCTTGATGTCTCCAACTCACTTCACATATTCCCACCAGATGCTTGCTTTCCCTTTAAGACTGAAAATATATATCATGGCCTTCATGTTCTCTGTATAGTCATGTAGCTCAAATAATTTCTTCATCCCAAGTAGCCATGCATTTTCATCTTCCGGATTATTTAACTCTCCATCAAATGTAGGTGGCTTGGTGATCTGTGTATGTAAACTTGAAGGTTTGTGGTAAAATTTACAAGTGAAATTTTAGGTTTTTTATGAAATTTAACAAGTCACAATAGCTCATTAAACAAGTGATTAAACTCAGTTATACAATAAATAATGGAGAAAATAGTACCATAACAACAAACACAAGATAGCGGAAGCAGAGCTAAGATGAACCCTAGGTTTTTCGCATGCGACTCCCATCTCTCTGTCGTCGTCAAGCCTCTGCTCGGCCCTGCGGATCATGGGATCCAGAGGTCAAGCACGCCCCTGATTCCACTAAGGCCCAACAATGAGCGCAGTTATGCGGATAAAAATGTGAAGTCAAGTGTTGGGCTCAATGCATGCTCTGCGCTCCCTGATGCAGACATGGCAACGACTTCTTTTTATGAGATGGTCTTTGGCTACCACGCAGGTCGATTTGGGACTGCCCCGAACCTCTGTGCAACACCTTCCATCAAGAAAGGTAAAGATTGTACTAGCCTACCCCTGAGCTCCAAAAGTTCACTACCCCAGTGCGCTACCTTAGATTTTAGCCATTAGAGCAGCCTTTTCACTAGGGGAGATGAAAAAAGAAAAGATGTTGCCTCAAGCTACAACGAGCTAGCCAGGATCATCAATCTGGCCTCTCAGATGCGCTCTGGAAACCAGGGATTACGAGATCCCTTACCCCCTTTTTATCAGATTCAGATCTCACTTCTCTCTGGAAAATCCATGCCTCATTAGGTGCGCTCAACAGATCTGGTGCAGCACCTCTCGCATTCCCTTGAACACAGGCTGGGGATTCCCTCAGCTCTACAGAGATTTCTATATGGAGGTAAACAACTAGAGGATTCTCTTCCCCTCTCATTTTATAATATTTAAAGAGATGATTTTGTAGTTTTAACCCTTCGTCTACGAGGGGGAGCAGCTGGGAAACCATCTTCTGCTCCAGCTTTCTCTTACAAGGATGATGTACATGCACAGCCTCCCAAGAAATTTTCTCAACCCTCTAAGGCTCCCAAGCCTTTTTTGGTTGATAAACTGGAGGAATTTCCCTCTATATAAATCTCCCATCCAACTCTTGAAGATCAGCTTCAAATGTATGCAGATTCTGCCATCATATGTCAATTTAATGGACTATGGCCTCGCACAGTAGATCTATACCAATAGATTCACTCCACTTGGACCAAAAACAACAAGGTCATCTTCTGCTCGAAGGGTTTCTTCATATTTGTGTTTGATTTCAGCAAAGATTATAAAAAGGCCTTAACTGGGGTCCATGGTTTTGGGGAACAACAACGTTATTCCTCACCCCCTGGTTCCTAGACTTCGACCCCTCTACGAGAGTCATTACCAAGCTTCCTATTTGGGTCAGGCTTCCAAACTTACCTACGTATTTATGGCACTTTTCTGTCTAACAAGGAATTGGAAACACCCTCGGCCGCTTTCTGGCAACGGATCCCTCTAGGGGGGGGGGGGGAATATACACCTATGGCAGACTATGCGCTGAAATAGACATAAGTAAAGGTCTGCCCAATCAAATCAATCTCAAATTTGGTGATTTCCTGTGGACACAGACCTTGGACTATGAGAACACTTCCTTCTATTTCTGCCACTTCCATCAAACAGGGCACCTTCAGATTTTCTGCACCACGTTCCTCTCCCAAAAGAAGAAAATCAATCACAAATAAAAATCTAAAAGTTGGAAACCATGTGATCTGCCCCCCATGGATGACATTGAGTCCTTTCGATCGAATGAGGAGGAGATTGAAGCAGAAGTGGAGGCTGCAAAGTAGACGAAGGATACACCCTCGACTGGACCTAAAGGACACATTGTTTCTTCGGATACACAGAAATGAAATCATGAGTCCTCCTCCTTCGATTCAGATAAGGATATTCTCCCCACAGTCAACAACAGTCTTCAAGTGGTTCTAGCCCATCTGCACCGGGCTGGCTGGGTCAAAGCTAACAAAAAGAAAGGAAAAAAAATTGTATCGAGGATTCGACCCATTCTAGGCAGATTCTAGTGTCTATCTCCTTTTGTTTCCTTATTACACTTCTTGTTCTTTTTTCTTATTTTCTGGTTAATGGGATCGAGGTTGATAGTTTATCATTTTCGAACACCCCGCTATCTAGCTTCTCTTGACTGTAACTTCATTTTGTACCATATGATTTCTTAACAACATTAGTCTTATTTACAAAAAAAAAAAACACAAGATAACAAATGATGAAGGAGTTCACCCCTCCCGGGCTACATCTCCTGGTCCACCTTCCAATGTTGGGCCTTTTTCATTATGCTAAAAAATAAGTGTTTACATGGATTTGTAGGGCTTAGAATGCATAAATAATGTATCCAATGGCTGCAAAACAGTAAAAAACCCCTAGATGGGCTCTTTATGCACTCAAAAAGGTCGCAAATAGACTGAGTTATGCTCCAAAGAATTTTTCCTGCTAAATGTCCTCCAATTCACACCCACCTACTATCTGTTCTACATTTTCTGCCTTTTTTGGCCATGTGGGATGACAATTTTTCCTCGCACTAAAGAGATTCGCGTTGGTTCAAGTGAAAATTGTCACTTTATTCAATTTTATAATAACGCCCACGAACCAATAAAATTGGGCCAAGTGGTGCATTTGAGGTCGTCGATCTTGGTTCAGTTTGAACAAACCCGCTAAAACCTTAACTAGGCCTGTGAACTGGAGTTTTGTTTGGGTTTGGTTAACACCCATTAGTGATCAAGTTTAAATTTTTGCGCCATAACATTAACCAAACCCCGACAGTGGATGTGCTACATTTGAACCGTGGTTTGTAGTATGGTTCCCACCGGTTTAATCATCGCGACCTCCATAACTATTTCATGTGATATGACCCCTGGAACCGCTGAATTAACTGGCTATTGAAACTTGTGGTGACTCCAGTTTAACTTGTGATTGGAACATATAACGTATTTTTTGAACTGTGGTTTTGGGCTGGGGTTAACCCTGCGCCCCTAGCTTCCTGCCATGTGTCGTGGCTTCGATGGAACGGGGCCAAGGGTTAACCCCAGCCCCAACCCACAACATCATTCCTGTTAAAATTTAAATATAAGTCGACTATCATAGTTTAATAAGTAACATAGTAGGCAGGTCGGTGGTGATATTTGTTGCCGGTTGGTAGGTTGTGGGTTCAATTCTCCCGGAGGTCGATTGAGACCATACCCAAATTTTGCACCAAAATTGGGAGGCCACGTGGCAGCCACCCATTAGCCCACGTGGCCTATTCTAGTTCGACCATCCCAATGAACCTTCAACCGATGAAATTGCACCAAACACCAATGAACTAGAATGTGACACTTTTCACCACACCATTGGCCAATAGAAATACATTCACCCTGCCCAATCATTTCCTAGTCAGCATACAGACTGCTGACTGGACGTACCTGCAACTTCATTTTCAAAATTTTAGTTGTTTGAGAAAACGGTCATAACGTGGTATCGGGAGCATACAATATCAGTTCTGAGTGAAATGAGTTGCATTGGATTCAGGGTGACAATATATTCATTTTGGCACTAGTTTCGAACCATTTCGAGCACTTTGAATTTTGAGCATTTTATTGATCCACTAGAATATTTTGGACCCCAAAATATCACTTTCAGTTAACAAACAAATGAAGGTACAGTTCCCTCACCCTTCCAATCTCAATCCATTTGGATTTGATTGAATTTTTTCCTTTGAGTCCAACATGAAGGTACTCCATGTTCCCTCGTTTTGAATTCCTTGTTTTCCTATCAAGGATGGTGTCTTGCTGCAATTCTTCATGATATTCAGGAGAGAAATATTCAAATGAATGAATTTGAACATTCTCTCCTTGATATTAAATCAAAGGAGGCTCATATAACCTTAAATTATCAACATTAACAACTGCATCAATTTACATATATGAAGGCAAATCCAACCTGAAGGAATTATTTCCAATCTTTTACAAAATTCTGAATGGACCATATCGAATTTGTTTTAGCTTTTTACCTTCTCCTTGGAGTCTTTTTTTGCTAATGTGAAGCTAAAATTCATCACCGACTTGGAAACTATGATCCATATAATGCGTATCATGTCTTGTCTTGTACTTGGGTTGACTATTTTCCAACTGTTCTTGAATTGTTTTATGTACCAATTGAACTTGTTCAATGAATCTTTTGGCCTTATATATGTCACTATGTCCATCAATAGCAACATCCTTCCCAAAGATAAAATATAAAGTAGATTTGGGCAAGTATCCCAAGCATGCCTCAAATGGCTATGTTTGAGTCGATGAATGCTTGGCCCAGTTGTAAGCATACTGAATATATTGCAAATTTTCATCCCATAACTTAGGATGCTTGCTGCAATAACTGTGAAGAAGATGTATCACCATTTTTTTCACCACCTCAGTTTGGTCATCTTTTTGTGGATGGAATGTTTTTCTCTTTTTCAATTTGTTGTCCATGAGTCCCCACAAGCTTGACCAAAAGTTCCCTACAAAGCAAGAATCTCGATCACTAACAATGGATGTGGGTAACCCAAAATGTACCCATACATTCTGAAAGAATAATTGAGAAATATTTTCAGATGTAACTTTATTTTTAAAAGGCATCAAAATACATATTTTTCTGAACCTATCCACAACTACGTAAATATAATCATGACCTCTCCTAGACATAGGTAGACCTCCTACAAAATCCATAGAAACACTCTCCCATGGACGGGAAGGTAATAGAAGTGGTGTATACAATCCCAAATTTCTATTTCTAGGCTTACTGACGGCACATAATGAACATCCTCTTATGAATCGTGACACACTTTCAAGCATACGAGGCCACTAACAATACCTCTGTAATTGTGCCACTGTCTTATCTCCACCGAAATGGCCAGAAATAAGAGAAGCATGTGCTTCCCTTATGATGTTGACTCTCTACCCCTATGGAAAAAAAATCTTGACAAGATGATACAACAAGTTATCATGCACATGATAATATAATTCCTCTACTTTGTTACCTTGACACAAATTCGCATACACATCTTTGAAATTATTATCTAAAGCATATTGTTCAACATAGCTCTCATGCATAACATAATTATGCTTAAGAATAATGGATGCACTAACAATTGTTTTAGAAATCATATCAACAACCTTGTTATAGATTCCTATCTTATACCTTATCACCAAGTGGAATTGTTGAAGAAAACTCATCCATCTGAAGTTCCTCTCTTCTTGTAGCTTTATATTTTATTGCAAGTATTGCAATGGCTGATTATCCGTGTGAATGATTATTTCCTTACCCATCAAGTAATGTTTCCACCTTTTCACACTTTGCACCAATTCAAACAATTCCTTTTCATATGTAGGATAGGTAATCACTGCAATGTTAAAAGTTTCTGAATGAAAACAAATGGGCTTACCATGTTGCATCAAGTTTTTCCCGTGGAATAGTCACTTGCATTAGTCTGTATCTCAAATGATTGTCTCAAGTCAGGAAGTGCAAGTATAGGTGTTGAACTGATCTTTTCCTTCAATGCATCAAATGATTTTTGTTTTTTTCCTCCCCACTAAAAAACCTACTTCACAGTTGTCAATGCATGCAATGGAGCTGCAATGGAAGAAAATTTAGAAATAAACTTTCTCCAATATTGGGTTTCTCCCAAAAAATTTCTAACCTTTGTCACTATATTTGGCTTTGGCCAATTAAAAATCACATCAACCTTGGAGGGATTTGTTTTCAAATCACCTCCTCCAACAATATGACCCAAGTAGACTAAAGATTTTTTCCCAAATTCACATTTCAACATCTTTAAAAACAAATGTTCTTTCCTCGAGACACCTAACACTTGGTTGACATGCATGACATGTTCTTCATGGGACTTACTGAAAATAAATATCTCATCTAAGTAGACTATCACAAAGTCTTCTAGAAAAGGCCTTAAAACATCATTCATTACACGCATGAATGTAGCAAGAGCATTACAAAGCCCAAAGGGCATAACCAACGATTCAAACAAGCCTTGATTTGTTTTGAATTTTGTCTTCCATATGTCTCCTTTGGCGATCCTAATCTGATGATAGCAACTCCTCAAGTCAAAGTTAGTGAAATACAAAGGATATTTCAATTTATCAAATAAATCATCGATTCTAGGAAGAGGGTAACGATTTTTTACCGTAATCTTGTTCAATGCACGAAAGTCCAGACACATGCACCATGTACCATCCTTCTTTGGCACTAAAAAAATAGGTGAAACACATGGTGATGTACTTGGTTGGATGATCCCCTTATCAAGAAACTCTTGGATTTGTTTCTTAATTTTTTCATTTTCCATCTCTGACATCTTGTACATGCCATTGTTAGGAAGAGGAAAATATTGTTGCAATTGGATTTCATGTTGGATTCCTCTTTTGGGAGGACTCCTGAAACATATCATCATATTGGTTAACAACCTCAACCAAATCAGATTTCAACTTTGTATCATAACCTTGAAAGGATTCATTCTCAACATAATTCTTGGGATTTATCATCAAAAGTAAAAATTTCTTGCTAGAGTTAACAAGTCTCTTCATTTTTCCAACTTTCACATGTGCAAGGTTTAGTTTATTGTGATGTGGTTTAACAATGTACTCAATACCATATTTAAACAAATGATACGTGTTTTCATGGCAATGAAAAATATCTCTTCTGTCATAAAGATATGGGCTTCCAAAAACAATACCACATATGTCTAATGGCACTACATCAAGTTCTACCTCATCAATGAAGTTTGCAGTAATGGTGAATTTCATTTTTCATTTTCTACTTACTTGAAAATTTTCATTGTCACACACCCAACCTGAGGGATAAGATTAAGGATGAGGAATGGTTTCCAAATTCAACTTTTTGACAATGTTTTCAGAAATGAGATTTGTTTGTGAGCCACTATCAAATAGAGTGTCAGTTTTTTTATGTTTTGGGATAAATCTAATATGGAAAATATCTATTCTTTCTTTTTAATTTTGAGTTTCATTGTTGCTATTTGAAGAACTAGTACTAGCAATGGATTCCTTACCTTTCAATCCCATAGTTGTGACCTTTGTTTCATCTCTTGAATCGGATACTAAATCATGTTGTGTAGTTGCAGATGTATTTTTTATTCCTTTGTTGTTAAAATTTTTGGGTCTCATTTTAGGATTAAGTTTCCAACATTGATCTTCATCGTGACCTTCCTTTGAAAATTTCTTGCATGTTAATTTTTCTCCTTCTTTCTTGATGGAAACATTTTTCTTCCCCTTTCCTTTGTCTCCACATTTAAATGGATTTTTGTTGCTCTCTTGTGGAAATTTTTTCCCTCTTGCTTCTAGATGTGTTGCCTGTACACAAACCTCATATAAATTTGTAGGCTTAAACATGAGAATAGTGTGTCTCAAGTAACTATGTAAACCTCCAATGTATTTGAGTAAAGTGCCTCTTCAATGATCTCCTTCTAAACTCTTAGGTATAACTTTGCACTCTTTGACCCTTTAATTGCCTAAAATTTTTCCAATCCATGATAGCTTTCTGCATGTATGCTAAAGGATAAAATTGTCTTCTTAATGCAACCACAAAATCATTCCAAGAAGTTATGATCTTACCTTTTTTCTTGATGTCCTCTTGTGTTTTGGCTTCCCACCAAATAAGCGATGCACTTTCCTACCTTAATGATGCAAGTTGAATTTTGGTCTCATCATCTTTGATAATTTGTATCCTACAGTACACTTTAATATGACGAACCCAGTTATCTAATTTCTCAGCATTTACCTATCCATTATACATAGGCAATTCAAAATTTATGTAAAGTTTCAAAAATGGAGTTTTACCATGTCCCTTTGGAGAATGTGGAGGTGTTTGTGAAGGGGTTGATGTAGATGATGATGATGGTGAAGATGAGGGTGAGGAGAAAGGTGGGGTTGGAAGTGGTTTATCACCATTACCTCCATTCCCTTTTATAGGCTTGTCTCCATTTCCTCCATCTCCCTTTGGAGGATTTGAGCTCTCACCTTGTTGCAACCTTGAATTCCTATCCTCATAGAGAAATTTAACCATCTCAGTCATGTCAAAGAATACTTTCCTAAAATCCTTCTCATATTCAGTCATATTATCAGGCTCTCCTTGATGTGCCATGACTGGTGAGGCTTTTGGTGAAACTTGTGGTGGAGATTGTGGAAAATGTGCTCTCCTTGAACTAGCTTGAGGACTTGCTCCCACAAGTTTTCCTTCTCCTATTTTGAGCTTCAACCTTGTAAGCATCAGAAACACTTGCAACAAAATTAAACCCTCAAAACAACCAAAGAACCAAATCTATAATACTAAAACTGATCTGTATATGTAACATTGAAGGTTTATGGTAACATTTGAAAGTGAAATTTTAGGTTTTTAATGCAATTTAACAAGTTACAATAGCTAATTAAACAAGTGATTAAACTTATTTATACAAAAAATAATGGAGAGAACAGTACCATAACAGCAAACACAAGACAACAAATGATGAAGGAGTTCACCCCTCCTGCACTACATTTCCTGGTCTAGCTTCCAATGTTGGGCCTCTTTCATTATGCTCAAAAATAAGTGTTTACGTGGCTTTGCAGTCTTCAAAATGAAAAAATAATGTCTCCAATGGAAACAATCAAACACCCCTAACTGGGCTCTTTCTACACTGAAAAGGTTGAAAATTGACTGATTTGTGATCTAGAGAAGTTTTCCTACTAAATGTCTGCCAATCTGCACCCACCTGCTATCCGTTCTACATTTTTTTCCTTATTCGACCACGTGGGGGGACATTATTTCCTTACGCCAATGAGATTTATGACAGTTCATGTGAAAATTTTCGCTTCATTAAATTTTCTAATAACACCCACAAAACCGATAAAATTGGACCAAGTAACACATTTGAGGTTGTCGATCTCGGTTCAGTTTGAACAAACCAACCAAGCCTGTGAACTGGAGTTGTGTTTGGGTTAGGTTAAAACCCACTAGTTGTCAAGTTTAAATATGTGTGCCATAACATTAAATAAACCCCGAATATTGATGTGTTACATTTGAACCATGGTTTTTAGTATATTTCCCGTCGGTTTAATAACCACGACCTCCATAATTGTTTCATGTGATATGACCCCCGGAACCGTTGTATTAACTGGCTATTGAAAATTGTGGCGAATCTGGTTTAAATTGTGGTTGGAACATTTAACATATGCGTTGAGTTGTGATATGGGGTCGAGGTTAACCTCGCGCCCCTAGCTGCCCGCCATGTGTTGTGGCTTGGGTGGATCGGGGGCCAGGGGTTAACCCCAGCTCCGACCCCCAACACGATTCCCGTTAAATTTTAAATATAAGTTAGTTGCCATAGTTTAATAAGTAACACATTATTCGATCCGGTGGAGATATTTTTTGTCGGTTGGTAGGTCGTGGGTTCGATTCGCCCGGAATTTGATTGAGATCATACCAAAATTTTGCACCAATCTCAAGAGCCCACGTGGCAGCCACCCATTGGCCCACGTGAGCTCTTCTAATTTGACCACCCCAACAAACCTTCAACCAATGAAATTGCACCAATCACCAACGAACCATAATGTGACACTTGTTACCACACCATTGGCCAATAGAAATATAGTCACCCTTCCCAATCATTCCATATTCAGCGTACGGACTGTTGACTGGGAATTCTTGCAACTTCATTTTCAAATTTTTAATTATTTGAGAAAATAGTCATATAGCAATATCAGTAGCGTACGGTATCGGTTTTGAGTGAAATGAGTTACGTTGGATTCAGGGAGACAAGATATTCTTTTTGGTGTCGGTTTCGAACCATTTCGAGCACTTTGAGTTTTAAGCATTTTATTGATCCACTGGATCACTTTCCTTTCTTGAACTCATCCATAAAATATCCCCTATCATTCCTCTTGTAAGGATGATAGCGATGATGACCATGATACCTATATGAATCATAGAAAGAGTGTTGGGTATGTGTTATATTCTTTCCACGACTATCATTATTTCCTTAATTTCCGGCGGGTAGTCCGCGTCCATGGTTTTGTGCATGGTTTTGCACATGGTATTGGGGTACGATGGTTTTCGGCCCCTGGTATTTTTGTAGATCCGGTCAAGGGAACTACGGTTATGTTCCAATCCAGGGTTTATGGATTGGGGTTTATGTATGCTTCGGCATGTATATATATGTGTGTTGTAACACTAAAAGGAATATAATGAAAAATCAAGCTGGTCGTCCCGATTTGGGATCCAGGGGAAAATCTCTGTGTTTATCTGTTTTATGTTTTATGCTCTCGCTATTGTTTATTTTCTGTTATAAGATTCGTGTGTAGATAATTGTTGTTCAGGGTTAAAACCTACATTTGGTATCGGAGTTGTTTCGGCTTCAAGGGGACGCCTTTGCTGCTGAGGGTTTTTAGTTCGGGCCTGAGGTAGACCCTGTTCAGTGGGAGATCTGCGGGATCGATTCTTGTGGTGAGAGAAGATGGCGAGCGGCGGAAAGATAGAGATCGAGAAATTTAATGGTCAGAGTTTTGAGTTGTGGAAGCTCAAGATGGAGGATCTGCTGGTGGATAAAGATCAGTGGATAGCGGTAGATCCAGGTACTAAACCAACGACAATGTCAGATGAAGACTGGAAGAAACTGGATCGGAAGGCTAAGAGCACAATACGGTTGTGTGTCTCAGATTCAGTATTGTTGAATGTATCTGGGGAAGCTACGGTGAAGACCTTGTGGGAAAAACTTGGGACTTTGTACCAATCTAAGTCTCTGGTGAATAAGTTGTTCCTGCGGAAAAAGCTGTATAACCTGAGGATGAAGGATGGAGACTCAGTGACAGAGCATCTGAATGCCTTCAATACTATGGTAAGTCAGCTGTCATCTGTTGATATTAAAATCTCAGATGAAGATAAGTGCATCAGTTTGTTGTGTTCTCTACTAGACTCGTGGGACAGTCTGGTTATTGCAATAGGTAGCAATACAACTACCTTGAATTTTGATGACATTGTCTCAGCCTTGCTGTCGGAGGAAATGAGACGGAGAAATATGGAGGGTCGGAATGGAGATGCCTTATCTGTACGAGGAAGGTCCCAGAACAGAAACAAGAATAAGGTTTCGAGTGGGAGATCCAAATCTAGAGGGAGATCTAAATCTCCTGGAAAGTTTGTAAAGGTGTGCTGGAAATACGGAAAGGAAGGGCACTACAAAAAGGACTGTAGATCTAAAGCTCCTGAGAAAGGAAAGGGATCTGATGATGCTCCTTCTGCAGAGGCAAAAACCACCTCGGATGAAGGTGGGGATGTGTGTTTGGCTTCTTCTTCAAATACACATGTAGATCATGAGTCATGGTTGATTGACTCAGGTGCATCCTTTCACTTCACTCCCCATAGGGAGTGGTTCTGCGAGTATGTGAAATATGATGGTGGTGATGTCTTCCTAGGGGATGATAGGAAGGCCAGAATCGTCAGACGTGGAAAGTCGTGTGCAGGTGGAAGGATTAGAGACACTTCACAGTGTTGCATATTCTACATTGGCCGAAGGTATGATCACTGTAAGCAAGATGGATGATGCAGGTGTAAAAACAGTGTTCGAGAAAGATGCCTGCAAGATGGTTTGGGGAGCACTGGTATTAATGCGGGGAGTTCGGATTGGTACTCTGTACAAGCTACAAGGTAGCATAGTTATTGATGGGTGTAACAGTTCTGTGGTTCCTGAAAGTGGCACGGAAAGCCTAGCTGTGTCTGGAGAAAAGACCATGTTGTGGCATCAAAGGCTTGGACATATTGGAGAGAAGAGCCTTCGGATACTGCATAGAAATGGTATGGTAGAAGGTATGTCTAATTTCTCTCTGGATTTCGATTTCTGTGAACATTTTGTATATGGGAAGCAGAATCGGGTGAGTTTTCCTTCTGGTGCTAAGAGGGCAAACAAGATATTAGAACTTGTGCACAGTGATGTGTTTGGGCCTGTGTCAGTTCCATCACTGGGAAAGTCTATGTATTATGTTTCATTCATAGATGACTTCTCAAGGAATACATGGATATATTTCTTGAGGAAGAAATCTGAAGTCTTTGACAAATTTAAAGAATTTAAGGCTCTGGTGGAAAACCAGACAGAGAAGAAGATAAAGGCATTCAGGACAGATAATGGTGGGGAGTTATGCAAGAAGGAATTTGAAGATTTTTGTAAGAAGTGTGGTATAGCACGGCAGAAGACTACTCCATACACACCTCAGCAAAATGGAGTTGCAGAAAGAATGAACAGAACACTGATGGAAAAGGCAAGAAGCATGCTCAGTGGTACCGGGTTAGGACAAGAATTATGGGTAGAGGCAGTGGAGACTGCATGTTACTTAGTTAACAGATCACCTTTATCAGCGTTGGAGGATAAGACCCCACATGAGGTATGGACTGGTAAGAAACCCTCTCTTTCACATCTAAGGGTATTTGGATGTGATGCATATGTACATGTTCCAAAGAAGAAAAGGACCAAGTTGGATAATAAATCTGAAAGGTGCATCTTTATTGGGTATAAGGATGGTTTAAAGGGTTACAAGCTTTGGAACCCAGAAACAAGGAAGGTTGTGTACAACAGAGATGTGGTGTTTAGAGAAGTGAAAGATGTTGTTAAACATGAAGTCCTACCAAAGGAACCTGAGAAGATAGAGTTTGAGCTAAAGGAGGATGAATCAGACTCTACAACAGAAGAAGACTCAGAAGATGAAGAGCCACAAACTACAGCTTTGAGAAGATCAGTTCGGGAAAGAAGGCAACCAGAAAGGTATAGTCCATCTGCTTTTTGTTCAGGTTTTGCCTTAACTATAACTAATGATGAACCCAGAACTGTGAGGGAGGCAGTAGATTCAGAGGATGGAAAACTCTGGAAGGAGGCCATGGTTGATGAAATGGCATCTTTGCACAAAAACGATGCATGGGATCTGGTGGAGTTGCCGGCTGGAAGGAAGCCCATTGGGAGCAAATGGGTGTTTAAGAAGAAGATGAATGTAGAAGGCAAGGTGGAGAAATACAAAGCTCGGTTGGTAGCGAAAGGTTATTCACAGGTGCCGGGAATTGATTTTGGTGATATTTTTTCTCCTGTTGCCAAAGTTACTTCTATTAGATTACTTTTATCTGTTGCTGCTGCATTTGATTTTGAGATAGAACAGATGGATGTGAAGACAACTTTTCTTCACGGGGATCTAGAAGAGGAGATCTACATGAAGCAACCTGAAGGCTTTATGGTGAAGGGTAAGAAAGAATTGGTATGCAGGTTGAAGAAGTCTCTGTATGGGTTAAAACAGTCACCAAGGATGTGGTATCAAAAATTTGAAACCTATATACGGGGACTTGGCTTCACCAGAAGCAAGGAGGATCACTGTGTTTATTTTAAATTAATTGGCGACCGTGTTATTTATTTGGTCTTGTATGTGGATGATATGTTGTTGATTGGAAATGACAAAGAAATTATCCAAGATTTGAAGACCCAATTGTTCTCCAAATTCGACATGAAGGATCTGGGTGCTACAAACTATATTTTGGGCATGGAAATTAAGAGAGATCGGGCAAAGAGGAAGCTCTGGTTAAACCAGAGGAAGTATGTCGAGACTATATTACAGAGGTTCAATATGCAGGATAGTAAACCGGTGAATGTTCCTATTCCTGTAGGTGTAAAGCTGTCTGTTGAACAGTGTCCCAAGACACAAGAAGAAGAGGAGTATATGTCCCGTGTTCCATATGCAAGTGTAGTGGGTAGCCTAATGTATGCAATGGTCTGTACTAGACCAGACATTGCACATGCAGTGGGAGTATTGAGCAGGTTTATGTCAAACCCAGGGAAGGAGCATTGGAAAATAGTGAAGCGGGTTTTCATATATTTACGTGGCACTAGTGATTATGGCTTGTGCTACCAGGGAAGACCAGGATTGGAAAGAATGTTGGACATTCATGGTTTTGTTGATGCGGACTGGGCTGGAGATTTGGACCAAATAAGATCTACAAGTGGGTATGTGTTTAGCTTATTTAGAGGCGCAGTCAATTGGATGAGTAAAAGACAGTCTGTAGTGGCTCTTTCAACTACAGAGGTAGAATACATAGCAGCCACTCATGCAAGCAAGGAAGCAATTTGGTTGCAGAGATTGTGTTCAAGTATGGGGTTGGTACAGCAAGCTATAAGGATAGATTGTGATAACCAAAGTGCAATTTTCTTGGCTAAGAACCCTGCTTATCATTCAAAGACAAAGCACATTGATGTTCAATATCACTTTGTTAGAGATATGGTTGAGGCTAAAAGGGTGTTGCCGGTAAAGGTGGACACTTTGAAGAATGTTGCAGATGCATTGACGAAGTCTGTGAGCACTCAGAAGTTCTCTTGGTGTAGAGAAACAATGGGTGTTGAAGAATTGGCCCAATGACTAAGCTCTCCTGTGGCCCCCTGTGGAAAGAAAACAACAAGTGGGAGAATGTTTGGCATGTGTCATATTCTTTCTGACGTAGTCACGGTGGGGGGTGGTAGCCCCCCGTAGGGGGTCCGGCAGCGCGCCCCGGCGAAAATTTTCGTCCTTACCTCCAGGCGGTAGTCCGCGTCCATGGTTTTGTGCATGGTTTTGCACATGGTTTTGGGGTACGATGGTTTTCGGCCCCCGGTATTTTTGTAGATCCGGTCAAGGGAACTACGGTTATGTTCTAATCCAGGGTTTATGGATTGGGGTTTATGTATGCTTCGGCATGTATATATATGTGTTGTAACACTAAAAGGAATATAATGAAAAATCAAGCTGGTTGTCCCGATTTGGGATCCAGGGGCAAATATCTGTGTTTATCTGTTTTATGTTTTATGATCTCGCTATTGTTTATTTTTTGTTATAAGATTCGTGTGTAGATAATTGATGTTCAGGGTTAAAACTTACAAAGAGTAGAACCCATGTCCACTTCCTCTCCTATCAGGTGTATCCAATAACTTGTCATCTCTCATTATTTCATCTATGTCTGACTAGTTCCCACCATGAGATCTACTGCCTTATGCCCCATTATTCATATACTCCTATCCATAATTTATTTTTGGTTTTCCACGTCTCTGCAAGTCTAAAAAACTCTGAAGGATAACTGCATTGACCTCTTCTTTTTTCTCATGTTCCTTGGCAAGTATTTCCTGTGACTGAATGATTATGTCATTATCTACTTTGCAACTTCTTATCTCTGCCTTCAAGCTTCTCAATGTGTCTATTATGGCTGGAGAATACTCATCCCTTGGTTGCTCATCTAATCTGTAAGGGGAGTCTTGTGAACTGTATTCCACCATTTTTCTAGTCATCTTTGATCTTCTTCTTCCTATAAACATACCATGTTAGATAAACCAAATATAAACCTAATCAACATACCTCAGTGAAGTTTGGGGAGGATATCTCATATGAAAAATCATTCCATATCCGCACGATACATGTATAATCAAAATCATATCAATATATTGACTTCATACATGAAAATACAAAATGCATTCCATGACCTCATGCAATAAAACCATAACCATGAAAATGCATGCATAACAAGCATATAGACACTGAAATGTAGGCATGACAAACACATTCCGCCCATTCAGTACAAGTATTGCACCATGCTTTGATACCACCCTATAACACATCCTCCCATCTTTACCCAATTTTACCAATCTTCCAAGTAAACATGAGGCAAAGAGATACTATGACATGACTTGACCTCCTTGGTTTCATCAAGGAAATGGGGCCTACTGACAACCAAATGACATCCCAACACATCCTATAAGGTCTACAAGTCACTCAAAGGTTGAGAAACCACCCCAGGTGGAAAAATCATGAGTTGGACCACCCTTTCAGTACCTTGAGCCCTCAACCACTCCCAGAGCAGGGCATCCATGTGGTTGACAACCTCCAACTACATGCATAAGCCTGTATCCTAGTAGTTGCAGCCCAAAATTTTCAATTCAGAGCATGCGGTCCCAGATTCTTAGCCTATTTTCAAGGTCAGACTCCACACCATTGCCCAGAACTCAGTGAGGCTCTCCAGAATCATAAATGACATAAAGATGAAGACATTCATACAAAATTTACTCAAAGACATGACCTAACCAGGCCTAACCATGACATTCATTTCATCAAACACATTGTGAACATGTAATCTACAAGTCATGAATGCATATCTGAACATAGGGGCCTGATACTTATCTAAGAATCATCAAGAAGGTCTAATTCCCTGTCATATTAGTTGCATTAAAATCTTTCAGGTCATGCATTCAATAACCATTCATTTACCAATCAAAAAATGATGAGAGCCATAACTAAAATGTGTCATGAAACCATGCTTATAACCAACATATAACCAAAATAATAACTATGATATAACAGTCATCAAAGCTACATAATAACAAGTATAAATACACATGAAATATAAGAAGGAAAGAGCTCTTATTAACATATGAAAAATCCAACCAAGTCAGGGACTTCCATGTACCACTCAACCATAGATTTATCTGAACCAAATATTTCTTTCAGCCAATCACCCTCGTGCCATATTCCAAGCATGAATGTGGGACTCACAAGAAAATAACTAGGGCTTCGTCAGGATTTACCGCAATCCTGAAAAAATCGTTCAAGGGCCTGTTATGCCCGATGTTGGGTGTGTGTTATATTATTTCCACGACTAGCCCCACGTGTTGTACGTTGTGCTGGGTGCAGCGAGGGGGGGAACCCCCCTTTTCGGGGGGTTTGCAAGGGAGTGGTATCCCCCCTGCACTGGGTTTGAAGCAATGCCATGAGAAAAAAAAACACAAACCTAATTATAGTTAGGCAGACCCAATGATGGGGGGAAGACCTAAAGATGGTGGGTGGACCTACCCATGGTTTCATGCATGGGTTTTGCAAATGGTTTTGGGAATGATGGTTTTTTTCCCATTGTATTTTATAGATCTAGTCAAGGGAACTGCAGTTATGTTCTAATTCAGGGTTATGGAATGGTGTTTATGAATGCTTCGACATGTAGATGTATGTATTGTAACATTGAAGGGAATATAATGAAAAATCAATCTGGTAGTTCCGGTTTTTGGATCCAGGGGAAAATATTTTTGTATATTTGATTTATGTTCTCGTTGTTGTATACTTTATGTTTTAGGAATTCGTGTGCAGGTAATTTTTTTACAAGGTTAAAACCTAAATAATAAGCACCTACAAAACTAGGCTTTACCACAATCCCGCAAGGACTGGTCAAGGGATCACTAGGCTCGAAACAAGAACATACACTACCAGTATTTACCACAATCCTACCAACACCAGTCAAGGGATTCCTAGGCCTAAACAAGCTTGGATGCCTCCAGATTTATTCACCATGTTGGGTGTGGAGCCTGATTACATTCTTTATTTTGTATCATAGCATTGGACCCATGTTCTAAATGGGGTGGAAACGCCGCTCGTAATTAAACGATGCCTGGGGGGTCCCATCAGATGTAAAATTGCCTTGTAAAAGTATTGTAATTTCTAGTCAATCTGGGTCGTTCATTAGGCGGATGATCTGATGGTAGAAGTTATGTTTAATTTAGGGTTTTTTTCCCTAGAAGGCAACCCATTGCTTTGTATGAGGGTATTGTATTGCGGTTGTGTATTGTATGTATTCTCATAGCACGAAACAGATAGGGTGACTGTGAGAGAGAACATAGGATATTATAGTGGATCTACTCTAGGTTGTGTCTCTTCATTTTGCTGGATAATAGAAAGGAGGGACTAGTTGTTCGAGGTGGACGTAGCCCAAACTGGGTGAACCACGTATATCTGTGTCTCTGTGGTTTTATGTTTTTTGTGTGTTTGTGTTTTCCGCATATTTTATGTGCTACATTGCTCTGTAATATATAATTTTCTAACTACTGGTATCAAAGTTGAAAGTCTGTTTGGCTGATAAACTTGCAGGAAAGAAGGGTTCCTGGTTCGAGTGGGAGCAATGGTGGAAGATGGTAAGTTTAGGGTCGAGAAATTTAATGGCCAAAACTTCCCGTTGTGGAAGATGCAAATGGAAGAGTATCTGTATCAAAAATATTTGTACCTACCATTGAGTGGAAAAACAAAGAAGTCGGCGACTATGACAGATGGAGAATGGGAGATTCTTGATAGAAAGGCACTTGGAATAGTACGGTTGTGGCTCGTGGCATCGGTAGCCTTCAATATTTCGAAGGAAACAACAACAAAGGGTTTTATTAAGGCATTGGCGAAACTATATGAAAAACCCGTCGACCTAAAACAAGGTATTTCTTATGAAACATTTATTTAATATGAAGATGTCGGAAGGTCGATCTGTTGTAGACCATTTAAATGATTTTAATACAGTTACTAGTCAGTTAAATTATGTAGGGGTAAACTTTGATGATGAAGTTAGAGCTCTTTTATTTATGTGCTCATTGCCAGAAAGTTGGAATGGTTTAATTATGGCCATTAGTAACTCTGTCTCTGGATATAGTACATTAAGTTTGATGATGTTTTTGGTGCTATCCTTAGCGAGGAAATACGACGGAAAAGCTCCGGTGAGACATCAGGTAATTCTTTGAGTGCAGAGTCTAGGGGAAGAAAATGGAAAGAGGAAAGAGCTCAGGATATCACAGTAAATCAAGGAAAGGAAGATCCATTTCCAGATCAGGGATAGTGTGCTGGAAATGCGGAAAGAAAGGACACCTAAAGAAAGATTGTAGATCTTGAAAGGGAAAAGAAGGATACACACAGCAAGAAAATAATCATGAAGAAAATGTGACAGGTGATGTGTTACAAGATGCTTTGATTCTTTCTTTCGAAAATGTTATTGATTCCTGGGTGGTAGATTCAGGGGCCTCATTCCATGCCACACCTGATAAGAAATATTTTCATGACTATGTTCAAGGAGATTTTGGACAAGTTCTTTTGGCTGATGATAAACCCTATAAATTTTTTGGAATGGGTAAAGTTCTTGTAAAACAACAGAATGGAAACCAATGGCTATTAAAGGAGGTAAGGCATGTTCCAGATCTAAAGAAAAATCTGATTTCAATAGAGAAGTTAGGTAGTGAAGGTTGTGTGACAACTTTCACAGATAAAACTTGGAAGGTCACCAAAGGAGACCTGGTAATAGAAAAAGGAAAAAAGGTTGGTACATTGTATTTATGCAATGGTATTCCTTGGATGGTGGTATTCCAGAGGAGGCATGGATAGGTAAAAAGGTAAATTACTCTTTTTTAAAGCCTTTTGGTTGTGAGGCCTTTGTCCGTATTAATAAAGAAAATAGAGCAAAGCTTGAGGAAAAATAAAAGAAATGTACCTTTATTGGATATGATGTTAATGATTTTGGTTATCGCTTATATGATTATGAAAATCACAAAATCATTAGGAGCAGAGATGTAATATTCAATGAAAAGGTCTTGTATGAGAATCAGTTGCAGGAAAAGAAATAGGAAAAACAAAACAAAGAATACACAATTCTTAATGAGATCACAGAAAAATTAAATGTGCCTGAAAATAATAATAATCAACAACCACCACAACAACAACATGTGCCTCAAACACCTGAAAGTGGTGTCAGGAGATCTACCAGGATAAGTAGACCCCCTGAACGATACTCTCCTTCATTATATTATTTATTGTTGACTGATTCTTGTGAACCCGAATGTTATGAAGAAGAAATACAGGTTGAAACCAGGAAGAAGTGGGAGCTAGCCATGAAAGAAGAGATGGACTCCATAATACATAACCAGACTTGGGACTTATTCAGGTTCCCTGCAAGTAAAACCACATTGCAGAATAAATGGGTTTACAGGTTGAACGAAGAAGATGGAGGAAAACAGAGGTACAAAGCTAGACTTGTGGTGAAGGGGTTTGCATAGAAGAAAGGTATTGATTTTGATGAAATATTTTTTCCTGTTGTTAAGATGACTTAATCAAAACTATTTTAAGTCTTGTAGCAGCAGAAGATTTGCATCTTGAACAGTTAGATGTAAAGATAACATTTATCCATGGAGATGTGGAGGAAGAGATCTATATGCAGCAACCATAAGGATATGAGGTCAAAGGGAAAGAAAAATTAGTGTGCAGGTTAAAGAAGAGCTTGTATGGCTTAAAATAGGCTCCAAGGCAGTGGTATCTAAAATTTGACATGTGTATGTCTGAATAAGGTTATACTAGATGTCACTCTGATCATTGTGTTTATCTGAAAAATCAAAATGATGGCATCTATATTATATTGTTATTGTATGTAGATGAAATGCTTGTTGCAGGGTCTAACAGGCAAGAAATAAATGTGCTCAAAATAAAATTGGAAAATCCATTTGCAATGAAGGATTTGGGAGTTGCAAAACAAAACCTTGGTATGAGAATAACTAGAGACATGAAAAATCGCAAATTAACATTGTCCCAGAATGAGTACATACAAAAGGTGTTGCAAATATTTAATATGCAGAATGAAAAACCAGTTAGTACACATTTTTTCTATCCATTTCAAACTTAGTAAGGAGATGTGCCCCAAGACCTAAGAAGAAATGTATTATATGTCTAAAGTTCCATATGCATCAGCAGTTGGAAGCTTAATGTATGCAATGGTCTGCACAAGGCCTGATATTGCATATGCAGTGGGAGTTGTAAGAAGGTACATGAACAATCCATGAAAATAACATTGGATGGCAGTGAAATGGATTCTCGGATATTTGAGAGGTACCACAAATCAAGAATTATGCTTTGGTGGTTCAAACATTGCTCTACATGGATATGTTGATGCAGATATGGCAGGTGACAGAGATAACAGGAGGAGCACTATAGCGTATGTATTTACTATAGGTGGAACAACTGTCAGTTGGGTTTCAAAAATTCAAAGTGTTGTTGCATTTTCAACAACAGAAGCAGAGTATGTTGCTACTACAGAATCTAGTAAGGAAATGATTTGGTTACAAAGGTTTATGGATGAATTGGGTAAGAAGCATGATATGTGCACATTATACAGTGACAGACAAAGTTCCATTCATCTTGCAAAGAACTTAGCATTTCATTCCAGGACTAAACACATACAACTCAAGTACCATTTTATACGATCAGTGTTGGAAGATGGATAGTTGAAGCTGGAAAAGATACACACTAGCCAGAATCTCGCAGATATGCTGACAAAAGTTGTAACCATGGAGAAAATAAGATTATGCTCAGTTTCAATTGGTCTTCAAGTATGATGATGAAGATGAGAAACAGCCAGGTCCAAAATGGAGTCATTGTCCAACAAATGAAGCAGCAGTGGAGTTGCTACAATTAGTCTCCAAGTGGGAGATTGTTGGGTGTGCAGCCTAATTATCTTCTTTATTTTGTATCATAGTGTTGGACCCCTGTTCTAAATGGGGCGACAACGCCGCCCATAATTAAACGCTGCCTAGGGGGTCCAAGGGGGGGCGTCTGCCCCCAACGCTAAAAACAGATGTAAAATTGCCTTGTAAAATTATTGTAATTTCTAGTCAATCTGGGTCGTTCATTAGGCGGATGATCTGATGGTAGAAGTTATGTTTAATTTAGGGTTTTTTTTCCCTAGAAGGAAACCTCTTGCTTTGTATGAGGGTATTGTATTGCGGCTGTGTATTTTATGTGTATTCTAAGAGCACGAAATAAAGAGGGAGACTGTGAGAGAGAAAATAGGATATTACAACGGATCTGTTGTAGGTTGTGTCTCTTCATTTTGCTGGATAATAGAAATGAAGGACTGGATATTCGAGGTGGATGTAGCCAAAACTGGGTGAACCACGTATATCTGTGTCTCTATGGTTTTATTTGTTTTGTGTGTTTGTGTTTTCCACATATTTTATGTGTTGCATTGCTTTGTAATATATAATTTTCTAACACACCAATACCTTGAGGAATTTTCTTGTCTCCACCCTTAGGATTTATTGCAATCCCGCCAAAATCGGTCAAGGGATTCTTAGGCCCTTGGTAATTTCCTTGAGACCACCTCACTCGGTTCCAAAACCATTAGGAAATACAAAGCTCAACCAAATGAAAGAAACCCATCACACCATGGCTATCTGAAAATGGCAAGTCAAGGTTGAAACCACTGTTACACCTAGAAAAACCCATGCCAATGAAAACAAGAGAACGAAGAAACCACATGCATGTATCATGCATGCCAAAACTAGCAAGGAAATCATACATGCAACTCGATACCTTCAAAGCAACCCAACTATAATCGCTTGATCCAGCTCCTCCTTGCTTGATCCTTGATCTCCTTTGCTTCCTTGTCCTTCCTTTGTCTTCATTTCTCCAATGCTAGAGTGCTCCAAGAATTCTCTAAGTGTGCAAGAGTATGAGAGAATAGAGATAGCTCCAAGCTAAAACTAACAAAAGGCTAGAAATTGATCCTCATACTCCTTTTTATCATTGAGGCCTCTATTTTCTTCAATTTCCACTAATTTTCCTTCAATTTTCTTCTGATGCAATTATGTGACCTTTTGCCTTCCTTTTCTCATATTTTCCATTATTTTCGTAAATAAAATACCAATTAATGCCTCTTTTCCTTTTTCAATGCCTTTTCCAATTTCCCCTTAGCCATAATAAACCGAAATGAACACCCACTAGGATGTTTTTCCCAACATTCAACTTGAAATATGTGTCCCATGACCTTGGCCTTATTTTTCCTTTATTAACTTTATTACAAGAACTTTTAACTCGAAGTTGTTACATTAAGTAATTTTGGGAATTTTCTTAGGACAATATAGAGCCAATATAATGTTTTTCAAACTATATTGACATTGGTAAATATTCATTAGTAATATATATATATATATAAACATTTTCCTCATTTATGTTATACAAGAAATTGAATTATATATTTTCCTCAAAGTCCAAATAACATATAAGAGTCCCTAAAACATGATTCAACATAAATATTGCAATGGGTCTGGGTCCAATGGTGAAGATGTTGGTATGTCAAGCTAGCCTTCAAGTTTCAAATATCTCAAATCAATGTACCAATGGTTTGGGCTATATGTAATTCTAACGTCACATGGGCTTTGCTCTAAACGAAGATCCCATTCACCTCCATGGGAAAAAAAATATATAATTAAAATATTTGTAAATATTTTCTCATTTTCAAATATATTTTATCATTTTGAATTTGCTTTTTTTTTTCTATTTTTTTTCAATCTAAAAATATGGTCACAAATCCCAAAATAATTATAAACAAATAATATGAATTATTTTTTCAAATAATCTTTGCTATTTTAAAATGTCATTTTTCTGTTTTTACGACAAAAACAAAAATTAAATTATCGTAATATATATATTTTTACAAATATCCTTCACCATTGTGAAAATTTGGATTTAAAAAAAAATGGATTTAGAGTTGTAAGTTCCTCGTGTTTGAGAAAATTTCTCAATAGTGGCATTAGGAACTTCTTCAACTTTCTCATCTAATTTTTCTGGTTTATCAATCTCCATATCAAATATTACTTTGTCGTTTGATTTTTCTTTGGATTTTTCTAATTGTTTGGATCTTTATTCACCTAAGTATTTGTTGATGTATGATCAATAGTTGTATATTCCTATGATTATTTGCTTGATTTTTGATGTGATGTCTCAATATAACTAGGATTACCTTTTTGAGTATTGATAGTAGAAGTAGACTCACTCTATTTTGAAACTTATGAGAATCTTACATTTGATTGTCCTCATTCAGTTATTGTGTACCTATTCCTTTAATAATGTGATTTGCGACATTTATAAAAGTTAGGCTAGTTGATCCCTCCAAAGATGTATCTTCCACATTTCTTCCACTAATCATGTATCTCTCATTGAGGAAGCCTGGATAACATTCCTTCTTGAAAGTATCAAACTTTTCCTTCTCCTATGAACTCAAAGTTTGAGTACAAGAGTATTTCACCACAATATCATTATAATGATTGACCCTTCCGAAAATAATATAAAATTGAGTTTTTCATGTATGTATGCTTTTGTGCACATGAAATATTTCAAGTGTGCATTGACGCTATCATTTGGGTCATACTTATACTAGTCAATAATATAAATCTGAATTTCTTGCAGACCATAAGCTTAAATATTAGCATGCTTGTGTTATAATAAAGAATATATACCAACATTAATAGGAAAGGTAGGTCATATCATCTTAGAATTCTTGTTGAAGGACTTAGTCATACCAATCAATGCTTTATGAAGGCTATTTCTCTCAAAGATAGTCTTTCAGGGACATTGTTAGGAAACAAATGAGGTCGTCTCACAACCAAATATATAAAATAAAAATCCAACAATTGATCCCCAATTACTTAAAAAACATGTTTAACTTTTGAACTAGTTTTTGGGGGTGGTTTTCCAGGTAGTAGATCATGAATAAGTAACATGAAATGATTATAAGTTTCACAGAAATAAAATTTATGTTTACTTTTCCATAAAATTGAATCGTAAATATGGATAGGATCTTCATTATTTGTCCAATTCCATTTCACCAAAGGGAATGATGACATAGTATTCGTAGCATCAACTAAATAAGTAGACATATAAAATCTAGTCCCAAATCTAGGAGGAGTTTCCACATATTTCTTAAATGGTTTTGAAAGGTCCACAGATAGAATTTGGTCCCAATTAACTTTCTTTTATTTTTGAATAGTCTAATGAAAAAGTGGCACATGTTCCAACTTAAAACGTTTGGGATATTTTTCACCAAATAATTTACATAACATTGTGATATAAATGATTTGTGGTTCTTAAAACATTCTGACATTGTAGAGTTTATTTATCTTGACCTTGAACAAATCAAGGTCATAACAACACTCTCTAATTAGCTCTATTAATTATATTTCCTCCATTTTTTAAAGTATACCAAGAAATATTTGTTTAATGTCACTTTAGGAACATCAAGATTGTATATCCTTGTTAAGTCCTCAATCCTAAATTATCCTACTACCAATTTTTAATTATTAATTATGGTACATGTCTTAATATATGTATGGGAGAATGGATGGCCTGGATAAAATTGTGTGAATACCTGAGATTTTGATAGCATTATAGTCATCAATGGCATCCTACATTTCTCCTTCAAAATTTATAGCCTCTAGGAACTTATAGGTTGCTTCCCAACTCATTACTCCTGGTAGACCACTTTTGTATGTTGTGTCTGTATAAAATTCAAAATTAGGGTTGTACTCCTCATATCAATCATTTTCCTCTTTTTTAATAATTATTTTTTTTCTATTTAGGCTTTGTTAAAGAGCCTTAAATAGTTTATACTTTCGTTTCTTTGCCATTACACCTTAAATATTCAAATTATCAACATAAAAATCCTTTCTTATTATTAATGGAATTAAAAAAAAATACTTCGAAGTGAATAGATTCACTTACAAATACTAGAGAAAGAAAATTAGTTACATTCAAGAGTTTACTAGAGCTAGGAAAATTTTATAGTAAAAGAAAAAAAAATGCACTTCCAAACTTACTTGAAACAACAGAGCAATATTTCTCAATAAAAAAATGAGTCTTGGAGTTAGAGATTTTCCCAGAGATATGAAATGATTTCAAATTAATTTCAAATCATATGAATTCAATGGATGAATTTAAAATATTATGGATATTCATCAAACTTGGACTACTCGGTTAACTCAATCATTAATGGTCACTTGCATTTTAACTAAAAAAACAACATAATTTGGGTACCGAGAGTGAAACTTACTCTTTGAAATTCTAAATGATCTAGATATGTCTACCCTACCAAAATATAACAAAGAAACTTTATTTATTAACTTTCATTTCTATTGTCGTTTAGTTTGTTTCAAAAGCATATGGTCATCCAACATTCAAAATATAACTCAAGTCATTAGCAATCAAGAAATTAGCAACTAAAGGAAGTAAATTAGCACTTAAGGCTAAAGAAACTAAAGGAATCAAACTTTCCAGCCTTTAGTAACTCAACAAATTAGCATGCAAGTCATCTAAATCTGAATGAACTACATAGTCACATACCACTTCACGTCTTGTATTTGATGTTAAACAAATTTTTGTCATTTATTTCAAAGGGCTTATGTCAATGATATTATATATAAGTATCTAAGTATATTAGAAAGGGGGTTTTCATGAAAAAAGAGAAGTCAAAAAGTGAAATGGTGGTTTCAAACCCATGGTATTTGGAAAGTGAAATAGAAAGGTGAATTGATTATTTAATTAATGAATTGACGTGAATTTTTGAATTAACATGTATTTTCATGGAGAGTTATGATGATGTATAAAAGGAGAAAGCATAAGGAAAGTATGTGTGAGAAAAAATATAATTTTTGGAACGAGCAAGTCATTTTTGCGTTTTCACTATAATTTTTTCCATGGTTTCTTCAAATGGTGAAATTTTGAGCATGTTGAGGAAATATCAAGGGAACATCTCGTTAAAATTTTAGATCTTAGATTGCTATAATTTCAGAGATATATATTGTGGAAATTAGGATTTGTGATTGGTCCTGAGATTTGCTTCAGACGAGTAATATATGGATTGTCACTACAACTTTTTTGGGGGATGTTTTAGATTGTAAAATTTTGAGATGGAAGAGAGATATCTAGGTTGATGTGATCAAAATTCCATGCATTATTTCGTTATACTTATTGAGATACAACTTTTGGAAGTTAGGGTTCCCAAATGCTCCTAAAATAAATTTCAAATATGTCAGTTTAACATTTAACATGTTTTTCTGATATGTTTCAACCTATGAAATTTTGAGAATACAAAGGTGATATCTCTAGGTACATGTGATCTAAATTTCAAACATTGGTTATTTATACATTATGATATATTCCCTATGGAATTTAGGGTTTTTGAATATAGTACACCCCCTACTATCCCTAGTCCCTACTAAGGGTAGAAGGAGGTAGTTACTTTGATGACCCGATCTCCAAGATAATGTTATGGAAATGGGGTCTAAAATTTTTAACCTTTTTCAACTACCTTAAAACTTAAAATATATGATATCGTTGTGTTTATCTTGTCAAGACCTTTCCAATGACATAAAATTTACTTCAATCTGACTCTCAGGTCAAAAGATACGATCGATTAAAAATTGGCTTGTTAAGAGAGGCGATGTCATATGACCTGCCACGTGGCGCCCCATGTGGTGCCCACATGGATACTATCCCACCTAGCGAGCTTGTGTGAAAATCACTTTGGCCTTTATGGTCGAAGGTCGCTTCTTCCTTGCTAACTGCAAGCTATTACGTAGGAGCCCCGACCCCAACTAGCCTGACTAGCCTTACCTCCCAACCCTCGACCTAGAGGTTGGCCCAACCTTACTCAGGCACAATACTTCATCAAGTCTGAACTCATATGAGTTCCACCTTTTTTCCTACTTTCCCAACCCCCAACCTGGTTAGTCCCACAAGTGAATTTCAACATATTTTGCGAGCTTTCATAATTAGAATATTTTTTCGGCGTCCTTGGGAAATCACCCAAAACTGAGGCCTTCATGACTCGAACGCCTAATTAAACCTGAGCTTCACGAGATTGAGGGTGAATATACCTAATATTTCACCTCTCTTCCGATGCACCATGGCCATAGAAGCCACGAATCAACGTGTTCGGAAACATCAACTGCACTCATTGAAATACACAATATTCTTACGCTTGGATTCATTGGAACGAATATAACCTTGGCCATTAAATTGCCTGGAAAAAATACAAAGGAAATGTGCATCTAAGTGCACTCCCCAAAATATCAGGGGAATCGATCCCTTTTTTCCAACCGCAACCTAATCATTTGATTCCCTCTATCTAACTTCTCACATACACAGGTAAAATATTAGAAGACACAGCTATACATGTCAGCAACCATAATATAGCAAGCCATAGTTATATTCCTCAAGAAAAAACAAAATAACATAGAGCATATGCGAAAAGAATATAATCACATGTAAGCAACCCATAATCATCGACATGGATCAATAAAAACAAATATTTACCATCTCCTTAATACCAACAGAAGCTTTGAACCAATACAATAAGCACATACATATCATTCAAATATAAGAAGCATAAGTAAATACGTATCTTATGTGGAAAAATAAATTGGAAACTGAGAGTGGGAGCTCAACTCTCCACCCAACCTTAGACAAGATACAATCACATTTACTTATAGTCATCACCCCCGAGCCAGATTTCAGTGCTTGAGGTGAAGTAATTATGAGAGGAACTTACCAATATTGACAGCTAAAATAGGATGTCACGAGGTCACTTTGCCTTCATCCACCATCTACACAAGCTTCCACTCAATCCTTTAATACTTTACAAACATGATTAACACTCATGCTAGGATACCATAGTACGTATAGTCTCAACTCACTTTTAAGAGAAGAGATCCACATCAAGGGAAGGTTCATTAGTGAATAAGTTATTGATGGGCAAAGAGATCAAATTTCCAGGTACTTCATCAATGAGTCAAGCAATAGAGCTCCATCCCAAAGGAAACTTCTGGTGGTTGATCAACCCTCACAAATACCTGAGTGACTCTTCCCGGTCCAATAAGTTCATTAATTCGCAAGCTTCCAGTTGGTTATTCAACCTTCGGGAAAGCCACTGCTCACTATAATGTTTTCACCCAGCAAGCTTGTTTGAGGGTTCCTCAGCTATTTTACTTTCTACAGAGCTTGATCCGGTGACTTTGATAATTTCATTACACCTCTGACCTTGGAGGATTTTCTCCCAATTTTCACCACTGTGCATTTTTCTCTACCATGCATTCACTCGAATAACATTCTTTCTATCTCGTAGATTTTTTTTCTGCCCCCCCCAATAGACCAAACGTCTATCATTTTTGGCTCCACACATTCATCTTCCTTATTGTTAGGTCCCTATATTACTAGTGTACTCCCTTATTTTTGTTAGTGTAACCCCCTTATTTTTATTGTTGTACCCCTGTAACCCCAATATTGTTATTATTGTGCCCTTAGATTATTATTGTTATGTCGGCTAGGATTATATTGTGATCCCATGGACTCCTATATATAGAAGGAGGTTTTTTCATTTGTATCATCCAAGAATTTTTCATTTATGTAATATAAAAGAGGTTTCCCCCTTGAAGTGGCTTAATTCTAAGGTGTTGATCTCTCTTTTCTTCTATTTTTGGAGTTGGTTTCATAACATTTGGTATCAGAGCTTTGGATTTTAGGGTTTCGTTGCTCCAAATAGGTCATCGTGGAATTTTTGCTATAAATTTTTCTATACGAAGGATTAGAAGCTGAAATTTTTATCACGCGAAGCCGAAATCCTGAGGAACTTCTTGTAAATTTTTTAGATATTAGTTCACAATATTTTCAAAGATATGATATGTGGAAGTTATGGTTTTTTTAGGCTCCCGAATTTCATCCCAAAGAGGTGACCGTGGGAAAATCGTCATAAATCTCTCTCTGAGCATCGGATTAGAATTATGTAAAAAAGCGGGCTACAAGTAATACGTAACGCATTTTTCTTCGTATCAATTTTAGAGTCGAAGGAGGAAACAGTGACACGTGGCACATCGTACAATTTCGCTCTATTGAACTAGTTCACAGCTAGGTCATTGTGGAAGATTGGGTATAACTTGGTCTTGAAGAATACAAATCAGGTCAGACTTGTGGCATTAGAAATAAGATTCATAGGGCTACAACAGGAGTGATTTTTAGATATTGAATATCAGAAATCACAAATATAATTCAGTTTCAATATCGAGCGCCTCAAAATCAAGAAAAAAGTGTGTTTTTTTTTCGAATTTCATAAGTGTTGTTTGAGAAATCAGTTTGAATTGATTCCAAGGGCATATTGTAGAATAGATATCATTATTGGGTTCTAAAATTTCCCCTAAAAACAATTCAACACCAATTAAGCCTTCAGAAGGCTCTAATATGACTCATGAAGACGAAGAACTGCAACATGACATATCAAAATTACAAGAGCAAGTGCACCCAATTTCGCTCTCACAAAGAGCAACAAAAAATAAAATAAGAGTTTTGAAGAAATGCGTGGAAGCTAAGATGGATGGTTTGGAGAAAGGCATGGAAGCTAATATGGATGGAATGGAAGCTGGCATGGAAGCTAAGATCGATGAAAAAATTAAAGACAACATGGAAAACATGAAGAATGATCTAAAAGAAAACATGGAAAGTTTGACAAAGTTGATACAAGAAATGTTTCCTAATGGTGAAAAGATAGTAGAGGAAACTCATGATGAGAGAAAAATAAATGTTAATAGTCATTTCATAGACTCTAATGTTGGATTGAAGAACCACCATATTCCAAACATGGATATGAGGAAGTTTGATGGCAAGGATCACGTAACATGGATACTACAAATGGAGCAATATTTTGATCTCAATAATGTGCAATACACACAAAAGGTACGCATTGCAACTTTACATTTAGAACAAAATACATTTGTATGGTATCAACGGCTTTGCTCCCCTAAAAAAATTGTCACTTAGTCAATTTTTACGGAGGAAATGAAAGCACATTATGAGGATACAAAGAGCAACACCTTCTTTATCCAATCGATAAATCTCAAACAAAAGGGTTTAGTGGTGGAGCACATTGAGGACTTCCAAAAATTGAACATAAGGGTAATTGATATTCCAAAGGAACACGGGATTGATGTCTTCATAGGGACTTTAAAGGATAACATCCAACATGAAGTTCGCGTTTGGGAACCTGATTCATTGGAGAAGGCATTCAGGTTGGCAAGAAAAATTGAATGTAAAATTATGGCGACAAGGAAACTTACCACTCACATCTATAAAGATGGAAATGTTGCTACTCCTAGACTTCCACAACCTACAAGTTTGACACCACAACAATTGGAAGAAAAAAGAGAAAAAGGGCTTTACTACAGTTGTGATAGAAAATACACTAAAGGTCATAAGTGTGTTGAGAAGAAATTATTTTACATAGATTGTGAAGAGGAGGAAGAAAATGAACAAGAAGCTTAAAAATAAGAGGATATACACCAGGAACCAACCCTAGAAGAAGAAGAAATGAGTTCGACCATATCATGTAATGCATTGGCAGGAATTACCACTCCTCAAACTCTCGAGATAAAAGGACATGTAAAGAATAAAAAGGTAATAGTGTTGATTGATTCAGGTAGTATCCATAATTTTATTCATTTTAATGTAGCCAAGGAATTGAATTGTTTCCTATACCCAGCAACAGAATGTCAAGTGATGGTTGCAAATGGAGGAACTATAATCTGCTCTGGAAAATGCCATAATATCAAGGTAACCATGGAGGGATTTGTATTGAATAGTCCAATGATTTCTATTCCAATGCGAGGTGTTGATGTTGTACTAGGAGTACAATGGTTACAATATTTGGGGACAGTAGATTTTAATTTTCAAGAACTTTTCTTGAATTTTTTTTCGGAAGGAAAGCAAGTCGAATTACGGGGTATCGTAGGGAATCCGGGAAAGACAATAAGCTCTAATGTCATGACAAAGCTTCTAAAGAAACAAAAATGAGGCGTAATTGCACAATTATGCTCACTAGAAGTTCCAACATCAAAATCGTCTATTTCTCCATATCTCCAAAAAGTCTTGGACAATCATTCCAAGGTGTTTGAAACTCCCAAAGGACTCCCACCTATTCGTGGTCATGATCATGCTATTCATTTGATTCCAGGAAGTGTCCCTCTAAACATCAGGCCTTACAGATATCCTTATGTCCAAAAGAGCGAAATTGAACATATGATTGCAAAAATGTTAGAGGCTGGTATAATTCAACCTAGTCAAAGTTCTTTCTCTGCTCCAGTAGCATTGATGAACAGTAAGGATGGATCATGGTGCATGTGTCCGGATTATAGGGAGCTCAATAAGCTAATTATTAAAGATAAATTTCCCATTCATTTGATTGATGAATTATTGGATGAATTACATGGAGAAATTTATTTTACCAAGTTGGATCTTCGTTCAGGATGTCATCAAATTAGAATGAATACTGAAGAAATTCCAAAAACAACATTTCGAAATCATGAGAGTCATTATGACTTTTTGGTCATGCCTTTTGGACTTACCAATGCACCTTCTACATTTCAAGGGTTGATGAATTCAATTTTCAAACCCTTCCTTAGAAAATTTGTGCTAGTATTTTTTGATGATATACTAATCTACAACAGGTCTTGGAAGGATCATATTCAACATGTTGACAGGGTGCACAAACTATTGGAGGAGAAAAAATTATATGTAAAAACATCCAACTTTTTCTTTAGAGTACAATATGTGGAATATCTGGGTCATATTGTATCTCACGAGGGTGTTAAGGTAGACCCTAACAAAATTAAATCCATTAAGGAATGGAAAGTCCCCACAACCATAAAGCAGTTGCGAGCATTTCTCAGGTTAACAGGGTATTATCGCAAGTTTGTTAATAATTATGGGAAAATAGCAGTACCTCTAACAACATTATTGAAGAAAGATGAATTTTCATGGACTCCTGAAGCAACTAAGGCCTTTGAAAATCTTAAAGAGGCAATGTGCCTAGCACCGGTCTTAGCTACGCTAGAATTCACAAAAGCCTTTATTGTGGAATGTGATGTGTCAGGAAATGGAATTGGTGTTGTTTTAATGCAAGAAGGAAGACCCATTTCTTTTGAACGTTGTCCAATCAAAGGAAAATATTTACAGAAAGCTATTTATGAGAAGGAAATGTTGGCAATACTACCTGCACTAAATAAATGGAGACCTTACCTAATGGGAAGACACTTCAAGGTAAAAATTGATCATGATAGTCTTAAACACTTTTTGGAACAAAGAATATCTTCAAAAGAGAAACAAAAATGGGTCACAAAGATGTTGGGTTATGACTTTGAAATCATCTACAAAAAAGGGAAGCTAAATTTTGTTACAGATGCACTCTTAAGAAATTATGAAGAGATGGAATCATTGCTTTGTGCCATTTTTATTATCCAACCAGATTGGATAACCGAAGCAAGGGATGAATGGAAGAAGGACGAAGGAGTGTGGACACTCATTCAAAAGTTGCAGCAAGATCCTAGTACACTAGATACATTTAGTTGGAAAAATGATTCCTTATGGTACAGATATCGCTTATATATTTGTAATAATTCCCAACTAAAACAAAATATTCTTTTTGAATTGCACACTTCTCCTTTAGGAGGACACTCAAGATTTTTAAAAACTTACCACAGGGTGAAGAAAGTTTTTTTTTGGGATGGCCTTAAATCTAATATTCAAAATTTTGTGGCGGAATGTTTGGTTTTCCAACAAAATAAAGTTGATACAATTAAGACCCTGGGTCTTCTACAGCCTTTATCCATTCCAAGTCAACGTTGGGAGGATATTTCAATGGATTTTATCACAGGTTTACCTAAATTCAAAGGAAAGAGTGTCATCATGGTGGTAGTTGATAGACTTACCAAGTATGCACACTTTTGTGCATTATCTCATCCATTTAAATCAAGAACAGTTGCTAATGCATTTATGGAAATAATTCAAAAGCTGCATGGAAACCCAAAGATTATTGTAAGTGATAGGGATCCCATTTTTACTGGAAATTTTTGGACGAAATTATTTTCTTGTTTGGGCACTCAACTAGCTCATAGTTGATCTTATCATCCTCAATCTGATTGTCAAACTGAGATAGTGAATAAATGTTTGGAAGGATATCTTCGTTGTTTTGTATCTGATAAGAAAACACAATGGGTCAAGTGGTTACCTCTCGCTAAATGGTGGTATAAAACTTCCTTCCATACTGCAGCAAAAATGACCCCATTTATGGAACTTTATGGATATCATCCACCATCCATCACATAATATTTAAGAGAAAATTCTAAGGTTCAAGCAGTCGAAGATCACATCGAGCATCACCAACAAGTTCTCTAACTCTTAAAGGATAACCTAAATTTTGCACAAAATCGAATGAAACAACAAGTAGATCAACATTACAGCGAGAGAAGTTTTGATGTAGGAGATCAGGTACTTTTACGGCTACAACCATACAAACAAATGTCCCTCAAGAAAGCTAAGAAGGTTAATAAATTATCGCCAAAGTACTATGGCCCTTACAAGGTGTTGCAAATTATTGGCACTATGGCATACAAATTGGAGCTTCCTTCTTCTTTGTGAGTGCATCCAGTTTTCCATGTTTCATGCTTAAAGAAGGTTACAGGTGACAAAATTCCAGTTCAAACAATATTTCTAGTACTTGATGAGGAAGGAAAAATCATATTGGAACCTGAAGCAGTCATGGAAACAATAACTCGACAGCTACGAAATCGATCAATTTAGAGTATCTCATCAAGTGGAAGAACTTACCCATTAAAGATTCTACATGGGAGGATGATAATTTTATACAGAAGCATCCAGAGCTACTCAAGCATTGAGGACAACACTTCTTTAAAGGAGAGGGGCATGTTAGGTCCCTATATTACTAGTGTAGTCCCTTATTGTTGTTAATGTAACCCCCTTATTGTTGTTGTTGACCCCCTGTAACCACAATATTGTTATTATTGTGCCCTTACATTATTATTATTAGTTCGGCTAGGATTTTATTGTGACCCCATGGAATACTATATATAGAAGGAGGTTTTGTCATTTGTATCATCCGAGAATTTTTCATTTATGTAATGTAAAGGAGTTTTCCCCCTCAAAGTGGTTGAATTCTAAGGCATTGATCTCTCTTTTCTTCTATGTTTAGAGTTGGTTTCATAACACTTAGACAATGCAACCCATTCCTTCTTTTATTTTTTTTCCTATTTTCTTGATGTTATAGCTAAAAGATTCATGGGCTTATCCTTCTTCCTTTGAGTTAATTTATTGCATAGTCGGCCCATTTAAGATTCTCATTGAACCATGACTAATATTTAAATCAACAAGTTCCTCAACCAAACTCCTTCTTAAAGTAATATATAATTTGTGTCCCTTTCTCTCAACCTTTTTAATTTATTACAATTATTTGCAATGGGGGAATATCAAGTAGGGGTTATCGCAGTCCCCTGCCCCTTGGGAGAACATCGTCCTTAGTGTTCAATAACCATATACAAACAACACATGCTTAAAACCAAGCACAGTTGATATGGATCTTTATACATACAACTATGCACAACGTTTACAATGTATTTTAATTTTCCTCAACCAAAAAACAAAAAAGGATATGTTGCCCTCATTTGCTCATACATTTCCCATGTGGGTTCCTCAGACCCAAGGTGCCTCCACTACACATTGACTTACTCTATTGCTCGATTCTGGAGTGTGAGCTACCTCCAACCTAGGATGCATAGAGGTTATTGTTGGAACACTCCCTATAGTTATACATGTAACACATACCAATCAATTACATGATTAGCATCATGCACGTATATTTTAAGAAAATAAACATGGAAAAATTCATGAACTTTCGCTGATGGTGGCAAGGAAAAACTATAGGCCAGTGGCCCTATTCTTTCATGCACTTCAAATGACCCACAAAATCATGGTTCCAACTTGGAACATGACCCAATATTTAGGGAATTCCTCTTGGGTCTAATTCTCAAGTAAACATGTTCCCCAACTTGGAACTCCTTGTGCACTCTATGTTGGTTTGCATAGCTCTTTTGACAGTCTTGTGTCACCTTTAAATTTATTCTGATGGTTTTCATTTCTTTTTCATGACATTCATCATATCAGGCCCAATAAAAACCCTATTCACTAGATCTTTTCAGTCGATAGGAGTATTACAACTCCTCCCATAGAGTGCTCCATATGTAATCATTTTCAGTGATTCTTGGTGCCCATTATTATATGAAAATTCTATAAGTGGAAGAAATTCTTCCCACTTCCTTTGTTGGTGCATTACATACATTCTTACCATGCATTCAAAAATTCAGTTAATTCTTTCTATTTTCCCATCAGTCTGTGGATGGTAAGTTGTGCTAAATTCTAGTTCAGTTCCAATCCTACAAATAGTTCTCTCTAGGACTTTGAAGTGAACTTGGCATCTCTATCTGAGCTAATATTAGGAACTCCATGCAATCTCACAATCTCCCTTAAGAAAAATTGGGCCACTTCACTTGTAAAATTTGTAGACTTAACAACTATTAAATGAGCCACTTTGCTCAACTTTTCAACCACTACCATGATTGCATCATGTTTTTTAGAAGTCTATGGAAACCCTATAAAAAAATCCATGGAAATCACTTTCCACTTCCATTCTTGAATGGGAATTGGCTGTAATAAGTTGGTTGGGTTCTTACACTCAAGTTTCACCTATTGGAATTCTATGCATTTGGAGATTAAATCAGCCACCTGCCTTTTCAAATTAGGCCAATAATAAAATTTATTAATGGTTGTAAGAGTTGTTTGATAGCCTGAGTGACTAGCATGAAACTCCTTCAATATAATCAACCTCTTTATATCACTATAATTTGGCACATATATTCGATTTTTGAATCTAATCAACCCATTTCCTAAGAGGCAATATTTCTTGTCATGTTCACCCTCAGACTCTTGCTGCAATTTTTGTTTTAAATGTTAATATTTCTCATCACATTTTCCTGTGTTTTTAATCCTTTCCTCAAGTTCAATCCCATAAAAGCTTGTGGTTACTATATAGTCTATTTACACTCTCCTACTAAGTGCATCAACCACTCTATTATCTTTCCCTTTTATATACTTGATTTCAAAATCAAATCCGTTGAGCATGGATAGCCATCTAGCTTGCCTTGCCTTTAACTTGGGATATTCAAACAAATACTTTAGCCCTCCATGATCAGTCATTAGAGTGAATTTTCTACTAAGGAGGTAGTGCCTCCACACTTTTCAATGCATGGATGATGGAATTCAATTCCAAATCATGAATTACATAGTTCTACTCATGTTCATTCAGCTTCTGAGATTCATAATAGACCACTTGGCCTTCCTGCATCAAGACTCCATTGAGTCCCACCTTGAAAACATCTCTACAAACCATAAAGCCTATGTTTTCTTAGTAGTTGTAGCATTGCAACTAAATGCTCTTCATGCTCCTCCTTGGTCTTTGAATAGACTAAAATTTCATCAACAAAAACCACTACAAATTTGTCCAGGTAAGGGCACAACACACTATTCATCAAGCACATGAAAGTTGCAAGGGAATTTGTAATCCCAAAGGGCTCTACCACAAACTTTTAATTCCCATACCTTGTTCTAAACAATGTCTTATGGAAATATTCATATTTAATTTTTACTTGATGATAGGTTTATTTCAAATCAATCTTGGAGAATATTGTTTCTCCTCTTAGCTTATTAAATAGATCATTAATCCATGGAAACATGTATATATTCTTTATGGTCACCCTATTAAGTTGTCTATACTCAATACATAGCCTGTGTGTGCCACCCTTTGTATTCATGAATATAACTAGTTATCCCCATGGAGACACACTTGGCGTTATGTGGCCCTTGTGCAACATCTCCTTGAGTTATAGCTTCAGCTCAATTAATTATGGAGTGTTCATTCTATATGGAGCCTTTGATGTTGGAGTTGCTCCTGGTATTAACTCAATGTATAAATCCACCTCTCTATGAGGATGAAACCTAGGTATGTATTCAAGAAAAACATATTTAAACTATTTCAAAATGGGATATTTTAACAGAGTATCATTATCCTTATCCCCAACACTATTATTAGCTTCAACGTTGCTTGAGATATACACAAAAAATAGAATACATCTCTTCATATAGCTTCTATTGGCTTGCATGGATATAACTAATCTTGTTGATATGGATTTTTCTTTCCCTACAATATCCTTTACTCCCTAGTTTCATCAAGGCATTTGATGGAATTTTCATAACAATCTACCTTCATTCAATTCTCAGCCAACCATTCCATGCCCAACGATACACTATATTCTCCTAATGGAAACACATTAGGTTTTTCTACGATTGGTATCCCATTCAATTTAATAGGTAAATCCCTCAACCAATGTTCAATTCTTCGTTTCATCATCATGACCAATTGAACTAGCCAAGACTCAATATGTGTGTCCTTCTTCAATGCAAATATTTCAAAAATGGTGAGATTAATGTAACTAAAATTTGAACAAGGGTCAATCACAACTGAAATATTTTGGTCACAGAGCATACCTTCCATTTCTATGAGCATTTTATGGTGTTTGGCTTAGATATTATCCATTGTTGTGTAAATTATAGGTATATTGGCACGACGTCTTTATTTGTCTTTTCTTCATGTGCATTGTACAATCTCGGCCCAACGTGCTTGTGTTGTGGGAAATCCTTCCTTAAGTGATTCTCTCCACAATTCCAACATCTATACAGAGATTTCCCATAATTATTAGCTTCTTTCCTTGTGGGTTGAGTAGAGCGGCCTCTACGGGAAATGTTGATCCTCTGTTGATTATCTTGGTTAATAGGGGTTGTATTCATTCTTCTAGTTGATTTTTGCATTTTTCCTTTGAACTTGGAATTGTGAATTTCCAGTCTAATTTATATTCAGGTTTACGCCTAGACTGCTCATAGCAGTGCTTCAGTTTCTGAATTGCGTCCTCTAATTTATTATGCTCATAAAACTCAATTTTGTCTTTGAAAGACCGTGGCAACCCATTTATAAATCTTTCAACTTTTTCCTTTTCCTCCTTGAGGTAAGGCATGTACCATAGAAACTCTAAGAACTTAGAAATGTATTATTCATCCGTCATTTGTCCCATCCTGAGTTCATAGAAATCCTTAGCCCAATTGTCGAATGATCTCTCAGATAGATACTTGTTCCTGAAATATTTCTTAAATTCCTTCCATGACAACTTTTCTTCTTTCATTCCCTTCACATTTTTCAGATCTTCCCACCATATGTCAGCCTTCCCCTTTATTATGAAAGTAGCTACCTTTGCTTTCATGTTCTATGAGTATTAATGAATTCTGAATAATTTTTTCATTCCTAACAATCATGCATCTGCATTATTTGATTTCTTCATCTCATCATCAAAGGCTTTCTTAAACTCCTTTATTACATACTATCTTTCCCTTCTTTTCCCATGATAATGATGATGATAATGATGTCTTTTGTAAGTAGCACCAAAGTGTTTTCCATGAGTGTTAGTATTTTTCTCTAGGATACTAAATAGAGTATTTCCATTTACTATGTTCTCACTTGAGTGTTTATTCCTTTTCCTATATACATTTCCATATGCCCCATTAGTTCTTTCTTCTTGTCCCAAAGGTCTTGATATGTCCCTGTGACTAGTCCCCAACTCATGTTGCCTCTACCCTGTAAATATGATAGGCCTCGTAATATGACTACATTGACTTATAATTGTCTCTCTTGTGATCTGACAATCCTTTCATTTTCATCTTTAAAACTCCTTATTTCAACTCTTAATCTCCTTAGCATGTCCATTCAATCAGGAGAGTCTACCCCTCCTCGCTACTCAACGGATCTTTCCTCTTCAACTGTCCTATATTCTTCATATCCATGTTGTGACTTATCGGAGCTATATTGCAACATTCATGTCCTCATTTCTATCGAACCTCAGTGTCCTCTTACATGTTGGAAATCACACACATCATTTTTAGATCAATTGGATATAAATGTATAATATAAATTATCGCCTCAGCTTCTTGTTGGAGATTTGTTGATGTAAGGCTCGTTGTAACAATACATCTCAAGTTAGCACATCAATAATAATAAAATAATTACTAGAATCTTAAATGCATGTATCAAATATAAATATATAAAACATCATAATATTTTCAAACAACATGACAATCCATTTTTCACCACAGGACTTAAAACCTATCACATTGTTCTAAGGCCTTCTTTTACTTCTAAACGTCCAGTGTTGAACCACTGCTCTGTTAATTATGTAACAAGGCACCACTTCATTCCCAAAATCATAGGGTGAGACCCTTATCTTCTTTTCATCCGCCATAAATCTCATTCAGTCTGAGTGTTGAACCTGGAAGCTTTGATACCACTCTATAACATAACCCCTACTATCTCTATCCCCTAGTGAGGGTAGACGAAGGTATTTAATTTGATGACCCGACCTCCCAAATATCATTATGGAAATGGGGTATAAATTTTTCGACCTTTATTTACTACTTAAGAACTTAAAATGGATGATATTGTTGTATTTGTCTTGTCAATACCTTTCCAGCAATATAAAATTTACTTTAATATAACTCCCGAGTCAAAAGATATGGATAGTTAAAAATTGGCCTATTAGGTTTGGCCATGTCTTCTATACTACCATGTGGTGCCCATGTGGTGCCCTACACAGTGCCCATGTGGTCACTATTCCACCTTGCGATCTTACGTGTAAAGTGCGCTAGCCTTCATGGTCGAAGATTGGCCCTTCCTCGCCAACCGCAAACTACTACTCAAAGAACCATGACCCCGACTATCCAACAGGCCTGACCTCCCGACCTAGAGGTCGGCCCAACCCTAATCGAGCATATTAATTGGTCAGGTTTGAACTCACTCGAGTTTTACCTTCTTTCCAACTCTCCTGACCCCCAGCCTAGATGGTCCCACAAGTGAATTTCAACCTATTTTGTGAACTTTCATACTTAGAATATTTTTCTGAGGTCCTTGGGAAATTTCCTAGACCCAAGGCATTCATGACTCGACTGCCTAGTTAAACCTGAGCTTCACGAGATTTAGAGTGAAGATCTCATATCTTTCACCTATCTTCTAGTTCACCATGGCCATGGAGGCCATGAATCAATTTGTTATGAAAAATCAGTTGTACTCGCTGAAATACACAATATTCTTCCTCTCATAATTCATTGGAACAAGTATAACCTAGACCATTAACTTTCTTGGAAAAAATACACAGAAAATGTGCATCTAAGTGCACTCCCAAAAATATCAGGGAAATCAATCCATTTTTCCCCAACTGCAACCTACTCATGCAAATCCTTATATTTAACCACTCACATACACAAGGAAAATATTAGAAGACATAGCTATACATGTTGGCAACCATAATTCAACAAGCCATAGTTACATCCCTCAATAAAAAACACAATAACATAGAGCATATGTGGAAATAATAGCATTATATGTAAGCAACTCATACTCATCGATCTAGATAAATAAATAAAGAGATTTACCATTTCCACATGAACTCGCACTCCTCAATACCATCATAAGCTTTAAACTAGTAAAATAAATAAGTATATATCATTCAAATATAATAAGAATAAGAAAATACTTATCTCATGTGGAAAAATAAACTAGAAACTGGGACTTAAACTCTCCACCCAACCTTAGACAAGCTACAACCACATTTACTTGTAGTTGTCACCCCCAAGCTAGATTCCAGTGCTTGAGGTGGACTGCTCCTGAGAGGAACTTAACCAATATTGACAACTAAAACAAGATGTCACAAGGTCACTCTACCTTCATATACACACTACACAATCTTCCACTCAGTGCTTTCAGACTTTAAAAACATGACTAACACCCATGTCGGGATACCATAATACACAGAGTCTCATCTCACTTTCAAGAGAATAGATTCGGCATCAAGGGAAGGTTCATCAGTGAATAATATATTCATGGGTAAAGAGATCACCTCTCCAGGTACTTCATGAGTGAGTGAAGCAGTAGAGCTTCATACCTAAGGAAACTTTTGGTGGTTCATCAACCCTCACAAATACCTGAGTGTCTCTTCCCAATCCAGTAGGTTCATCAATTCACAAGCTTCGAGTGCATTCTTCAACCTTCAAGCAAGCCATCACTCAATATAATATTTTCACCTAGAGAGCGTCTTTGAGGTTCCTTGATTGGTTCATTTCCTCCATAGCTCAATCATGTGACTCTAATCGTTGCTCTCATATTACATCTATAACCTTGGATTAATTTCTCACAATTTTCACCATTTTGCATTTTTCTATATTGTGTGTGCACTCAAATAACATTCTTTCTATTTCACAAACTTGTTTTTGTGCCCTCCCCCCAATTGAACAAACTGTATGTAGTTTTCAAGGCTCCACATAGTCAACTACCTTGGACAGTGTAGCCCATTTTTTCTTTAATGTTGTCCTATTTGTGTTTTGTTAGAGCTAAAATACACATGGGCATGTCCTTCTTCTTTGTTAATTTATTGCATAGCCAACCCATTTAAGCTTATCAACCAACCATGACTGATATTAAATCAACAAATTCCTCAAGAAATCTCCTTCCTTGAGCAATATGGAATTTGTGTCCCTTTATCTAAACCTTTTTAATTAATTTAAATTATTAAAAATGAGGGAATGTTAACCAGGGGTTGTCACACTGAAAGCTCCCAAAATCAGTTTTAAGCAAGTCAATTTAAATATTTTTGTTTTAACTTATTTTTGGGAATTTTCAGGCTCTAAAATTTTCATATGTATGAGGAAACATACATCAGCGCCTCAGATAATAATTTCAGATTTTGGTTTGCTATAGTTTTATAGATATGCTCAATGGAAGACAGGGTTTTTGAATGGTCTTGAAATTAGTTTCAAATAGTTCAGCATGGGATTTTTTCTATAAATTATTTTTTGGGACCTTTTGGACTGGGAAATTTTCAAATATATGAGGATACATACAGAGTGCCTCAAGTAAAAATTTCATAATTATATTTTCAAAATTGGGTACATGGCATGTTGTAAAAGTTAATTCTTAGGAAGAGGCAAAAAAAAACAAGTTTTGGGAGAGTTACCATAAATTTCATTTGGATATTCAAATTTTTGTCAGACCTGGTGAAAGTATAAGTAGTGATTGGACCTAGTGAAGGTATTTCTTGCAACAAGTAGACTTGGTGAAGGAAAAAGCAGAAATCAAACCCAATTAAATTAGAAGTAAATTTAATGAAGGTAATGTGAATCCTATCATATTTTGAAGAAGTTATATTCACTAAACAAGAGTTGTGATTGAGGGTTGTTTCTCAAAAAAGGTATCAGTGACTCTTGCTAAGTTGGTTCTTACTGTTGAGTATTGTTGTCTCCAGTAGATTGTTATATACAAAGATATACAAGGGTAGGTTGGTGTTATAGAAATATCTAAATAGATTCAATTGATCTTGTAATATGTTAAAACAAAATAATGAATGAATTCTACAAATTGCGGAAACCAATTACGATCGCACAATCACATAAAAAAGTAAGAGAAAGAATTATCAATCGCACAACACAAGATGTATCTGGGGAAAGCCTCAGCTAAAAACCTTGCTATCTTTATATTGCATAAAGTCAAGAACATGAAAAAATACAATGTCATTTCCCTTCCTAAGAAACCTTTGTACTCTGCTGACTGTCTCACTCTAATCCTGCTATGATCTAAGCAAGTTTGGTCCAATATTTAATCACTTGCTTGCTTATGCTTGACCAGCCTTTCTTACACATTTCTGGGCTAATTGAGCCCATATTAATTAGGAAATTCCCATCAACAGATTTTCCAATACATCCAAGGACTCTTGACGACCTCATGCATGACTTGTACAATTTTATAATTATAAAATTGATATTTATCTTCCCTTTAACTCCAATCTCAACCAGGTCACTCTTAGAACTGTATACAACGTCTATTTATAGTGAATTATCAGTTAACTGATTGATCACTGCATGTGAATTAAATCATATTTAATTCACTGGACCTATCACTAGCTCATCTCTCAATTAGAAATATTTAAATTTATTTTAACTCAAATAGTTGAGTTAACTAATTACAACTCAAAAATAACTCAACCAGGGCTCCTAAAAAGTAGTAGACACCCTACATGCCTCTAGTTTGATCCTCAACTCAAATTAACTGAGCTAACTAAGTCTTCCTGAATCAGTGAGCACTTACAAGTTGTCATGTGATGTGGAATTACAATTTACTTCTAATTTAATTAAGGGAAAATTAAATCAGAAGCCTCACAGGTGCCATTTTCAATATTTCTTGTTGCCATTTTCAACACTCCCTCTCAACAAGAAAGGAATTAAACTCTATCTTGATTCCGTACCCTTAGAATTTTATGCATGCAACACTTCTCTAGTGTTTTTTGCTACTGCAAATTCTAAAACTAAAAAATCATACAAATTGAATCAGTATGATTCATCTGTCTCTAGAGTCTCTAACTGATTCTAGCTACTGCATTGTCTACTGAAAACTCTACACTACTACCGACTCTTCATCTGTGCCATTTTCAATGCTTCCAACTCTGATCCGCGTTTTAGTATCTGACATCTGTCACTCTAAATTTTGATTGCATCAGTCGCCATTTATCTATCCTGGTACTGTGTACTATGGGCCCCCCATATCCAGGTACTAATCCATGAGACAAAACATATCAATGGACCCTGCCGAAATTTCTTCTCTTGGGATTATGAATTCACATCACCCCACCTCTCACCTGGAGGTATGGTTTCATGTGCTCCCTATACCCACCTGGCTTGAAATTTCCCCCTACTAAAGGTCTTTGCTTGATTGGATGTATCCACTCACTCTCCTCGTTTCTTCTCTAATTGTGGTTGCTCCACAACTTTCTAAGGATGCATGTTAAGAGGTAATTCATGCTCCCTCTCAACCATCAAGTCTCTAACCTTTGCCTTGCTCCTCAAAGCTTTGCATGCATCTTCGACCTCGAGAGAATACAGGTTCTTGACTCGCACACTAACCCGTTTCACTTGTCTCGTGGTGATGTGTTTAAGGAAAACCTTTCCTTTTCTAAATATAACATCATAGCAACGGTCTTCCAATATGACTACGAAAACAAAATTATTCTTTAGTCCTGGAACAAACAAAAAATATATCAATCTGAGAGGGGAGCTAGACTCCCTCTAAAAGGTAATTGTACCTATTTTGATCATGTTATACCTCATTTCATTCCCAAACTCTATGTTATGTTGGAGGTCCTTCTCCTCCAAGTCACTGAAGAGATCTCTATTCCTTGTCATACGGAATGAGGCACCATTGTTTAGATACTACATGCATCCCATTAAAATCTCGGCCAAGCATGCAAGGAGAGTAAAATCAAGCTCGAACTGTGAAGATAGAGCTTCACCTACTACTGCAACTGCAGGCTCCTTCTTTCTTGCCTTCTGTGGACATTTCTTAGCATAGTGCTCATACTCGTGACAGTGAAAACATTTGATCTTGGACAAGTCTCTCTTGAACTCTTCGCCTTGGGACTTCTTTCATTTTCTGGATAATGAAAAATATTCTTCTTTGTCTTTGGAAGAGCTCCTGTCTCTAGTGCTCCACCTTATCTCTTCTTGTACCAAGTCGGACCAGAATTTCTCCCACTCTAGTAAATTCTCCTCCCATTTATCTAATCTTGGTAGTTGTTCCAGCTCTTTGGAAGGCCTATAAGTGCTAAGCTTACCAAATCACCTTGGGATATTTTCACACCAAGACTTCCAAGCTCATCTCGACATTGAGTGAACTTCGTCAAGTATTTTGGTATCGTCTCGCCCTCCTCCATATTGATCTTTCTGAGCTTCTCCTTAAGTGCCAACCTCATGTGGTCATTGTTATTTTGAAACAGATATGTTAATTCCTTCCACATAGAATATGGATTTTACTTTCCATGGAGGTTCGATACAATATGATCTCAAACTCCTTCTAACATAATAATTCTCGCCTTTGCTGCATTCTTCTTCCATGCATCAATATTTTGAGCATATGCTGCTACGGGCTTTGGAATATCAGTATATATGAATTCCTTCATACGGTTTTCCTCCAACAATGCCTCCATCCTTTCCTTCCATGTTATCTAATTCAAATTACCCTCAAGGGCATTTTTGAGTCTCAATCCATAGAAAGGCATCCTGATCTGTTGTTGGTCTTAAAGAATAAATCTGCAAATTTTATTCACCTGTACAAAAAAAACTCTGGTTCTTCTCTTCTATAGTGATTTGAGCTTTGATACCATGTATAAATATCTAAATAGATTCAACTAAAATTGAAATATGCTAAAATAAAATACTGAATCAATTCTATAAATTGTGAAAATCAATTATGATCACACAATCACATAAATAAGTAAGAGATAGTATTGTCAATCGCACAACACAAGATGTATCTAGGGAAAGCCTCAACTAAAAACCCCTCTATCTGTATATTGTGTAAATTAAAGAACATGAAACAATACAATGTTATTTTCCTTCTTGAGAAACCTCTGCACTATGATGACTGTCTCGCTTAGATCTTACTATGATCTAAGAAAGTTTGGTCCAATATTTAATCACTTGCTTGCCTCTGCCTGACCAGCCTTGCTTACGCATTCCTGGGATAATTGATCCCCTATTAATTAGGAAATTCTCATCAATATATTTCGCAATATATCCAAGGCTTCCTTATGACCTCATGCATGACCTGTATAACTTTCTAATTATACAACTGATAGTTATCTTCCCTTTAACTCCAGTCTCAACTTAGTCACTCTTAGAACTGACATGCAATAGCTATTTAGATCGAAATATTTGTTAACTTATTGATCGTTTCATGTCAATTAATTCACATTTAATTCACTTGACCTATCACTAGCTCATATCTCAATTATAACTATTTTAACTAATTTTAACTCAAATAGTTTAGTTAACTAATTACAACTCACAAATAACTCAATCAGGGATCCTAAGAAGTAGGAGACACCCTACATGCCTCTAGTTTCACCCTCAACTCGAATTAACTAAGCTAACTAAGTCTTCCTGAATCAATTAACACTTACAAGTTGTCATGTGTTGTGGAATTACAATTTACTTCTAATTTAATTAAGGGAAAATTAAATCAGAAGCCTCATGGGTGTCATTTTCAATATTTCTTATTGCCATTTTCAATAGGTGCCTACTAGGGTTTGTACGAGTGGGAATTGGTGTCTCTAGTAGGCTTGTGCCTAAAAGTATTTATAAAATTTATTTGGTTCCTACAAATAATTATACAAAAACATTTTGTGTTTTTCTCCCAAAAGGGTTTCCATGAAAATATTGTGTTTCGTGTTCTGCGCTTGACATATCTCATATGTGATTGTTTTCTTATGGTTCATGAATGTTAAAATAAGTAAAAAAATTCATATATTTATTCACGCCACCCCGCTCTCCATATAAGTGTGTGCTCAACAATATTTATGCACTACCTTTTTCAAGATTATTCAATATGTAGCCACATGTTGATATTTTATCATCTAATTGACCAAAAAAGGACATCCGAGAATCCAACATCTAAACATGGGTAGTAAAAATTGCTTAATAAGAGTGTCGAATTAAATATACAATACAAGGTTCAATTACAAAAGACATCCAAGTTGGGTTATCTAAATCCATATCCATATATCCATATCCCAATATCTTTGGTCTAAACGAGTTATCTGACGATATTATCTCCTCCTTTATTGATCTAGATGCATTGTTACAAAATCACTCATGTTTAAAGGAAAAAAAATGCATTCATTTATCAAAGACTTATATATTCAAAACATTTAATTAATTATGTTATGGTTATATCTTCGATTTAAAAAATCATGCAATAAGAGTTATTGTATACAAAGGGCGAGAACAAAACTAAATATAAGCAATAAAATTTAACAAAAATCAATAATAAAAAAGGTAAAGAGGATCATCATTCCTATAAATTATGAAAAATTTAGTAGGTAACTCCATTATTTCACACATTCTTATAAAATAATGTTGGTTGTTGATTGGATACAATTATTGATGACTTACTAGGTGAAAAAGTTGTTGTGGGCAAAATCCCTGAGGCTAGGTTAGTAGCCCCAACAGAGTAGAATAAAGAAATTAACAAAGAACACCCAAAAGATCATACAACTTGCACAAAATTTTCAAAGAGAAAAATGGCGACTCACAGGTGGTTCTTTTTGGGATGATCAATTGTTCTTTTAAATCATAACAGTTGATCCAACTCACACATAAATCGTCAATCCGAGTAGGATTTTTGTTTGAAGGCTATCATGAAAAATATATGTAGGAACAAATGGAAACTACCATTACTAAAACTTCAAAACCATTTTTTGTAATGTCACTCTCAGAAATCAAAACACACTTGTTGTTACACTCTCCAAACCTTTCTCACACTTCAGAAAGTAAAGAAACACACGTTGCAAAATAAATCACCCTTTTTCACTCTATCACTCTTACTTAGAAGAAACAACACTCCTAGAAAGCATTCAACATTCACCAATTGTTGAAATACCCATTCAATTAAATAAACAAACCAAATAAATGTCAAAAAAAAAACACCACATCTAATGAAGGGATTGGTCGAGGACCTATGTTGTTACATAATGATAGAGGCTATAATCCTTCAATTACTTAATGCATGAATAAGATCTATAACAATAACATTAAATCAAACATTAATCACAACTAAGAGAAAATAAATGTATTGCTACAATACCTCTCTAACAAATGATCCCTTCCAAGAAGGAGGGCCCTTCCTCCTTAGCAAGGCTTGGTGAATTACACGGCATGCAAGCTAATTAAGAAAGAGAAATGGAGCCATGAATGTTCAAGATTTGCATTAATGAAAGTTGTAGTACATGATTACAGTGTTGGTACTCCCTCCTCTATTCTTTATCTGTGCATGCAACACGGGTAGAGAGTACATCATTTTATAATATTACATTCCTATTTTTGAAAAGCAGGATCATCATGAGAATCTCTCGATTCTCGTGTGATCCAAATCAAGATTATAAAAAAATTGTCTTATAACGAAATTTGTCTTAATTGAAACAAATTTCTAACGAATTTTCTAAATTACAATGATTTATCATTTGGAAATCCTAACTATTTCAACTAAGTCATTTGTTTTTTCCATGAATGTCTCCTTTCAATGGTCAAAATGGCTCTGAAGGGGTGTCTGTCCAAGTTGGTCTTTGCTACTAAAAGAACATAGTACCCAAAATGAGCTTGGTGTTTATCAGCGGCTTCAACAGAATTTTAGTTTCATATTTAGCGAGGAAAAACTGGGAAGATATCGTCTTTTAACAACATCTCAACAAGCCACACCACCTAAAACAAACATTTTTCAATTCATTAATAAAATAACCTAAAGTGGTTATCTTTTATGTAAAATTATGAGAAAAACTAGATAATTAATATGACATACAAAATGGAACATACTTTAGTCAATAATGGTTGAAAAAGTGAAAATACATGGGTTTTAAAGTCAAAATGGTTGAAAAATATTGGGAAAAACAATGTATAGAAGAATGCCAATTTTGCATCCCAACATCTCCTCCCAACTCAATCATCTACATGTCTTCATGTAGACCTTTGTAACTAGTTTATGATATGATGTGAATGGAACATTGAAAAATCACATGCCCCTGTTGTGTCTTCAACCGATGCCCTGTATCCTCAAGAGACAAACAATTCCACTTCCCATAGTCCATCATCTTTTTGGTATGGGTGTTGATACTTGTGGATGGGGAGCCAAATAAGTGGAAACATAACCCTAAGTCCATACCAACCAAGCCCACTTTTCCTAATACAATGTACATGTTGAGGTACCCTAGAAAGTTCATGTAAAAAGTTTTTGAAACAATATGGATCATCATTCCTCCATGCAAGCTTCCCATCTAAGCCTACTACCTTTCAGTGCATCATGTTTAAATACCCTGATACTCCTAGAGCAACGCTCGAGGACCCTATTCATGAATTCCATCAATAAATTTTAAGTGGTTGGGTATTTCCACATCCTATTGTATTCCAAAAAAATATTTGAGCGGGCCTAGCTCATTTTGAATAAGCAGTTTCACAACTTCCTCATTTGTTGTTATAGTATTATGGGCAACCTTCCAGCTGACTTGATTCTACATAAATGACACAAAATCCCATAGTTTATCTCCAACACAGGGTGTAATATTAAATTCCTTTCTCCAAAACAAGAACAATCATCTAGATATAGCTCACATAAAATATGTCTCTCTAAAAAATTGTCTTTTTGGAAAGTATTCAAGAACTATTGAACTTCCCTTACAACACATGGTCGTTGCTCTTTGATTGCAATCAATTGGAAGAGGAAACTTTTTTCTTGATAGTACATAGGGTAGGAAGGAGAATGGATTTTGAAACTCAACACACTCTCTGTAAATCTCCTACTTGCAGTATTGTTTGCTTCCTTTCTTCCTTAATCATTACCAAATCTCGAACCAACAAATTTTTAGGCCAATTCCTTTTAATATTCTCAACAATATCCTTATGTTTACTTTGTGGGATAGCCTCACTCTTCAACGAGATTTCAAACCTCTTCCATTTATCTAATTCCTCAAGCAAAAATAATGATTTCAATTTCCCTTCAAATTTTGATTGAGTTGTATCCACTATTGTTATGGTAGCAGACTCAACATCTCCCTGCAATATCTCTTCATTTTCCTTATCCCTTTATTGTTTTATCTCAACTGTTGGTTATTTTGATTCAACAATATCATTGAAGGTTCTTGTATAGCAACAGTTTGATTTATTTCATTCTTCTATGTTTCATCTACTATCTCTTGAGGAGCAACAACATCGTCAATAGGTTCTTGTGGAACAAAAAACTGATTTTCCCCAACCTTCTTTGCTTCAATTGTTGGATATTTTGTAACAATAACATTGTTAGCAAGTTATTGTGGATTTTTAGTCTAGAAATCCTCATCTTGTTCTTCCACTTGTATTCCAACTGAAATAGTGGTTGGCCCCAAACAACCTACCTCCTTAGGAATTTGTCTACAACCCATGAATAATTTTTCAAATGTGTTAGTAGGTGACACAATTCTTGCCACCTTAGCTAGGGTTTCCAACCCTTTTTATTTATCAAACTTAAATTTCTCTTTGAGTATGGCAAGTTGTTTCTAAAAGTTTTCATTTTCTTCTTTTAATTGATTAATTTGTTGAGTGAGAGGGTCAATTTTGGTTTTAACCGGTGAAGGAATGCTTTCTTGCTCTTGCATGGGTTCTTCTTTCCTTTCTTCACTCAGAAATTCCTCCAGTTCCTTTAATTCTATTGTAGCAATATGAAATTTAGGTGATGATACATTTGATGGTGTAACAGTCACTCGTACTCTCTTCTTAGGGTTTTTACCCCCTAATTCCTTCTCCAATGACCTCTTCCTTACTTTTATTTGTAGATGTGTTTCTTTTTCAAGTACTTCTCCGGGTGTCTCTTTCTCAAGTACCTTTTCTTTAACATGGCATCCATACCTAGTACTTTCAAACTGCACATTAGATACATCCATTTGTCCTTCTAGTACAATCCCTTTTCACATAACGCCTAATTCAAAGACCCCTTTAGCGAGGCTTAAGAGGTGAAACCACCCTTGCTTATGATGTTATTTTAGTACTTTCCTCTTGTTCTTCATTCTTTTCCTCCTCATGGGCTGGTACATGTGAATCTGCTAGCAGTTTGGTCCATGTGCTCCCATGTTGTTGCAGCAAGTCAATTATGATTTATTTAATGAGCCCATAGTTAGTTATGCAAGTTTCATGATGCTTCTCCATGCGTATAAATTTTGCCATATGTTGTAATGACTTTAACAAATAATAAGTCATATTGATTGTATGTCCATTGCGTAGATGTGATAATAGCTAAAAGTGGCAGTGAAATACAATCCCAAAATTCCCTGCATGGTTTATAAATTTTTGAAGAAAATAGGTTACATTGTCCCAAGGATGAGGAAGGGATGTTCTATCAACCCCTCTTCCCTTATGACTTATGTCTTCACCCTGCTACAATAATGTATATTTGACTATTGGGATTGCTATTTTTCGGCAGAACCAATGTTTTCTCATCTAAGGCATACATGTCACCCCATGAACTACTTCTTCTGTAACGACAACCCTAACTCCTCTAAATATTTAGCCCTTCTCATGAAAATCCTGTGCAAATTCTAAAGCAATTTGGTCATTAAATCCATGCAACTTCTCAAAATAATCCAACCAACCCGCATTCTAAAATATTTCAAGAGCCTTCAGATGGTGTAACAGAGCATCAATAGAATCGGGTTTTTCTCCTCCCATTGCTACTCAAAATGTTGAGAAACCAATAGGCTAGCAAATTAGGGTTGATTTCTCTTACTTGATAATTTCTTGTGAATATGTTTTTGCTTCTTATTTCTTTTATTGTGTTCTCTTCATCAAGCAATTACCAAAAACCCATAAAACGTTAAGATCACAAGAGAAAAATAACACAAAAATGTGGGCTCCAAGCCAGGGAAAAACCCCATAAGGGGGAAACCCAAACAACTTATTTTTTTATAGAATCATATCAAAATGATATATCCAAGCCCAAAAATCCAAGATCAAGACTTGCCACAAGACCCGAGTCAGCCCTCCTACAAACCTTCCTCAACCAAGTCAAATCCAACAGAGTTAGTGTTGGTCAACGCTCTCAAAATTTGATAAAACTCTGGATTTTTTTAACCTCCAATAGTCTTGAAACTTTTGGCCCTATTGCAGCCCTGCAATTTCACATGTGTGAATAGAATAGTGTAAAAATGAAACTTTCTCTCTGCTTTAGACCTTTGCTCTTCCTTCATTGGCTCTCTCTCTTTCCTTTGACTTTCCATCGGTCTTCTTTCTATTTCTTGGCACATAAATCGATGTGATGAATTGTTGTCCAAATGAGGTCGAATTGCATTGTATTTATAGTTGTTCAAGAGGTCAAATGGGTGCATTTTTGGGCCTACTTGGTCTTATGGATGAAAAAAATGACTTTTTGACTCAAATAAAATGATTTTTCTTTTTCTTACAAATATTCCAAATGGAACTTTAACTCAATTACATTTTTTTGACTCATGAAAAAAAAAAAAATTACTCGAATAACCATATAAGCATGAAGAACATGATTTGACTAAAGAAAATAATAATAATAATAGAAAAAAAAAATATTATTTTTTCTTTTATATGAAATACATATTGATACGGATACAATCATAATTATGAAGACCACACCTACTTACATTTTTAACACTCCCTCTTAGCTAAGGAGTTATTTATAATGAAACAACATGATACTAGGATACTCTTAAATTGAAATATCCTGATAAGAAGAGTTTGGAATTATAAGCATCATCATTATCATAACCAACATTGTCAAACATAGCAAGGCATTGACTAGAAAGCTCTATCTCTCCACTACATCAGAGCACAATTTTGGGAGGCATAAATTTGGACATCACTACCACCTCTCTCCAGGCACATACCCCATCCAGATGTTCACCAAGTATGCCCTAACAAGACTATTCTTATCTTGGATACCCTTATCCTCAAATAATATTGATCCTCAATACTACTCTTATCTTGGATATCTTATCCTCAAAGAGTATTGGTCCTTGAGACTACTCCTATCTTAGATACCATTCATCAAGGAGTATAAGTCCTAAATGCTTCTCCAATCTTCCATTATCCCTACTAGCGCCTTCACTAGGCTTATGGTTGTTAGGCCCGGCCATAGAGCATGACACATGGAGAATACAGTGTCCACCATCACTCCCTCTCAACCAGGGAGAAAATCCTCACTCCCTTTCGAATAGGGAGAAATTATTAGGAGCTTAAGCTTGTCTAAAAAATAATCATCAAAGCATTGGGTACATGTTATTTCGTGGAGATCTTGTTGTATCTGCTAGGCTCCTTTATAAATCACATCATAACGAGCTTCAAATTTCCTAGATATTTTTCAATCCTCACATATTTATCATTAAGTGGTTCATTAAACATTTTATGGAGCCAAACTTCTTCACAATTGATTGCATAAGTCTTCAAATAGGATTTTGCTTTCACACTTTTCCAAGAAATTATATCAGCTTCCAATCATTGTTGGTATCTTTATCAGCATTAGTATTGTCAATCGATGTGTTCTTGAATCGAACCAATTAGTTTTCAGTACAACGATATCAGAGCTCTTCAACTTATTCATAAATTAGACCAATTATAGCTTCTTTTTTCCGTCTAAGGAGGATGAACTCCTTCTCGATCAATATCGAATCAAGCATATCATCAAGTGAACAACAAGTTGTCTCATGACATCTTGTATGAGCTTGTTTCCAATTTTTCCTTCACATTTCTCCTATATATATTCTTTCATACCATATTCCAAATATCATATGTAATCTCAAGTCAAATTCTTCATGTCCATTCTTGCTAGCTCCCTCTGAATTCAATGTTTACTTTCTTTACATTACTTTGCTTCACATTTAATAATGATAAATTATTGGTGTCAACATTTGTTCTGCCAATCTGCTATGATTTTATATATCAAACAACAATATGGAAGAGTCCTTACTTTCCTATATGACCAAGACATATCATGCTTATGTTGTTAACTTTCTGCCCAAGTATATTTCTGATCTATATTCATCTTGATCTTCCTTCAACTCCCTCTGAATTTTTGAGTCTTATTGACTACAAAAGCTTCTTCTAAAGTAAGTATGTTGTCATCAAAACTACTTCTTTGTTTGTGATAAGAGTAGTTTTTTTCATGTTGCTTCTCGACTATTTTTCAATGCAAATTGATAGGCTTGCCTGCTATTTTGTACAATAGATTTATGCTATGTTCTTTCGATTATTTAAATGCTGTATTTTTCTAGGTTGATGCTTGAAACTAAATATCATGCTTGAGACACTTATACAATGTTTTTTAATGACCTTGACTCTCGTATGGTTTTTCTTCCTTAAAAAATTCTTGTAGTATGTTCCTACTAAATAACTACTTCTAAATATTCATGATGAAGGTTGCTAAAGTGATTGTAGAACATTGTATGAATAATCCAACCTTGCTAGATAATGTGGTGACTACTTTCAACTCCTTGTGAAGAGTTTTCCTTCTAGAATCCCAAGTAGACTCTATTCCTTATAATGTTATTTGCTTCATCAAATATCCTATAATTGTGAATCCCAAAATATTCTATACTTAAAATATAATTGTAGCTGCTATGATGACTACTTGTAGTGTAGACAACTTTTTATGGCCCAAACTATATGCTCCCTTAGCGAATTTCAAAAAAAAAATCAACCTTATAATGTAACTGCAACTCTAATTGCCATCTTCTAATAAAAAAAAATTACTTGCAAACCTCGTATTTGTCAATCTTCATCAATAGTAGAGATATTTGTTGTCTTCAGTCTTTGGTTTCTTCTATGGTTCTTCATATTATGCAATGTGTGATCCAATTCTCTCTTCCCTCTTGTTTTTCTTATTGTTCTTAGAATCCTTGGGACAGTCCCTTTTATAGTGTCCATACTCATTTCAACCAAATAATTGCACTTTCGACCTGTCTCAATCTCCATGTGGATGATTGTTGTGGTATTTTTTAGGAGGTTCAAATCTTCCAAAGATTCCAAACTTCTTCCTTGATCTAGCAGCAAAAGCTTGAGAATGTTCATTGTTGGGTTTAGTGTCATCCTTGGATTTCAATATTCTTTCTTCTAGAACACATAGAACCCATAGTTCATCGAATGTTGGGGTATATTTTCTTGAATAGATGTTGGTCACAAAACTACTCAAATCTGAAGGTATAGCATTAAGTACAGTTGACAGAGTATAAGTCCGTGTTTCATAAAGTTGATTCCTTAAGGATAATTTCTGACCTATATTATTGACAGAGTATAATTTTACAAATTTTTTATAGACTTATTTTGATGCATCCAAATATGCAATAAAGGGGTTAAGATGATATTTGATGGACTAAATGAGAATTCTTGGAGCCCTTGTTTCTCCCTTATTGTAATTGGCGACTTCTTGTGCATTGGTCTTGTCTGGTTCTGGAGCCTTACCCTTAACAAAATCCATGACATAATTTTATTTGAGAACCAAATCAATTATTTTCTTCCAAGCCTTGAAATTAGAAGCCCCATCATGTTGGTTTCCTTCCTTACAAATAGATTCCATTTGAGTAGGAAATTGAGACATAGAATATATTAGAGTACTTACTTGTCAAAGGAGAATGTGTTGCTATGATGGTGATGCTTCTAAGAGTATTCAAAGGTGTTCTTGAATGATAGTTGCAATATAGATGTCTTCTAGGATGACTGGTACAATAATATCTTCAAGTTGTTGCAAATGTGTTCTTCAACAGTGGATGATGATTGCTAGAAATATAATGATCCTTGGGTCTCTTCCTTTTTCTTGTTGCAAGAATTTATTTAAGTGTATTCGTTGCAAATTGTGTCCTCTGATGTAGTTGATGAAAGTTTCTTAAGAAAAAGATGATTGTTGTAGAGATTCTTTCAAATGTTCCAACAAAAGTGATCTTCAAGTTTCCTTCTTCTCACCTTAGCTCTGATACCATGTTGAGAAACCAATAGGCTATAAAATTAGGGTTGATTTGTATTATTTGATAATTGTTTGTAAATATTTTTTGGCTTCTTATTTCTTTTATTATGTTCTCTTCATCAAACAATTACCAAAAACACATAAAACACGAAGATCACAAGAGACAACAAACCAGGGCAAAACCTCGTAAGGTAGAAAACCCAAACAACGTATTTCTTATATAATTAGGTCAAAGTGAGATATCCAAGACTGAAAAAACTAATACCAAGACTTTCCATAAGACCCAAGTCATCCCTCCTTCAAACCTTCCTCAACTAAGTCAAATCCAACAAATTCAACGTTGGTCAACGCTCTCAAAATCTGATCAAATTCTGAAATTTTTAGACCTGCACTTGTTCTAAATCTTTTTGCCCTATTGCAGCCTTGCAATTTTACACATTTGAATAGAAAAGGGTAAAAATGTGACTCTCTCTCTCCTTTAGACCTTCACTCTTCCTTATTTGACTCTCGCTCTCTTTCCTTTGTCTTTTCATTGGTATTCTTTCCATTTCTTGTCACATAAATCAATGTGATGATTTTATGTCCAAATGAGGTCGAATTGCACAGTATTTATAAATATCTGGGAGATCGAATAAGTTCCTTTCTAGGCTGACTTCTTCAGGAGGGTTGACTTGTTCTTGTGGATTAAAAATTTGACTTTTTGACTCAAATAAAATGATTTTTCTTTTTATTACAAATAGTCCAAATGGAAATTTGACTCAAGTGCATTTGTTTCACTCATGACAAATTTAATTTTGACTCAAATAACCTACAAGAATGAATAACATGCTTTGAATAATGAAAATAATAATAATATTAATAGAAATTTTTTTTTCTTCTTTTTTCTTTTTTAAGAAAAACATATTGATACAAGTATAATGATAATTATGAAGACCAAACCTAGTTTCTTTTTCAACACAAAAGGTTGTTACAAGGTCAACACTTGGTTCTGTTAAGAATTTACTGGAGAAATAATAAATTTACCGAGAGGAATAATAATCATGAAAAAGAACCAGCAACAAATCATAAACATTAACACAAATATTTTACCGGGAAAAACCCAACCAATGAAATTTCATTAAACATTGGCCAAAACCCTTGCCAATCCGGCCAAGTGAACCTTCACCACTCACCTCCAGGCCTACCTTACAATGAAGTATTCCCAGCCTTTTATAGGCTCCATTACATGCAATACCATGGGCTGAGAACCATGGGTGCACAATACCATGTGCCCCAAAACCACTACTATTTACCCTAGTCAACATTGACTTTATCCCGAGTCAATTTTACCTAACAATTCCCCCCTTAAACTTGACTTGGGGATTATTGACTAAATCTAGCCAAACCTGCTAGATGAGACAACCCCGCTCACTCTAGCTCTTCCCCCCTCAAATTTTTACCCAGGGTAATTGTTAACTTGACATCCCCCCTATCACCTAGGTCTAACCCAGACTTTACCAGTGATTACCTAGGGGTACGCATGCCATACCATGTCTTACAACAGTATGCCCATTTACATGTAAAATTAACTCCATTATAATATATATGTTTGTTTCATTGTTGTTGTCTTTGTACATATGAAATCAATGTCCATATAAAAAGAACCCATCTACCAGATTACATGGGTCACCAACTTCTGTAACCACCAGTCTTCTAGGAGTTCTCTTCAAATACATGGTTCATCAATTAATTAATCCACGTGCAAACATCCTCTCATCTCTGAATTTCTCGAACCAACTTCTTATCACTACTAGTAGCCGGATCCTATGGAATCAATCAATTGGATATTTCCTATTTCCTAGAAACACCATGCTCCATATGGCCAGATCTGCAAAAGGGTGCATTTATTTCTCCATTCACAAGCCAATAAAACCCTTGGCTACAAAAGCGTCCCTCTGAAGCCAAATATGGCTCTGATACCATTTGTTAAGAATTTACTGGAGAAATAATAAATTTACCGAGAGGAATAATAATCATGAAAAAGAACCAGCAACAAATCATAAACATTAACACAAATATTTTACCGGGAAAACCCCAAACTCCGGGGAAAAACCCAACCAATGAAATGTCATTAAACATTGGCCAAAACCCTTGCCAATCCAGCCAAGTGAGCCTTCACCACTCACCTCCAGGCCTACCTTACAATGAAGTATTCCCATCCTTTTATAGGCTCCATTACATGCAATACCATGGGCTGAGAACCATGGGTGCACAATACCATGTGCCCCAAAACCACTACTATTTACCCTATTCAACATTGACTTTATCCCGAGTCAATTTTACCTAACAGGTTCATGCAAAATTTCATTAGAGCAGAGAATGATGTTTTGCTAAAATTGGAAATTCTTACCTTTTCGACAATTTTATGCCATACTTGACAAGTATTCGGAATGATTTCAGGATGGTCACATCGGGTTTTCAAGAGTAACTGCGGGAGTAACGACAACTTATTGTTATTAATACAAGGTATAATCGGAAATTACTAATTTGAGATAGTGGTATGGTGCATCGTATGAGAGACATTACTCACCTCCCCCCTAGTTTAATGATAATAGGCATCCTCGGTGTATGTGACAAGGAGTCATGCCAACCCTAAATACATAAGTGAAAGTAAATGAAAAAAATTGTACCTGTCGTCGACTTACCATTATGCTGACATGGAGATTGTACAAGTGATAGTGACATGATCAACATTGTGTAATGTCTCATTCGTGGCATATGTCCAATGGTGAATCCTTCCATTACAATGATGCGGTGACAAAAACTTATGCATCAGAAAAATCAAGTGTATTAGCACAAGGTTATAGTTGCCAACCATGAAGATGCAAGAACACATATGTGAGATTGTGATGGTGAACAAATAAAAATTCCTATGATCTATATCAGTTGGAGTTGTTAAATGCAAGCCTGTAATAAGTGTCGTAGATTATGAATATTGATTCTCTAACAATGAAAAAATTAAATAGTAAATTGTTTATAGATAAAGAAAGAGATATTAAAATGTTATTAGAGAATAAGAAAAAGATGTGTTGGCCTCCAACAAGTTTGTTTTTAGCCACCACATTCATCCAATAGTGCCCCAGAGGGGTTTTCACCATTTGAAATTTTTATTTTCTTTTTTCTTTTTCTTTTTTCTCTCTTTTTTTTAATAATGAAAAGACTAAGTGGTTGGAAGCATAGGAAAAAATTACCTTGCCCCAACAACTTCAAGGTATAAATCTGCATCTTAGACAATGTTGAAAAATGAATCCTTTGAAGTAGGATTATGATACAACCACGGATGGTGTCCATTGGCAAGAAAATATGTGTGAGATGCATCAATGGTTCTCAATTTCATTGTCCCTTTGTCAAATATGGTTTCTACCTTGTAAGTACCTTGCCACCTGGTGTACAACTTCCCTTTGAAATATTTAAATCTGGATTCATGTAGCAGAGAGCCCAATCACCCTTCTAAAACACTTTCCTCTTAATAAATTTATCATGTCACTTGGCATGTTTTTGTTGAATAATATATATTCATTGCACAACAGCCAAACGCTTATTATATAACACATTCAATTGTTCCAGTCAATGTTTTTTAGCCACATTGAAGTCTAAATTCACCTCCAAAGTAGTTTTGAGTGTCTTTATCTCAAATTTAATGGGAAATATAGGAATCTTATAACAACTCATAGGGAGAGAATCATGTATTATTTCTCTAAGTAGTTCTATAATCTCATAACACTTCTGGAAGTCTCTCAACCTAGTCTCTTATGTGGCCTTCCACAGTATTCACGAGAATAGCTTCGAGCACCTTATTGGTACTTTCTACTTGCCCATTCACCTATGGATGATAAGGTGAAATGACTCGGTGATGAATCCTATACTTTCTATGAAGGTCTTGTATTAGCCAAGAAGTAAATTATTCTCCTCCATCTGTAACTATCTCCTTTGGCACTCCATAACAAGCAAAAATTCCTTCAAATAGAAAGTCTGAAACAACACGCTTAGTTACCCTAGTGAGTGCTATCACCTCCACCCACTTGGTGACGTAGTTTTTGCATACCAAAATATAAGTCTCCTGCTAATATGGGGCATTAATTGGCCCCACAAAATATAAATTCCAGCTCTCAAATGGCTCCATCACCAATTGAGGTTGTAATGACATTTCATTTGATTGAGTAGGTTGACCCATTCTATAATAGTTGTCACACCCTTGCACATATTTCCTTGCATCTTGGAAGATAGTAGTCCAAAAATAGCCCATTTGAAGCAACTTATGACATGTTCTCCTATCTGCAAAATTTCCTTCACAAGGCCTATCCTAACAAGCATTGAGAATATCATGAATCCCATCCTCCCTCACACATCATCTAATTTTTTGATCAAAACCAATGTGGAAGAGGTAGCCATCCAACCAAAAATACCAGACACTTTGTTGAACATTTTTTCTCTTCTCTATGGGAGAAAGGTGATACGGAAGCTTTCCTGTAGTGAGGTAATTGGAAATGTATGCATAACCAGGTGAATAAGTGGATACTAGAAAAATATACACATATGGGAAAGAGTATTCAATAAGAAGATCATCGGTAACATTAGTCAATATAGAAAGAAAATATACAATAAAATTATCTTTCCCAGGTTTACCGACAAGGGATGAACCACATTAGATGGTTCGAAACATCACGAATTCATAAGAATGTGATTAATCCAAAATACATTTATCTACTTTATGCATCACAAAATTCTTAGGTCTAATACAATGGTAATGTCAAATTCTTGGAGTAACAACAACCACCTAGTAACCCTAACATTAGTAATTGGTCTATTCATGAAAAATCGGATAACATAATGGTCAAGTTCTTGTTGATATAGTATATGGCGTAAGGTTCCTCTAGTTGTCCCAGCACGACCCCAATGGTCGTATAAAAAACATAAGTGAAGATGTGAAATAGAAAACTCCAATTGGGTCATTGTAAAATGGGATTTTTTGCTCCACATATTTTTAACTTTGCAAAAGCGTTGTTACACTTTTCAGTACACACAAAATATTTATCCTTTGTTAATACGGTTGTAGAAATATCTAAATGGATTCAACTGATCTTGTAATGTACTAAAACAAAATATTGGATCACTTCTACAAATTGCGTAAACCAATTTCGATCGCACAATCACATAACAAGTAAGAGAAATAAATTATAAATCTCACAACACAAGATATATCTAGGGATAGCAATTGTTCAAAACCCCGCTACATGTATATTTCATAAAGTCAAGATCATGAAACAATACAATGTTATTTCCCTTCCTGAGAAACCTCTGCACTCTACTAACTATCTCACTCTGATCTAGGAAAAATCGGTCCAATAATTAACCAATTCTCAGCCTCTGTTTGACTAGCCTTGCTTACGCTTACTTGGAGGAATTGTGTCCCTATTAATAAGGAAATTCCTAAAAATTTATTGTGCAATTCCTTCAAGGAAACTTTATGAACTCATGCATGACCTGTACAATTTTATAATTATACAATTGATAGTTATATTCCCGTTAACCCCAATCTCAATTGGGCCTTCCTTACAATTGACACGCAACACCTATTTATAGTGAAATATCAGAATATGATTGATCACCATGTGAATTAAATCATATTTAATTCACTGGACCTCTCACTAGCTCATCTCTCAGTTAGAACTAGTTAAATTGATTTTAACTCAAATAATTGAGTTAACTAATTACAACTTACAAATAATTGTAACTACACCCCCTAAAATGTAGAGTGGAATCTACATGCCTCTAGTTTGACCTGAAATTTGAATTAACTGAGCTAACTAAGTCTTCATGACTCAGTTAACACTTACAAGTTGCTATGTGATGGAATTACAATTTTAATTCTAATTTAATTAAGGGAAAATTAAATCATAAGACTCATGGGTGCCATTTTCAATATTTCTCGTTGACATTTTCAACATTACCAGTCAACAAGAAAGGAATTCAATCTATCCTGATCTGATACCTTTGGAATGTTCTACATGCAACACTTATCTCTAGCATTGTTTCTCCTACAACTTCTGAAACTGAAAATAATCCAAACTCAATCAGTATGATGCATTTTTCATCAGAGTCTCTAACTACTACTAGTTACTGCATTGTCTACTGAAAACTCTGCGTTGTTGCTAACTCTGCATCTGTGTCATATGAATTACTGCCAACTCTGATCTTTGCTCCAGTATCTAAAATATGTCACTCTGATATCTAAATGCATCAATCGTTATTGATCCATACTACTACTATGTATTGTGGGCCCCCCGTAGCCAAGTACTGATCCATGAGACAAGACATCTCAATGGACCCTGCCCAAATTTATTCTCTTGGGATTATGAATTCACATCACCCCACCTCTCACCTGGAGGTATGGTTGCATGTTCTCCCTCTGCCCACCTGGGTCGAAATTTCCCCCTACTAGAGATCTCTACTTGAGTGGATGCATATAATTGGTCTCCTTTATGCTTCTGCAATTGTGGCTGCTCCAAAACATTCTAAGACTACTTCTGAGGTTGCATGTTCATAGGTAATTCATTCTCCCTCTCAACCACCAAGTCTCTAACCTTTTATTTTCTTCTCAAATATTTTCATGCATCTTCAACCTCGAGAGCACACAGGTTCTTTACTCGCACATTGATCGGTTTCACCCGTCCCATGGCGATGTATCTAAGGAAAACATTTCCTTTTCTAAATATCACATCATAGCCATGGTCATCAAATACCACTGCGAAAACAATATTTTTTTATTATCCTCGGAAAAACAAAACATATTTGATTCTGAGAGGGGAGCCAGTGTCCCACTGAAAGGTAACTGTACCTATTTCACTCACGTTATACCTCCCTTAATCTCCAAACTCTATGTTATGTTGGAGTTCTTTCTCCTCAAAGTCCCTGAAGAGATCTCTATTCCGTGTCATATGGAACGAGGCACTGTTGTCGAGATACCACATGTATCACATTACAGCGTTTTCCATGCATGCAATAAGATTAAAATCAAGCTCATACTATGAATCTATAGCTTCACCTACTACTACAACTATAGGCTCCTTCTTGCTTGCCTTCTGTGGAAATTTCGTGGCATAGTGCCCATACTCGTGATAGTGAAAACACTTGATATTGGAAAAGTGTCTCTTGCCCTATTCACCTTGGGACTTCTTTCCCTTAGATTTTTAGCCTTCTCTGACTAATGCAAAATCTTCTTCTTTGTCTTAGCAAGAGGTCTCGTCTCTGGTGCTCCACCTTATATCTTCTTGTACCAAGTAGGACCAAAATATCTCCCACACTAGTAGCTTTTCCCTCCCGTTCACGGATTCCTAATAGTTGCGCTAGCTCTTGGGAAAGCCTAGAAGTGTTAGGCTCACCAAATCATCCTTGGCTACTCTCACACCAACACTTCCAAGCTCATCTCATCATTGAGTGAACTTCATCAAGTATTTTGGTATCGTCTCACCCTCCTCCATCTTGATCTTTCTGAGCTTGTCTTTCAAGGCCAGCTTCTGTGGTTGATGTAATTTTGAAACATATTTTTTAAGGCCTTCCACATAGCATATGAAGTTCCCTTTTCATGGATTTTTGATACAATATGATCTCGAACTCCTTCTAACAAGATCCTTCTCGCCTTTGCTACCTTCTTCTTCAATGCATCAAGAATTTGAGCATGTGTTATTGTGGGCTGGGGAATATCAATTTCTATGAATTCCTTGAGTAGGTTCTCCTCTAGCACTGCCTCCATCATGTCCTTCCATGCTATTTAATTTGAATTTCCCGCAAGGGAATATTTGAGTCTCAAGCCATTAAAATACATCTTGATATGTTGTGGGTCCTGAAGAATAAATCTTCAAATTTGATGTACCTATTCAAAACAAACTCTGGTTCTTCTCTTCTATTATGATTCCTGCTATGATATCATGTATAAATATCTAAATGGATTCAACTAATCTTTTAATGTACTAAAACAAAATACTGAATCACTTCTATAAATCATGAAAACCAATTTTGATTGCACAATCACATAACAAGTAAGAGAAATAAATTATCAATCGCACAACACAAGATGTATCTGGGTAAAGCAACTGCTCAAAACCCTGGTATTTTCATATTTCATAAAGTCAATATCATGAAACAATAAAATTTTATTTCCCTTCCTGAGAAACCCCTGCACTCTGTTGATTGTGTCACTCTGATCTAGGAAAAATCGGTTCAATACTTAACCAATTCTCGGACTTTGTCTAACCAGCCTTGCTTACGCATTCTTCGAGGAATTTTGGCCCTATCAATAATGAAATTACCAAGAATTGATTGCATAATTCCTTCAAGGCAACCTAATGACCTCATGCATGACTTGTACAATTTTCTAATTATACAACTGATATTTATCTTCCCTTTAACCCTAATCTCAATTGGGCCTTCCTTAGAACTGACATGTAACAACTATTTATAGCGAATTATTATTATCTAATTGAATTAAATTAGATTTAATTCACTGGACCTCTCACCATCTCATCTCTTACTTAGAACTAGTTAAATTGATTTTAACTCAAATAATTGAGTTAACTAATTACAACTTACAAATAATTGTAACTAGGCCCCCTAAAACTTAGAGTGGACTCTACATGCCTCCAGTTTGACCTCCAACTCAAATTAACTAAACTAACTAAGTCTTCCTGACTCAGTTAACACTTACAAGTTGTTATGTGATGGAATTACAATTTTACTTCTAATTTAATTAAGGGGAAATTAAAGCAGAAGCCTCATGGGTGCCATTTTCAACAAGGGTAAACAATGGAAATGTAATCTTTGCAAAAATTTCTATAAATCTTCTATAATAACATGCCCGCCCCAAAAGTACATGTACCTTATTTTTCATCTTAGGAGTGGGAATTCTCAAAATTACCTCAACTTTGTTGGATCAACATGTATACCTATAACAAAGATACAGAGACCTAAAAAAATACCTTCATTCATCATCATGTTACACTTTGCAGTACTGATACAGAGGTGGGTCTGTATAGAATTCTCAAGCATATTTTCAAGGTTGTAGAAGGATCCATCGAACTCATCCCCATAGGGTGTAAGTCATCCATAACTATTTCCAAACAATAATTGACCATATCAAAAAATATTCCTAACACTTGCTTTTTGGAAGGTTACAGATGCATTACAAAGTCCCAAAGGTAGGACCCTATAGGAAAATTTACCTGAGGGACAAGTGAAAATAGTCTTGTCTTGGTCCTCAAGGGTGATCTAAATCTAGTTATAGCCACAAAACCCACCCAGAAAAGAGAAAAATGTTTTACCAAATATAGTATATATGACCTAATAAATAAATTGTAATGGAAAATGGTCCTTTTCAGTGGCTTTGTTAAGCTCCCTATAGTCAACACAGACTCTCCACCTTCCATTTTTCAATAATAAGTGGAGATACCCATTGACTGTCAGAAATCAGAGGGATGAAGTTTGCATATAAAAACTTTTGAATTTCTTTATTAACAACACTCCTCAACGGTTATATTCATTACGCATTGAGGTTGTCATACAGGTTGAGATCCTTCCTTTAAATAAAAATAATGAGTTCATAAAGTAAGATGGATACCCTTCATTTCCTTATCATACCATGCAAAGGATTCTTTATTCCTTCTTAGTATCTGCACTAATATCTCTCTTTTTTTACGAGATAAATTAGGATTAATGTTTAAGGTCTCTAGGCTCTATCTCCACTGGAACACACTTAAGACTAGGGGCCATAGGTATTTCTTATATAATGGGATCATCAAGAGTCTCTTCCTCACTAAATTTGTCTATCACTAAACTTAACAGTCGAGAAGTTGATGGTGTAATTACATAAGGGTAATTAATGAAGTTGTTGATGGTGTAATTACATAAGGGTAATTAATGAAGTTGTTGATGGCATCATCCTCAATTTCATTTTTAAAATGTAAAGCTTTTCCTACAATTATCAATGGATGTGTATCAACTTCTTCTGGTTCAAACTCAAACCATGAAGGATGCTCATATTTTAAACTCAGTTTAGTTGGAGCATAGAGAACAAGATCCTTGGTATAATTACCATTAGAGATGGTCCTACACCTAGATATACATACAATAAAGGCATCTGCAGTGGTCAGCCATGGCATGCCTAAAATGAAAGGATGTCTCACTAGGCGGCCTTAAGTTGTAATACTAAAAAATCAATTGGATATTGCCAAGAATACACTGAATTAATAACATCCTCCAATATTTCTTCACGTCGGATCATAGACCTATATGCCAATTCTAAAAAAGTGGGATTCAGTCTCAGTTTAGTAAGCCCAAGTAGTTCAATAGTTTCCTTGGTTATTGTGTTAATTTCTTATCCTAAGTCAATCAGGGTATTTGGAAGATTTGTTCCTCCAATGTGAACAACTATTTTTGGGTTCCCATGATTTTTGTATTTGGTAGGTGTATTATCCCCTAACATTAACTCTGATAGTTTTCCAATTACATGTACAGTAGGGGGATCCTAAGTTTTCCTACCTGGAATTTTGACACATAATTCTCTAATTGTTTTAGCATAAATTGGAACATCTCGAATCACTTGTAGTAAATTAATTTGGACAATATAGTTTTTCAATTCCTTCAAAAAGTTGGATTCATACTGAGGAGTATATTTGACTTCAGTTTAGATTTCAGGATAATGGGGATGCAAATAATTCTCATTACTAGCAATTGTTACAGGTATTCAAGTAGGGGTAACATCAGTTGTTACAATGACATTAGGAGTATCACTAGTTTTTATAGTGGTATTAGTAATAACACTAGTTGTTACAGCCTCATGATCACCATTGGTTATTACAACACTAGTAGTAACATATATTGTTACATCCTAATATTTTTCTAAAGATCCTTGAATTTGGTTTTCTTCTCCTGATGAATTTTATTTCTCATTTTCTATAATGATAGGAGAAACAATGGGGTTTACTATCATTCTCGGTCGTAATTGTATTTCATTGTATTCCACAGGTGAGATACAATAGGTAGGGAGAATTGGAATTTCAACTTATTGCACTAACTTATTATTGGGATTAGGGTTAGGTTGTACAGGTAGTTGGGGACGTAATGGAGGACCATTCATAGGCTCTTTGGAGGGAAGTTGTAACTATTGTTTTTGCATAGGAATCTGAACATGCATTTGGTTAGAGAGAAGAGTCACTTGCCATGGCTGAGGCCATGAAAGAGAAGGCCACAAAGGCCAGATCATAGTGTATTGAACAAATGGGGGACTAGGAGGCTTCCATGGAGCTACTGGATATTGCATTTTCTAGGGAATTTGTTGAGGAATATACATACCATACCAACAATTAAAAGAAGAGAAGGTTCTTTCACAATACGTAATTGTCGAGGTTGCGAGGGATTTTTAGTGCCAATGAAATATGTTTCTTCAGTGTCCTCCCATGTCTCCTTATAAATTTATTTTAGTGTAGGCAATGAGGGGCATTGTTCTATAGAATGATCATCCTCACATATAATGCAACTATTAAGTAGGAATTCCCTCAGAGGATGTTTCTTCCTACATCGAGAGCAGAATATAAGAAAATCTTGTTCTACTTCAATTTTTTTCTACTTCGCTTGCAATACATCAAGCTAAGAGGAAAAAGAGCTCATAATGTTAGTTTTGAAATTATCCAGTAGGTTTCCATTTATTTCTCGTGTTTCTCCACTATTGGCTAACTTTAAGATCCTGGTAGAAGCATCATGTGTCATAGTCATGTTTCTTGTTGATCCTATGGAACTTCTTCAGCAACATTGAACAATATTATCATAAGGTTCCTTGGATATATCTCCTTTCCCCATAATATTTAGCATGTCAAGGCAAACATATCAAAATTGTCTTAGTTATTTCTTTTTCCATATTACTATGTTGAGATATATGTAGATTATATTGAAGGCACTCAAAATACTCTTCCAAGATTTCAACCAATGGCTGAGTTATCTTAAATAACTATTCCCTTTGATCTTTGGAACAAAATTAGTCTTAATACTTTTCTAAGAAGGTATTTTTCCTCGCATCCTAAGAGGTAATGGATGCCCCACCGAGTCCCATAAACCATCTTAATGTTTCCCCTATAGTGTAGTTGGGAACAATTTTAATTTATGTTCATTGGTGGTGTAATCATAGCTCCTGCAGAGGACATCATATTCAAAGAGAAATGTATCCATATCTTCGGTAATTGTACCCTTAAAGTAGGAAGTTTGAACAAAGGGATGTTCTTCACTAGGGCATGTCCCTGGAGATTTCCAATAAGGAGCTCAAAGCTGGTAACTAAGCTACTTTCAGTTTGGTTCAATCTAAAATCTTGCGAGCTTTGTACAACTTTTAAAGGTGGCTCCCATAATAGAGGATATTTCTCTCAGCTTTTTGGTGATGAGGGTTGTTCAGGTTGTTCAATTTGTTCAAAATTTTTATCTTCTCTAGGTGGTCCTAATGATTTCACAATACCCTTTGAAACAAAATGGTCAATAGGTTTTTTCCAATCACTACCTAAATCCAAAATATATTGATCAAGTGGTCATTCTTCAAGGCTTGATTATAATCATGTTCATAAGTATCACCTTGTCCCTCTATTAAGCCTCAATATTATTCCTTTGTTGATACAGATGGACTAGAAACTCTAGGGATTATCTCTGAGATCGAAGGTTTATAAAATTCTTCCTCAATATTTGCGGCTAACATAGATGATTCAGGGGATGTTGGCCTCCGTAGATTATATCCTTTCTTCTTAGATGTTTCTCCCCGAGCAGATTATTATGCTTCATATTTTTAGATGATCTCTTGTATATATGTTACTCTTCCCAAATCATGATTCTTTTGTCTTCTCTCATGTCCTCTTCTACCTACACAGTTAGTTTCTTTGGGGGCACCATATTTTTCTTCTTCTCCATTCATGAAACACAATAATATGTGTCATGACTCCTCATGAGGTTGATCCCACTTCATTATGTCGAGGCGATGCACAGGCTCTTACCTCCTGTCTTACCACTCGAAAAACTTAGAGCCAAGAACACATCTACCACACTTTCAATCAAATCATGCAAACAATACTAGTCACACATATGCACCTCTAATAGCTTCCCTGGAAATGATGCAAAAATATTGTGCAGATCAGTTGTCCTTTTAAATTAGAGTAGTTGATCCAACTCACACATAAATTTTTAATCTAGGTGGGCTTTTTGTTTCAAGGCTATCATGAAAATATATATGTAGGAAAAAATGGAAACTAGTGCTAATAAAATCGTAAAACCAACCACTGCAATGTCACTCTCAGTACTCAAAACACACTTGTTGTTACACTCCAAACCTTGCCCACACTTTAGAAATAAAAGAAACACTTGTTGCAGAATAAATCACACTCTATCACATGATCCCTCTTATTAAAAATAAATAACACTCCTAGAAACCATTCAACACCTACCAAATGTTGAAACACCCATTCAATTAAATAAACAAACCAAATAATGTAACATAAACTAGATAATCATCACATCTAATGAAGGGATCAGTGAAAGACCTATGTTGTTACGCAATGATAGAGGCTATAATATTACAACTACTCACAAGTGGAAGAGAATAAATGTACTAGTAATAGTAAATCACAATCACAACTGGGAGAGAATAAATATGTAATAGTAACAGTAAATCACACATAAATCACAACTGGGAGAGAATAAATGTACTTCTACAATACATCTCTAACTAGTTATCCTTGCTAAGAAGGAGGGTCCTTCCTCCTTAGCAAGGGCTGGTGAATTACACATCACACAATGTAATCAAGAAAGGGATATGGAGCCACAAATGGTAAATATTTTCATTAATGAAAGTTGCAGTACATGATTACAGTGTTGGTACACCCTCCTTTTTTCTCTATTTATGCATGCCTCGAGGGCAAAGAGTACGTTATTTTATAAAATTACATTCCTATTTTCCAAAAGTGGGATAATCATGAGAATTTCTCTATTCTCATGTGATCCAAATTGAGTTTATACAAAAACTATCTTATAACAAATTGTCTTAATTGAAAAAGAATTGTAACAACTTTTCTAAATTACAAAGATTTATCATTTGGAAATCCTAATTGCTTCATCTAATTCAACTTCATTTTCCATGAATTTATCCTTTCAATGGTCAATTTGGATCTAACCTGGTCCATCCAAGTTGGTCTTTGTTGTTAATCATAGAAGAACAAAGTGTCCAAAATGAGCTTGGTGTTGTATCAACAACGTCAATAGAGTATTCGTTCCATCTTTAGAGAGGAAAAACTAGAGGAATATCATCCTGTAACAACATCTCAACAAGCCACACCACTTAAAAGAACCCTTCGTCAATTCATTAATAAAATAGCCTAAATAAGTTATCTTTTATGTCAAATTATGAGAGAAACTATATAATAAGGATGGAATACAAAAGGGAACATGGTTTATTCAATCCCCAGATGCGAGTGACATGACGCGCATGTGCGATACTGATTCCTCCCATGCACAGGCTGATGAATTCCTGTACTTCCAGCTCTAATTTGATGTGGAACCTCATCTCTACAATAATTTACATGAGCTCCCTGATGCACCTAATCTTCTACCACACTCTAAATCACATGCAACCCCATGAGAATTGTCCCAACTTACACTCGCAATCGTGTCAAAAAACGCATAGTATCTGTGCTTGTGCCACAGGTCTTCAAAAGGCAAGATCTCTCCTCAATATGTCATCCCCTTGCTACTCCAGTTGGCCTCCAGAGCCCTCTTTTCCTCCCTTTGGCATTCTGCTGCTACCTCAGTCTCTGTGCGTGTTCCACCAGTTGCACGCCATCCCTCCTGCACGCCTCCATACTAGTTTTAGGCAGCTAGGAACCCACCCTATTGCTCCCCTCTAGGCTGTGCACTCCCCGTGGTGTTCCCCTTGGCTACGCGCCTCCTCTGGAATTACTCGCCTTTACAGATTCACCCCATTGCGCACATTCAGAGGCAGGCTCCCTCGCTGCCCACCCCCTCCTGCGAGACCCCTGCTGCACAGTTCACAATCACGCACATCCCTGCTCTGCTTCTCTGTTGAGCGCTCCCCTGAGGAGCAAGTCACTGTTCGTGGACCAGCCCCCACCTCCTTGTTGCTTCACCCCCCCATGGATCTGTGTCAACACCAAAATACCATCAGGGGTAGCCAAAGAGGCATGTTCTCAGGTCACTATCAGCGAGGCCTGAAATCCATCGAGGGCTCCTCTTCTAGCAGCCATGATAGGGAGGCACCACAGTGCCATGAGAGCACCCCGGAGGAGACCGCCCTAGCTCAGGAGAATCATAGGGGCAGAAGGGGTCCGAGGAAATCCACCATCGCGCAACCAGAGCAACCTAATCCTCGAAAAAATGAGCCTCTCCCCATATAGGAGTCCTCGGGGGAGGATCATGCACTCAAAGGGTGTTTGGACGCATGTTCCTGATGCTGAGTATCCGGTTGCACCCATCCTCTGCGCAACTACTACAAAGCTGCCGCACGTACCTTCTATTGAGGATGAGGCCATAGCGCAAGAGTATAGATGTCGTATCGAGGAGGAGGACCCTATCACCGAGGATGATGAAGGAACACCATGACTGCATGGTTGCTCGACTCTTTTATGTTTTCTGTTATTTCAGCACATACTATAGATATTTTGCTTTTTCAGGTGTCACGACAAACCTTTTAATTTTTTGTTGTTTGATGCTATTTAAGGGATGGTTTCCTCCTAGGAGGCAGCCCCAAACCTACGCTACTCTAAAAGCATCAAAGGTTGGGATTGGATAAGCACATCTTACCATCTCAGCCCGTCTCCTATGTAAAGTTTCTCTTTGAATTAATATAGTTTAGCCTAACTTACCAAAAAAAAAAACATAGTTTAGTCAATAATGGTTGACGAAGTGACAAGGCATGGCTTTTAAAGTCAAAATGGTAGAAAAATAGAGGGAAAATAATTATAGAATAATGCCAATTTTGCGTCCCAACCGGTCCTACATTTGATTTCAAGCCTTAGGGTCCAAACCCTCGTTCTAAATCCAGAGATGCAAACCTGCAATACAAGAAAGAAAACACAAAGAGGAACAACAAACTCAACATATACAAATATATATGAAAATTTAGTCCATATTAAATTCACTCACATATTCATGATCATGAAATATAAACAAGAGAATTGGGATATAATATGAGCTTCTTTTATTGATAACAATAGCAAAGAAGTAGTTACATGATCACCTGATTTTGGCTACCGACATCGACCGAAACCTTCCTATAGATCCTCCCTTCCCAAGCCACTGAAGGTGTCCTGATCTAATAGAATTTATATGGATGTGAGATAAGGGTAACTCAACATCATGACGTGGTAACATGGATTTCCTAGTGACAGGGGAGTTCTTAAAAGCATGTGACTGACATACCTAATCTAGGGAACTATTGACAATGTATAGATATGAAGGCTAAATGATACCTATGATGGACACCCAGGTTGTGTATTTATACCACCATAAATTGGTTTGGGTGATTATGCCACAGGCCCTTATCGGTGAGTTTCTGAAGTGACCCGTAAACCCTGCTCAAAAAATCACATTTTCTTTTATATTTTTTCAATATATTTTATCCGCACATGGATTTTTTTGGGAGTACCCACATATAGATGTGACTATCATGTGGGAATCTTGCGTATAGAATTTTGAAAATGGTTTTTTAATATAAACTTAGATCTACATAGGGGAAAGGGATGTTTCCCTGGCCAACACATGTATTTGATGATAAGTGAGGAACAAGATGTTATAATCGATGCCCCATAATGTATGAGGTTGGAAAGAGGTAAAATGGAAATTATAAATTATGTATATATGAGAGGATGCATCAGGTTGGCCCAAGAGGATCTCACCAGATTCAAGCCCGATCAATATCTGAAAATAAAAAAATAAAAATAAAAGTAATAATAATAATAATAATAAATTTAAAAATAAAAATAAAAAAAATAGATACATGATCAAAGGAAATCATGATCGCCAATCAAGGACAAAATAGATACATGATTATGTATATAAGGGATGAAAATGATGATCTTAATAATACATATTGGATCTGAAATTAAATCATAGCCACAAACAATACACAATGGAGCTATGTCTCAATATCCGATAGGAGTATGTCTGGAACAAAGTGGTGTACAATTGATCCCCCACTAGATGTACCAAATTCATATATAAAGTAGTGGTATTGTCCAAAAACTTGAGTGCTAACATATAATATGTTGTTGAATTAAGGGAAACATATAAAAGCGGAATGGCAAAAAATGGAGGAGATGTCAAGCGAACTTGAATCTTGACACAACCTGAGGCCCTCAAAACCGACAATCGATGGTACATTTCTAAACTATGGGAATATATGAGTTGAAGTCAACCATGTGAGAAATCATTTGTTTACCATTCATTGATGTATATTGTTAACAAATGCAAGACTACCCATTGATAATGATAATGGGCATCATTGATCAAGGTATTGAATACAATCTAACAAGTGCGAATAAATGTGTTGAATTTGAACACTTAAAAGAACCTATCGAACAGGGGACATTAATGTATTCCCACTCCTAATAGCAAGGGAATTTTCCACTAATGACTACAAACCCCAAGATACTGAAAAAGAATCTAGAACTTATTCCCAAAGCAATTATTTTGAGTCAATGGGAAAATATATGATGGAACGAGTGCATTAGGGCATCCCCCACCAAGCAATGTGAGTGTAACAAAAAGGCCAATAGTGTGGAAGGAATCAAAGTAAGTATTGAACATAATGCCAAATGACCATGTCCTTGCATATAACAGATAGAATAGCACATGGTAAATACCCTTTGATTAAGAACCAATGATGATAGCTACTGACAAAGGAGAGGAATCCACTAATAGGTTAAAATGGAAACCAGAGTACTACACGAATCTTAATGTGTGATAATGAAAGATGACATCAAACATGAGGGAAAACACCCAATCAAATACCAATGATAAAAATCAATGTTGGGAGCAAGGTCATCTACCAATGAGGAAAATAAGGCCGAGGTGATACTCTAGGTCTACTCTCGGAGCAATTTTTCAAAGTCAATAAGAGAAGAGCCGCTAGTAAGAATTCAATGAGGAACTTCTACACTGACTTGAGTATATGATTGAGATGTTGATTAGATATTGAAAGCACCTTGAAAAACTGGACATGACCAACATAATGACTCAAGGGACATTGCAGAATGGCCAACACAAATTTTACTTATTTCCCTTGAATAAAAACATGACACATTTTATGACTAGGGCAGCATGGACCAAAAATGAGCATTATATAAGTTAGAGACACAGGATGTGTCAATAAACTCTCCATATGGTTGGAAAAATAACCAATCAGAGGAGTACTGACTCTAAAAAAAGGTTGCGCTTCTTAAGGCAATACTAAGTCCCAACCCAATGAGGAAAATAATCATATGATATTGTTGTGTTCAAGGGAGACACAACTGACTTTGCTGCCAAATTAACGAAAGAAACTCTTACCGTTCCCTCTTTTTTTGAATATTTTATTTTTTTGTATTTTTTCAGATTATCAAAGCCTAAAAAAAAATTCTTACTCTCTGGTAAGAAAAATACTTTTATCGCTTTGAACATTCCTATGCTCAATTCAGGGGAGAGATAAGGATAATCGGCGGATGTTCCCTATAGGGAGGTGTCAAGTCACAAAGGAAATAAATGCAAGGCTTGAAGTTTCAAAAAGAGAATCGGAAAAAGGGCTTAGAATAGATCAAGTTGGAGTCGGCATAAGGCCAAAAGTGCAAGCAGTCAAATGCAATGCAATAGTACGAGTTAACATATGGGAACCCTTGAGGTATAAGCCAAAATAAGAGTGAGGAAATTATGAAATTTAAATGCAAATTCATAATGGGACTAAAGAGGACTCTCGAGCCTATGAAGAAATGTTCAACATGGGTGCCAAGTGACAATAAGGTAATATCTAAATTGCCCAAGATAAAGTAGACTCTACCACACAAATTATGACACTTCTAGACAACGAGAAGGTTTCGTGTCACAATTTAGTGGGATAAATCCTAAGGACAAAATGGAATATGAAACTAATAATGCACAATTCAAGGTGGTATTTACCTAATTTATACACCAGTTTCGATATCCAATAACTGTCAAAGAAGATCAACATGAAAATACCCAAAGAATATGTCTTCAAATACCTATAGGCATCATTAGCAACACAAGGCCGAAATTTAATACATCCAACATATAAACTTTTGATAAAATAATTATGTTATAGAATACAAAAATCAAAACATGTACCATATATGTACAATATGGTATAGGGAACCACACACCTTTGCAACCTATGCATAATAGTTCTTCAAGACAGTTCCCTTGCATGGCTTGGGCCAAATACTCCTTTGGCAGCTGTTAGTGTCAGTATTTGCATCCTGCCATCAGAGATCAAAATATACTCTTTTCATATTCATATTAGGGGTCCCACTCAGAAATTTTTTATCATTCCACTAGGTCATGCAAAAAATTAGTCATTGATGGTAGCCCTAGTCCAAAAACATCACTCTTCCTTAAAATTAATTTTATTGCTGGCACACTTCCATACCTTGCTGACTATACATCATCCATAAAGTCAATTCATCATGTCATGTCACCATGGAGTCCATTCTTGTCAAGCTCATCATTAGGTTTTCTAGGGTTTTCATGGTCCAATAAAACTCCATTCCATTTCATAAGGCCATCAAGTAAAGGGTGATCAAATAACATCTCTTCACCATGTGAAGATTATTTGTAAAGAGAAATGCTTATTTCATCATTTAATTTTGATTCCAAATGTGAGTTTCATTCCAAGATGTAATCTTATTTTTATTCATGTAATTTTATGTCAATTAAAATGTAATAAGTATTATCTCCCAAAATCTTCCAACTTAGTTCCACATGCCAAACAAGCACATGTCAAAGTGCAAGATTTTTAGATCATCAATTGATCAAATGTCAAAGGGAGTTGTCTTTTCCCAAGGGTGCCCAAATCATGATTTCCCACAAGCACTAAACCCTAATTTCCTCTCCCACTCAGCTAGGGTTTGCTATGGAATCAGAGACATATGAGTAGAGGAGGCATAAGGTAGGTCATATCAATAAGTATGAGGTCATTTCAGCTCATAAACATCATGTCTCCATCATTTTTCAATAATTCATTCCAAGAGTCAAATCATTTCCCACTCATAGGGCCAGTTTTCTTTCAAAGTATGTTTCTGACCAAACCGAGATAAATTTGATAACAGTGAGAGAGGTTTTTTTCCATCATAGGTCAAAAAAGAAAAAAATACTTCATTTTTTATATAGGTATCATCGTTTGGGATAAATGTAAAAAATACAGGTGCTACAAGAGGTTTTCTGCACTTCTGGAGTGACCTTGGGAAAATCACTTTTTCTCCTAGTTGTAGTGTCCAAATGACTTTATTCATAAGTCATATCACAACTATACTAGAATATATTTCCAATGAGCTATTATGAGCTCAATTTTGAGTTGAGGAAGGCCTCCAAAATTTTCTTGAAACAGCACACTTCTTTTTTGCACCCTCATTCTGTACTTTTTGACCAGTCTTAATATAATTGATTTTTGAGGGGTTATTCTTAATAATTTTAAGTTCTTGATAGGTCCATTGTATAGCCCAGAGAGATATATTTCCAAAGAGCTATCATGAACTCAATTTTTAGTTTCGGAAGGCCTCCAGATGTGATCTGCAAAAATGCGCTACACACCTGCTTCTGGGAGGGCGCACTTTCCCGGAAAAGCCAGAAACGCTTCCAGAATTTGCCAAAATCACCTCCAGAGCTTCAGAAATGATGTATTCAACCTTCAACAAGTTATTTTTAGTCAATTTCATCTTTCTTCTTCCTCCTATAGTCATTCTCTATGGTGTTTTGAAAGTTTCATTAAAGATTTGGTGTTTTACTCATTTCAAACTCTAGTATCTCCCTCAAATCACCATTGCACTCTCAAATCCCAAAATTACAGTCCCTAAACCTTCATTACCCTTCTCACATTGTAAAAAATCCTTTCCCAAATCCCTATATCACTATCCCCTTCCTTAAGCCCTTTATCCCCAATACCCTAAGCCCTAGGCTACTCATTTGCCTAGGCTCCCAAAAAACCCCATAACTGTAATAAATTTCCCTATTCCAAAACCCTTTAAATTCCTACTCCTTTTCATGTCCCTCATTTCATAAACCCCCTCCCCCATCTCCCTAAATTTCCCCATCACATTCCCACTTCTGAAAATTCATTTTTCACTATCATTCCATCTCCCTAGGGTTTTGACACTAAGACACAATAGAAGAAAGAGAGGCATAAGAAGCCAATATTTTGCTAGATGAGACCCTATAGAAGCATGGTTTGCTTGAAGAACAATATGAATAAGCACCAAGAGGCAGAACTGGAAATAGAGGCTTGAAAAGAGCCTTGGAAATTGAAAGGCAAAGAGAGATAGTTGATGAAGTTGTGCTTGATGATCAATTTTGAATATGATCACAGAAGACAAGGAAGGTTGCCTTCAAGCCATCAATGATCACTTGGAGAAGTTTTTGAAGAAGGCCAAAAAGGACAGCAACATTCAAAGGAGGATGACCAAACATTATGCCAAAAGAGAAAGAAATACAAGGGAAAAACTCAAGGCAGCAAATACAAATATTGAAGCCCTAACTCACTAAGAAGTGGAGAAGAGATTGGATATACTTGCAGAGGCTTCACTTCAAGCCTAGCCACCTCACTAGCACTCTCTCCACCAATTTTGAAGCCATTTGACCCATTTTTGAAAAAATTGTGTTTTTCTGTGTATTCCTGAACAAGTTCATATCAGCAAATTGGTCATATGCGCAGCGCCCTAGGAATTGCGCACTTTTTTGAGGAACTTTTTGAGGAAAATAGACCACCAATGGATTCCTAAGGACAAATAAATCTAAGAAAACCACTTTTTCAGCTTTATTTTACATATTTGGTAGGTCAAAAGGTCAAAAAACTAGCTAAAAATCATGTTTCTGCCCCTATTTTGGCCTAGGCATTGCGCACAAATAATTCTTGGGAGAATGAAGTTTTGAGGCATCAAATCACCTTCATTTCGCAAACTGGAGACATATTCAGAAATTAGACTTGAATACATTCCCAACAAGCCATTTTGGGCCTGATTTGGACACCTACAAGTCAGTCAAAATCAGCCTTGAACAGGGAGGGCCCACTTGACACAGCGAGGGTGCACTTGACAGAAAAATGGCGCACTTAACCATTTGCTAATTTTTTGAAATTTCACTGTAATTTTGACTTTATCCTAGAAATTCAAGTTTCCACCTATGTAATTGAGGATGGTAAATGTAATTATGGTATGGATAAGTTACCTAGGGGTAGATTCATTAGGTAAAAGTTGTCATTAAGTCAAATGAATCAATTTGAATGTATTTAGGGAGGAGTCACTTAAAGCTCCCTATACTCCAACTTTCAGTTCAGAATTTTGTGGATCTCTTCGTCACCTCATGGATTCAACCCCTGAGGATGGGAGAGGTTTTTTGAGTTCTATATATTGTACTTTTTTACTCATTTTAAAGATTTGGAATCAGTTTGGATGCTAATGTATTGATCAAGGACTAGTGTACTCATTTTGGCCAATTAATAAAGAAGAGTTGCAGCTATTTTTTGGGATACATGTCGTATGATATTTATCATTGTTTTTCCTTCAGTTTCATATTTTAGAATGTGTTTTCTTCATGTTCATTACATCTCTGTTGTATGATCTCTTTCAAGTTTATAAGAAGAAAACATGCTTGCTCATGCTCTGTTTAGGGAAATTTATCATAATTTGTCCATTTTCCTCTATTTAGGAAGAATACATCTCCCATGCTCTTCCTAGCTTCTCATTAGTCTTAAAACCATCTCAACACAATCATCTTAAAGTGTTAATACTTATGCCTACCTTTCCCCATTGAATCTCTGCAACCCTATCTCATTTTTCCTAACCTAGCTCCCTTGACCATACTTTCATCCAGTAGCCTGACCAAAATAAATTATCAAAACCCTTGAACTCACACCTAGCCTAAAATCCTAATCCATTCAGCCTCCTAGGTTGTGTTTTTTGGAGAGAGCCCTCTACGACTTGGTAGGTCTGGCTATCAAGTTAAAAGGTTGGCATGTGGTTACCTCTGTTGGGATTTCTTCCTCAGCCTTAGAAATCTGATGGAGTGATAACAACAGCTAAAACCCATAGTCTCTAGTTCTAGAAGAAAATATGACCAATCCACCATAGTCACAACTTCAATGAAATTCATAATCCAAGAAATCATGAGCACTAGAATAATTAATAGGGGAAAGTGTTATGAAACCAGCTCCAAAATAGAAGAAAAGAGAGATCAACGCCTTAGAAATAATCCACTTCGAGGGGGAAACCTCCAATACATTACATAAATGAAAAATTCTTGGATGATACTAATCACAAAACCTCCTTTCTATATATAGGATTCCATGGGGCCACAATGCAATCCTAGCTGACGTAACAATAATAATGTAAGGGCACAATAATAAAAATATGGGGGTTACCGGGGTACAACAATAACAATAAGGGGGTTACACTAACAACAATAAGGGAATTTACTAGTAATATAGGGACCTAACATGGTCCTCTCCTTCAAAAAAGTGTTGTCCTCAACGCTTGAGTAGCTTTGGGTGCTTCTGTATAAAATTTGCATCCTCCCATGTAGAATCTTCAGTGGGTAAGTTCTTCCATTTGATGAGATACTCTGAAATTGATCGATTTCATAGCTTTCGACTTCTTGTTTTCGTGACTTCTTCAAGTTCCAATATGGGTTTTCATTCCTCATAAAGTCCTGGAAATATTGTTTGAACTGGAAGTTTGTCCCCTATAACCTTCTTTAAGCATGAAACATGGAAAACTGGATGCACTCGCGAAGAAGAAGGAAGCTCCAATTTGTATGCCATAGTACCAATATTTTGCAACAGCTTGTAAGGACCATAGTACTTTGGCAATAATTTATTATCCTTCTTAGATTTCTTGAGGGACATTTGTTTGTATGGTTGTAGCCGTAAAAATACCCAGTCTCCTACATCAAAACTTCTCTCATTGTGATGTTGATCTGCCTGTTGTTTCATTCAATTTTGTGCCAAATTTAGGTTATCCTTTAAGATTTGGAGAACTTCTTGTTGATTCTCGATTTTATCTTCCACTTCTTGAACCCTAGAATTTTCCCTTAAAGAATATGTGATGGACGGTGGATTATATCCATAAAGTGCCATAAATGGGGTCATTTTTGCTGCAGTATGGAAGGAAGTGTTATACCACCATTCAGCGAGAGGTAACCACTTGACCCATTGTGCTTGCTCATCAGATACAAAACAACGAATATATCCTTCCAAACATTTATTCACTATCTCAGTTTGACCATCGGATTGAGGATGATAAGATGAGCTATGAGCTAGTTGAGTACCCAAACAAGAAAATAATTCCGTCCAAAAATTTCCTGTAAAAATGGGATCTCTGTCACTTACAATAATCTTCAGGTTCCCATGTATCTTTTGAATTATTTCCATAAATGCAGTAGCAACTTTACTTGCTTTAAATGGATGAGATAATGCACAAAAGTGTGCATACTTGGTAAGTCGATCAACTACCACCATGATGACACTCTTTCCTTCGGACTTAGGTAAACCTGTGATAAAATCCACTGAAATCTCCTCCCAATGTTGACTTGGAATGGATAAAGGTCGTAGAAGACCTGGGGTCTTAATTGTCTCAACTTTATTTTGTTGGCAAACCAAACATTCTGCCAAAAAATTTTGAATATCAGATTTAAGGCCATCCCAAAAAAAAAATTCTTCACCCTGTGGTAAGTTTTTAAAAATCCTGAGTGTCCTCCTAAAGGAGAAGTGTGCAATTCCAAAAGAATATTTCGTTTTAGTTGGGAATTCTTTCAAATATATAAGCGATATTTGTACCATAAGGAATCATTTTTCCAACTAAATGTATCAGATGTACTAGGATCTTGCTGCAACTTTTGAATGAGTGTCCACGCTTCTTCATCCTTCTTCAATTCATCCCTTTCTTTGGTTATCCAATCTGGTTGGATAATAGAAATGGCACAAAGCAATGCTTCCATCTCTTCATCCTTTCTTGAGAGTGAATCTGCAACAACATTTAGCTTCCCTTTTCTGTAGATGATTTCAAAGTCATAACCCAACATCTTTATGACCCATTTTTGCTGCTCTTCTGAAGATAGTCTTTGTTCCAAAAAGTGTTTAATACTATCATGATCAGTGTTTACCTTGAAGTATCTTCCCATTAGGTACGGTCACCATTTCTTTAGTGCATGTAGTATTGCCAAAATTTCCTTCTCATAAATAGCCTTTTGTAAATACTTTCCTTTGATTGGACGACTTTCAAAAGAAATGGGTCTTCCTTCTTGCATTAAAAAAACACCAATTCCATTTCCAGAGGCATCAAATTCCACAATAAATGTTTTTTGTGAAATCTGGCGTAGCTAAGACTGGTGCTCGGCACATTACCTCTTTAAGATGTTCAAAGGCCTTAGTTGCTTCAGGAGTCCATGAAAATGCATCTTTCTTCAATAATGTTGTTATAGGTTCTTCTATTTTCCCATAATTCTTAACAAACTTGCGATAATACCCTGTTAACCCGAGAAATCCGCTCAACTGCTTTATGGTTGTGGGGACTTTCCATTCCTTAACAGCTTTAATTTTGTTAGGTTCTACCTTAACACCCTTGTGAGATACAATATGACCCAGATATTCCACCTCTTTTACTCCAAAGAAACATTTGGATGCTTTTGCATATAATTTTTTCTCCTCCAATAGTCTGAGCACCCTGTCAACATGTTGAACATGATCCTTCCAAGACCTGATGTAGATTATTATATCATCAAAAAATACTAGCACAAATTTCTAAGGAAGTGTTTGAAAATGGAATTCATCAACCCTTGAAATTTACAAGGTGCATTAGTAAGGCCAAAAGGCATGACCAAAAATTCATAATGACCCTCATGAGTTTGAAATGTTGTTTTCAGAATATCTTCAGTCTTCATTCTAATTTGATGATATCCTGAACGAAGATCCAACTTGGTAAAATAAATTGCTCCATGTAATTCATCCAATAATTCATCAATCACAGGAATGGTAAATTTATCTTTAATAGTGATCTTATTGAACTCCCTATAATATGGACACATGCAACATGATCCATCCTTCTTGTGCACCAATACTACTGTAGCAGAGAAAGAACTTTGACTAGGTTGAATTATACCATCCTCTAAAATTTCTGCAATCATACGTTCAATTTCGCTCTTTTGGACATAAGGATATATGTAAGGCCTGATGTTTGGAGGAACACTTCCTGGAATCAAATGAATAGCATGATCATGATCACAAATAGGTGGGAGTCCTTTGGGAGTTTCAAACACCGTGGAATGATTGTCCAAGACTTTTTGGAGATCTGGAGAAACAGATGATTTTGATGTTGGAACTTCTAGTGAGCATAATTATGCTATTACACCTCATTGTTCTTTCTTCATAAGCTTTGTCATGACATTAGAGCTTATTATCTTTCCTGGCTTCCCTGCAATACCTCGTAATTCGATTTCCTTTCCTTCCAAAAAAAATTTCAAGAAAAGTTCTTGAAAATTAAAAGCTATCGTCCCCAAATATTGTAACCATTGTACTCCTAGTACAACATCAGAACCTCCCATTGGAATGGAAAGCATTGGACTATTAAATACATATTCCCCCATGGCTAGCTTGATATTATGGCATTCTCTAGATCAATTTATAGTTTATCCATTTGCAACCATCACTTGAAATTCTGGTGTTGGGTATAGGAAACAATTCAATTCCTTGGCTACCTTACAATGAATAAAATTATGGGTACTACCCGAATCATTCAACACTATTACCTTTTTCTTCTTGATATTTCCTTATATCTTGAGAGTTTGAGGAGTGCTAATTCCTGCCAATGCATTACACGATATGGTCAGACTCATTTATTCTTCTTCTAGGGTTGGTTCCTGGTGTATATCCTCTTCTTTTGAATTTTCTTGTTCATTTTCTTCCTCCTCTTCACAATCTATGTAAAATATTTTTTTATCAGCACACTTATGACCTTTAGTGTATTTTCTATCACAACTGTAGCAAAGCCCTTTTGCTATTTTTTCTTCCAATTTTTGTGGTGACAACCTTGTAGGTTGTGGAAGTCTAGGAGTAGCAACACTTCCATATTTATAGATGTGAGTGGTAGGCTTCCTTGTTGCCATAATTTTACATTCAATTTTTCTTGCCAACCTAAATGGCTTCTCCAATGAATCAGGTTCCCAAACGTGAACTTCATGTTGGATGTTATCCTTTAAATTCCCTATGAAGACATCAATCTTGTGTTCCTCTGGAATATCAGTTACCCTTATATTCAATTTTTGGAAGTCCTCAATGTGCTCCGCCACTGAACCCTTTTGTTTGAGATTTATCAATTGGCTAAAGAAGGTGTTGCTCTTTGTATCCTCATAATGTGCTATAATTTCCTCCGTAAAAATTGACCAAGTGACAATTTTTTTACGGGAGCAAAGCCATCGATACCATACAAATGTATTTTGTTGTAAATGTAAATTTGCAATGCGTACCTTTTGTGTGTTTTGCACATTATTGAGATCAAAATATTTCTCCATCTGTAGTATCCATGTTACAGGATCCTTGCCATCAAACTTCCTCATATCCATCTTTGGAATATGGTGGCTCTTAAATCCAACATTAGATTTTACGAAATCACGATCAACATTTATTTTGTTCTCATCATGAGTTTCCTCTACTATCTTTCCGCCATTAGGAATTATTTCTTGTATTAACCTTGTCATCAAACCTTCCATGTTTGATTTTGGATCATTCTTCATGTCTTCCATGTTGTCTTTCATTTTTTCATCGATCTTAGCTTGCATGAAATCCATCTTAGCTTCCACGACTTTCTTCAAACCATCCACCTTAGCTTCCACACCTTTTTTCAAAACTTCCATTTCATTTTTTGTTGCTCTTTGAGAGAGCAAAATTTGGTGCACTTGATCTTGTAATCTTGATATGTCATGTTGCGCTTATTCCTCTTCATGATTCATAGTAGAGTCTTTTGAAGGCTTAGTGGGTGTTTAATTCTTTTTAGGTGGCATTTTAGAACCCAATACTGATATATATGCTTCAATATTCCCTTGAAATCACTTCAAATTGATTTTTCACACAAGAATTATGCAATTCGAAAAAAAATATACACACCTTTTTCTTGCTTTTGAGGAGCTCAATATTGAAACTGAATTATATCTGTGATTTCGGATCTTCAACATTTGAAATTCGGCCCTATAGTAGCCCTCTCAATCTTCTTTCGAATGCCATAGGTCTGGCCTAATTTGTATTCTTCAAGGCAAAGTTATGCCCAATCTCCCATAATGACCTAATTATGGATTGGTTCAGTAGAGAAAACTTGTACGACGTGCCACGTGTCTCTGCTTCCTCCTTTGGCTCTGAAATTGATATGTAGGAAACTAAATTCTGTGTACTTGTAGCCACATTTTATAGAATTCCAATCCAATCCTCAGAGAGAGAGTTATGACGATTTTCCCACGGTCACCTCTTTGAGATGAAATTCAGGAGCCTGAAAAAAACCCTAAATTCCACAGATCATATCTCTACAAATATTGTGAACCAAGCTCTTATAGGAATTTCCTCAGAATTTTGGCTTCGCTCTATAAAAATTTCAGCTTCTGAACCTTCGTAGAACAAAATTTATAGTGAAAATTCCATGATGGCCTGTTTAGCTGACATTCGGGAGCCTGAAAAAACCATAACTTTCACATATCATATCTCTGAAAATATTGCGAACCAAGATCTGAAATTTTTACAGAACGTTCCTCAAGATTTAGCTTCGCTCTGTAAACATTTCAACTTTTGAACCTTTGTAGAAAACAAGTTATAGCAAAAATTCCATGATGACCTATTTGGAGCAGCGAAACCCTATAATCCAAAGCTCTGATAAAAAATGTTATGAAACCAGCTCCAAAAATAGAAGGAAAGAGAGATAAACATCTTATAAATAAGCCACTTCGAGGGGGAGACCTCTAATACATTACATAAATGAACAATTCTTGGATTATACAAATGAAAAAACCTCCTTTCTATATATAGGAGTCCATGGGGCCACAATGTAATCCTAGCTGAACTAACAATAATAATGTAAGGGCACAATAATAACAATATGGGGGTTGATAATTTAGGTGATTAAAATTTTGGGGGAAAACCCTAACGCAGCGATGACCGAACTGGTGCGGAACAGCCATGGCGTCGCCATGGGGTTGCGGCCTTCATTATCGAATCCTGGACTTACAACTAAGGTTCGATATCCTATTTATCCGTGAAGTGCATTATTTCAGGTTTCGAGTTGGCATGGGAGGTTTGGCATTTGCCGGTCACGGGTAGAATTTTGAATGATTAACTGTCTGCTCGCTGCTTATTTTCTGTGGATTATATGGGGCTCGATTGCTGCATCTGACCTTGAATATTTTTAAGACCCCTGCTCCCCACTATGTCATTATTGGCGCCCATGTGACTTCGGGTTACCGTATTTTGAACTAGGTTCCCACCACTGTCGATTGTCTCAATACGAAGCTCCAAACCCCGGCGGGTATAGAGGAAATACTGACGACATTCTCTGTGGGCTCTTTCGTCTTTCCTGCCGTGTTTTTTGGGACCATCCTTACTGACTGTGGTACCCGCTTCATGCCCAGTAATTGGTCATGAGCATATACGAGGAAGAACTGGACTACTCTGCTGACCCCCTAGAGGGTGTCGAGATCTGGGGGAACAGTCCAAGCGATGAGGTGGCTGTCATGGTGGATGCGGAGTCAGTACCGTCTCTGCACTGGACTGAAAAATCACTACCGGTCATGCCTACGCACTGTTCTGACCCTACTTCTCAACGTTTGAACTCCCCATCCTTCACTATACCATCACCTTCTATGTTGCGACTCTGGGAGATACAGGCACAAGAAACTCCTGACCTGCCTCTGCACACCTTATCAGCTTCGGGTTCAGGCGTTGCTACTATTTCTGAGCATATCAGTGCTAACTCGCTCACCTTTGAGGAACTCTTCATCGGTGGGGCGGAGATTCCACAACAACCTCACCATTCACTGGAAGCGACCACGCCGATTGCGGCATTAGGGTGTTTTGAGGACATACCCGTCGATGCACCGATTGTGGATGCACAACTCTCCTCTGACTCTGACGGTATCGGGGATCAGAGAGCTTCCACAAAAGGTCTGAACCCACTCAGAGGCAAGAAAAAAACTCGACATACCAAAAACAGGCAAAGCCATAACGAAAATTTTGGGCTAGACAGAGGTATGCCCAACATTGAGATGACGGTGGCTTTTGTGCTTGTGGGAAAGGTCTGTGGGAGGAAATACACCACTGCTAATTTGAAGACTTGGACAGCGGAGATTTGGAGATTCCATTTGGAAAAACTCCCAAGTGTCCTACTTATGAATAGGGGCTAGTTTTCCCTCACATTCTCTCAACCCGCTATGGTGGATTGGGTTTTATCCAAATATTGGCATATAGAGATTCATCCGGTACTGTTGAAGAGATGGTACCCTCTATTTGATCCCAATAAGGAGAACTTGGGTGCCAAACCGATTTGGATGTGTTTTCCTGGGCTGCCACTTCAGTTCTCAAATGAAGCCTCCCTTCGCAGCATAGGGGAGGATTTTGGCCACTATCTTGATCATGACAAATCATATTTGGAGACGGGCATCATCTATGTTGCTCGCATTTTGGTCTTCCTGGACACTAGGGATGGCCTCCATGACAACTATAACATGTTCTTCGATGGGATGGTATGGAAGCAGTTGCTGGATTATGAATGGGTACCATTTAGGTGTCGGCGATGTCATTCAGTTGGGCACCTCTACAAAGAGTTCCCTCTCATGGGCAGTGTGGCTCCCCTCTTCAAGACTTTCGTACACATGGGCACTCAAACTAACCCGATTAACTTTGCATCGACACCAGAGGTGAACCCGATTGGGTCTCCTTCTCCACCTAAGGATCTGCCATCATCTTGGCCGATCACCCAAGCACAGACTCATAGCCATTCTGTCTACACTTCTCAGAGAGATCAGCCTCCTATTCCGAGTACTACTTCGCTCTCTCCATATATTTGTTCACATTTAGCTCCTAATTCGTCTTATGCTATTCATCACTCTATATGTTCATTGGACTCCATTAGTTTCTCTGTTGCATCGGCTCCCCCAACCATCTTGCCCACCATTCCTCACACTTCTGTGGTGACCCATTGCCTTTCGCATCATACTTCTTCTGAATTTACTTCTATCAGAAACCACTACTACATTCAATCATCTGTTCATCAACCCAACATGTCAGACCTGGTTATTGGCCCGGAGCCAGACCCCGAAAATGTTAAACCGTGAGGTAGACCATCATAGATATCAAGGGCTCTTCGCAGGGCCAACCTGGAGGTGGCTACAGGCACACAATCCTCATTACTAAGGGTTCTTAGAGTAAGAAAACCCAAAGACGTGTTTCCATCATGATCTATCTCTCATTTAATTTCTGAGGCCTTGCCAACCCTAACAAGAAATTGGCACTAAGGAGACTTCTCCTCACTACTCACATTGATGCCCTATTCCTGCAAGAAACTTTGGGGGAGGGTGCTTACGTCTCCAAGATCTTATCAACACTCCTACCGGATTGGAGTTTTGTTACTATTGATGCGCGTGGCAGATCGGGCGGCTGTGCTGTTGGCATTAACAACAAGACCACTCGAATTTTGAATTGTTGGGGGCGGGTGGGCACCATTGGGGTGGATGTTTCTCACTGTGATTTTTCTCCTCCTTTTTCCCTAATAAATGTTTATGGTCCATGTAATAACAGAGAGACTTTCTGGGACTCTTTTTTGCGATGCTCTCTTATGCAGCAAAATAACATCATCCTTGACGGGGATTTAAATTTTTTTATTGGGATCTCGGAATCGTGGGGACCTCAAGCTATTCTAGATCCTCTATCTGATTATTTCGCCAATCAATTGGAATTGGCCAAATTTATTGATATCGAAATTCAAAAGAAGCTACCTACTTGGAGGAATAGACGCACGGGAGGTTGTGCTTTCTTGTCGCCTTGATCGATTCCTCATCAAGTTGCCTCTTCATAACCTTATGGCAAGATCTAGACAATGGGTGGGTTCGGGCGGCACCTCGAACCACTCTTCTATATATTTGGAATTTCTTGCAGGGGAACAGAAACCCCATGCCCCATTCAAATTTAACACTTGTTGGCTTCAAGAACCTAAATTCCAATCGTTGGTCACTAAGGAGTGGTAGAAATGCAATCAATTACCAGATCAAGAACCTACTCGGGTTTTCAATTATAATCTCAAGTGTATCAAAGCATACACTATCAGATGGGCTAGACATAAAAGAAAACTTGAGGAGGAGGAACTCAACAGGATTGAAATAGAAATTACTCATCTTAGAGGTACTGACTACTTAGGTTCCTGAAACGCATCCACTAAAGAGCATATGATTGCTCTGGAAACCACCAAGGCCACCATCCTCCGTAAAAAGGAGGAGGAATGGAGATTAAAAAGCAGAGCTATCTGGTTGAAATCCGGCGATGAAAATACCAAGTTCTTCCAGCAATGTGAAAAGGGTAGGAGAAACACCAATACAATCTGGGAACTATCTGATCATACTGGGTTCGTGGCCAATTCACACGCCCAACTTACTGATTTGGGAATCCAGCATTTCACTAATCAATACAAAGCGCCACGCAATATTAATTTGTCGGATATTATGCTCATTGCTAGAAATTTTCATAGGTTTGTTGATGAAGAATACTTGGAGGATCTCAATGCACCGGTTTCTATGGGTGAGATCGAAAGTGTTCTGAAATGGTTCAAGAAGGAAAAAATCCCTGGACCTGATGGATGACCCATTGAATTCTATCTTCATTTCCTTGAACTCATTTGCAGGGATCTCCTTCTGGTCATTGAAGATAGCAGAATATATGGTCGTGTCTATGATGGTTTTAACTCCACATTCATTACACTGATTCCCAAATCTGATCACCCGACTACCTTCCATGACTTCAGACCTATCTCCCTTTGTAACTACATATATAAAATTATTTCCAAAATCATTTCAAATCGTATTAAGCCCATACTCTCTACCCATATTGCCAAGGAACAATTTGTGTTTCTTCACCACAGACAGATTCATGAAGCCATTAATACTGCACAAGAGGTTATGCATTCCATTAAAACCAAAAAAATCAAGAGTACCATCCTCAAATTGACCTTGCCAAAGCATTTAATCATGTGGATTGGAACTATATTCACCTCATTCTCCTCCACACGGGCTTCCATCATACTTTCACCAACTGGATTATGGGTTGCATCATGCATGCATCTTTCAGTATTCTTATCAATGAGGTAGCTACTGATTTCTTCCTTTCTGGTAGAGGTCTCAGGAAAGGATGACCCCTCTCGCCTCTTCTTTTTATCCTTGTTATGGAAGTCCTCTCATCCTTGATGAAACGGGCAAAGGATGATGGTAAAATTTAGGGTATGCGATTAAATGAATTCACACAACTAACTCATTTATTATTTGTGGATGATGTTATTATATTTTTGGATGGATCTTGTCAGGATAGTTTGAAATTTTACAACATTCTTAAGACTTTCTACAAGGCCACTGGAATGGCTCCCAATAACAGCAAATCCACCATTATTCTGACTAGAGTTTCGGCATACGAACAGGTGCATGCCATGGTGTATTTCCCATTTGAACGCAGTTTTATTGAGAATGGTTTAAAATATCTTGGTTTCCACCTTAAGACAAATGACTACCATATCAAGGATTGGAACTGGCTGGTCGCCAAAGTGGAGCGCATGATCAATATTTGGCATCATAGGTAGCTCTCGCGGGCAGGCAGATTGGTTTTAATAAAATTAGTCCTGCAAGCCATTCTTGTTTATTGGATGTCCCTTGCTTGGCTTCCTAAGGGCATCACCAACCGCATTAGCAGATTTGCAGACAATTCCTATGGAGGAATTCTGGTAGAGAGAGAATATTTTCTTGGGTGGCTTGGGACCACATCAGCAGGCCCAAGGATTGGGGTGGTTGGGGTATCAAGGATCTCTTCTTATTTTCTACTGCCTTGGCTGCAAAATTGGCTTGGCACCTTGTTACTGGATATAGCTTGTGGAAAGAGGTCACTGTCTCCAAATACATTGCTCCCCGGACTACATTGGAATGGATCAAAGGCCCCATTCCGCCCTGTCCGGGGTCCTCGATCATCTGTAATATTCCTAAATTAGCATGCAGCTAAATGGAATATTAAATTTTGATTTTTTTCTTAGGTAGAAGAATAAAATGGGTAGGGAGGCCCATAAATCTCTTTAGTATAAATAAAATCCCTCTTAATGGGAAAATGGATCATATTCATAGTTGGATAAAACACCTTCATGTGTGAAAAAATGCTAATACATGTAGACAAAGTCAAGTTTGACCAAGTCAACAAAGCTATCATGGAGGAAGTGGAAAATTAATGAAGATAACCCAGTGGGAATATGGATCAGTTTAGATAGTTCGAATAAAGCCACCTTAAGTGTGGAAAAATACATTGCATGGAGATCCAATCAAATTTGACCAAATCCAACAGCGTTGTTATGGAGGAGTGGCATTGATGATGGGACATCGCAGTTTTGGAGGGAGATTCATTGCATGAAGATGGAAACCCTAATGAGGGGTACCAAAGGTGAGAAGGCTCACATTGTTTATAAGGAAGAGGATGGCATCCATATGGGGTTAGCTTATGATTATGATTTTCTGAATATATGGTCTGTTTAGACATATAAATTTCTCTTACTGTTTAGCTGAGATTGTATGATGTTTAGCATAGGGTGTTCCTGATCGGGAATCCCACCTCTTCCATTGAGTAGCTCTTGGAGGAGTCTTGCACCATATTGTCCACTATCTAGTTGAAGGCCAAGCTTCATCTTCCTTTGACAGCGCAGATCTTGTTGAGGGTTTGTCTGTTTCAGTAAGCTGCAGCAAGTGGAGACTAGATCTTCAGATCTAGGCCCTTTCAGTGCGCATTTTCAGTGGAGGAGGTTTCTACTCCATTGGGAGATCAGTATTGAAGGGATTGAGCATCATTTCCAGATCTTGGCATCAGGCCAACTACATTTTTTCCCCTACAGTGCAGTATAGATCCAGATCTGTGTTGTGTCTGCAGGTGTGTTTGCAGGGTGTTTCAGCTCACCAATTAGAGAGTGATTTTCTAGGTGTTAGGGATCTACCCTTCACTTTTGAGATCTGTTGGAGGAGATCATTTTATTGTTTATATCAGATCAGATCCACTTTCCAGATCTGAATTTTTCCATAGATATGCAGTCTTAGATCTCAGATCTACATTTTGTACTTGGTATTTTGCTAAAAACCCCAAGGGGAATTGATAAAGGAGCTTGTATATTGTATGGATCTGCTATAGATCTAACCTTTTGTCCACATACTTGCTTTAGATCTAATGTACAACCTACTGTTGTTGCAGAGGTAATAAAATAACGCTGTCATGGTATTCCAGCTTTAATACATGGTTGCAACCCCTCTTTTTGCATGATTTTTGGGCTATTATGGCATGGGAGACCTGTTTAACTATGCAATAATGATTTGTTTCTGATTTCCTTTTAGATTTGGGTGTTATAATATCATATATAAGGCATCCATGAGCTTCATTTGATAGTTATTGCATATATTTCTAAAAATTGTGTTATTTATGCATGTATTGCTGAGTCTTCCCATTTGGGAATATTACAATGGTATCAGAGCATGATCTTTGGCTCGGCCTGTGAGTTTCAAGCCAAGATGTTATAAGAAGAAGAAAGAGATCTAAAATTATGGAAGGAATGAGTTTCATCTCATCTCTTTTCAGATATAAGAAGGACCTCTCCAAGGAGTTCAAGCAAAGAAGAATGGAGAAAATAAGTGAAACCACATTAGGGTTTCAAGATAAGGAAGTTCCATGTACTTCCTATCAGCAAAAAGAAGATCCGGTATTGCATAGAGCTCCAAAAAGACATGCTATGCCCTTTTATTTTGAAGACAAGAGGCATAAAGATGGAAGAAACTTAGATCATGAGATTCTAAGTGAGTATCTTTCAGAATATAAGTCTCAACCTAGAGCTTTCAAGGAGAATCTAACTCTCCCACAGTTCATTCAGCTCAAAGAAGAAAGAAACCCTTGCAGCAATAGAAGAATGAAGGGAAATAGATTTTTATTGTCTACCTTTGATGGGTCATCCTCATGCACAGCAAAGGCTTGGGGAAAGAAGTTGGATGAATTTTTTCTACTACATCCAGTGGTAGAGAAAGAGGTTGTTGAGATTGCAGTGCTGCACCTTGAGGGTGAAGCAAACAATTGTTGGTTCAGCCATTTGAGTCATGCAAGAGTGATTTCATTTGCAGATTTTACTCAAAGGTTGATCAAGAAGTTTGAAAAGAATAAATAAGAGGAGAAGAAGCCTTCACCACCACTTGCACCTTTGCAAAGTAATCTTGATCTCTTGATATCTAGAGTCCCATGCACCATTTTGGATATGCATGAAGAAGAGGAGACTTGTACCAGCGCTGATGAAGCCATAGAAGAGCAGCCATCATCATCAATAGTTAGAGAAGCCATCAAACCGGAGGGAGGAACCCTTGTAGCAGTAAAAAATGTTCCCAAACTTTACCAAGGTATGCACATGTTTCCATTTTCCATTACTTCAGCACATCATATGGAGGATTGTGGGAATGTACCATTGCATGACCTAGGGTCAAAGTATATTTCTGATTTGGAGAAGCAGACTATCATTGTGTTGAGCAACCTTGATTTACTCAAGGAGGAGATAAAAATTCATCCTAGTGTATCATTGTTGAGCTGCACACAACCCTTGGGGTTGGAATGTAGATTCTTGGAGAATGGGATGAGTATTGTCTTGAACAATACATTGCAAAACTATGTGTTCAGCATTGGACATGATCTTGAGGCAGCAGCTGCACCATCATGGAGATCAACAACCCTGTCATTGAACATCAGTGATGAGTTGGGGGCCCAACCATTGAGTGAGCATTCCAATGACCTTCCCATATGTACAACATAGGATAAGCAGATAGATGATGGAGGGCATCTTATGATGGATAACATCTCTCATGATTGTGTTGGATATTTCTTGATGAACATTTCGCATCATGATGGGAGGTTTTTTCCTACCACCTATTTGGATCCTTATGGGGTCAACATGGTCATTGATGGGTGGTCTTCATTTGGAGATCTCCAAGATATTGCATTTCAACATCCCATGAGATGCAAAGACGGAAATCTAGCGTGGGAGGATGGTATTCTCCATTGGAGGGATGCCACTTTTGGACATGATGATAGACACTCACCATGGGTCGGATGGGTGATGTTGATGAGCAAAGGGTTGGGAAACCACTTGCAGATCTATGACACTGAGCAGCAGAATGCAAGACTGCATTGGCTACTCTACAAAGCAATAAATACCCAATATGATGATCATAACCTGACAATGTAGATTGCATGTACCCCACTAAATATGAATTTTTCATGCTTTTATTCATTGACAAATATCTCTTCCTTTTCTCAAAATCAAACTTGAAATCCATATGTTTCAAGCAATAATTTTTACAACATTCACCTTAAATGAGATCAGTGATAGAACTTCTTCTCGTTTGATATTCTTCTCTACCCCTTGTATAACTAGAACATCTTCGATTGATACGAAAAGGTCTAGTCCTAATCCTAGATAAAATATTTTTTGGAAACATCTCCATCAATTCATCATTCTTTGTATAAGCATTTTCGTCATCATTAGGAGGAATAATTTCCTCACTACGATCATTTTGAACACGCCATCATTATTTGAAATATATTTATTACCATCTTCAGTGGCAGGAAAATTTCCACTACCATCATATGTGCTTTTGAAATACTGACTTCGAGGATATTCTTCATCATCGTCATCCTTCCCTTCATCACTACTACTCTCGTAGTCCTTAGGATTAGGACTAAGTGGAAGACTCTCGATTTATTGGAAATTCTTCATCCTGGCCTTCGTCACTTCTTCTCTCATAGTCCATAGGATTAGGACTAAGTGGAAAATGTGACTCTTTAATTATTTAAACTTCTTCGCCCTGGCCTTCATCACTGTTGCTCTCATAGTCCATAGGATTAAGACTAAGTGGAAAATGTGACTCTTTATTTACCGAAAATTCTTCATACTGCCCTTCATCACTACTGCTCTCATAGTCATTAGGATTAGGACTAAGTGGAAATTGTGACTCTCAATTTATTGGAAATTCTTCATCCTGACCTTTTTCACTGGTGCTCTCATAGTCCATAGGATTAGGACTAAGTGGAAAATGTGACTCTTTAATTGCTGAAACTTTTTCATGCTTGCCTTTGTCACTGCTGCTCTCATAGTCCATAGGATTAGGACTAAGTAGAAAATGTGACTCTTTGTTGAGCCAAGAGGCTCATTCTACAACCAATTATGAGGGGATGTGTAAGTTTTTCCATTCGTACGCTCCCCTTTAAAATAGAATTAAAAATTAAAAATTGTGTTCTAAATAAAAAAAATAATGTCGACTATAATTTAAAAAAATGAATATGTTGTAAACTAATTAGAAGTAAACAAAAATGTGTGAGTAATATGTTTAAATATTATAATTTGGTTATTGATAAAATATTTTAATACGAATTAATATTAGCATATACTTAAAAATATGTTAATCATAATAAACCATTGTTTATGGTTAAAACATTTATTTGGTACTATATATACTCTATTTAGCATTCAAAAATTCAATTTAAACGTTGAAAAAAAAACACATTGTATTTTACACTCTAAAGAAGTTTAAACGTGAAGAAATTTGATCCCTCTCGGTCCATGTTAGATCTATACATAAGATGGATCTATGTTGGTTTACTAAAAATTATTTATCACTACTGCTCTCATAGTCCTTAGGATTAGGACTAAACTGAAAAATTGACTCTCTATTCATAGTGAGAGAATTTTCGTTATATTCATCGATATGAATAGAGTTGTTATGCGACAAAGATGTTGATGCTTCATAAAGAGAGAGAACACTATCAGAATAATCCATGATATTCAAACAAAATATGTTGAATGATGCAAATGCACTTCTCCTAAAGATAATATATAGCTAAAAGAATGAAATTTTCCCTCCAAAGTCTACCCCCAAAAAATTTCGCCGAAATATTTCCCTCCAAAAATTTCATTTGAAGTATTTCCCTCCAAAAAAAAATTCTAGAATTTATTTGAAATTTTTCTACTAAAACATTCTCTTGAAAATTTTGACCCTAATTTCCATTCAAATTTTCCACACAATTTTCATTTAACACATTCCTTCAAAATTAAACTAAATCTTTTACTATTATATATCATTTACTAGATTATTGATTTTTTAAATTTTTTTTTTTATCCCACAAGTAAGAGAAATTAGTGTATCGTCATAAATTAACCATATATTAAGTTTTTCTAATTTTATTTTTTGAAAACCACATTCACCATGCAGCAAAGAAATTCTATAATTACTGCTATATAAAAAATTTCATTGTCACTATTCCTTACATCACATCAAGACTTCTCGAGAGTTCGTTAAAAAACTTGGAGTGATTTTGTGGAACAACGACATTGTCACCAACAACACATTCAACGAGAGATTCTCACATTTCAAAGGTTATTTTCCCTTCTACTTCAACCATCAACGAAGAATTTGAGGAAAATAATTTGTTATATGCAGACAAATAAATTTTTTTTTTCTCTGTCTTGGGTAGCAACTCAATTTATTATTTCGAAAATTAGGAAATTGTTGAAACAAAGTAGACTCAAGTTCAAATCCCATTGAGTAAAGGTCTTAAAACCCCATATTTTTACTAGTAGTGACATATTAGATGGGTTGTTAGGTTCATCGAGAATACCAGACAAAAAAAAAAATCAATTAATTTTATTTTCTAAAAATTAAAAAAAAAATCACATGGGCCAAGGGGCCGTTGTGCCGGGGTCGATTATGAGAATCCACCCCCTTCCCCCTACCTTCCAGGGGGACGGTGGGCGTGCCCACTAGGGAAAAATGGTCAGGGGGTCGATTTTTCTTAGGCGGGCACGCCCATCGGCCCTTTGGCAAGCAGGGGGTCAATTCTCGAAATCCCCCCTGCCTGCCAGGGGGCGACTCTCAGAATCACCCCCTTGCTTGCCTGGGGGGCGATGTGCCTTGGGTGGGAGTTCTCAGTCGTGAGTGTTCTCACCCGCAGCACAATGGGCATGCAACACACCTGTTATGTCATGGGCGGGAATTCCCACGGTCGGGCGCGCCCGCATAGGCACATGGTTGTGCAGCATGCCCGTTGTGCCGCGGGTGAGCACATGACGAATGTGTGCCTGTACGGGCGCACCCGATGGTGGGTATGCCCACCCATGGCACAACAGGCGTGCTGCACACAGACAGCCACACCTGTTATCTCAAAATCAAACCCTGATAGGTTGTTGATCAAGAAGACTCCGAGTAACTATTTCAAACCAAAATTTGAGTTAAGGCTTAGCCTCCTCAACCTGAGAGGGCTCTCTCAATAGGTTTATGATTTTCAAATAAGGATTAGATGGCTAAATCTATGATTAAAATGCATAAAAATGGATAATTGGTTGTACTGCTAATCAACAAACATCTATTGTGCTCAAGTGTATTTTCACAAAACATGAGTATCAGCTTCATATGGAAGTCAAGGCATTTCAGGGTTTAGATGCATCAACAGAAAAGTAGACAGAAAATAAACACAGTCCATGAACATATGAAAGAAGTTAGAGCCCCTTCAGTGAATTCTAAGTAACATACATTCATGACACTACAAGTAATTGAAAAAGGGAAACCATGAGAATATCAAACATCAATAACCCTTTCTGAATCCTGAGTGATGAAACCAATATCTATGTATTAATATAAAAACACAATTTCTTATACAACAAAACAGTATGCTTGTTAATGAAAATTTCCAACCCTATGCAATTCAACTTCTTTTCTCTTATAGAGTCATCATTACATTCTTGGATTCTCTCCAAAAACTTGAGAAAAATTTGAATTTTCTAGCTTGACACTATCAACTGCTAAAAAAAACTTTTAATTACATCTAACAGTTAAATTGTTTGTTCTAGAGTCCTAATACAACTAGGATTAAAACTCTTTATTATAACTTAACAACCTTATCTAAACATTAAATCTTCTATCTGACAGTTGCTCCTCCTAAACTTCGACCTTGATGATGTCCATCTCCTTGCTGTTAGACTGTATTGATTTGCTTCTTATCTTCCCTGAAAGATAGAAACATGCTCCCTGCAAAATAGCTATAGTGTTTCATTTATGTTTCTTCAAACAATCTACTGACCAACTTGTGCTCAAAAACATGTGGCAATGTCTTATTAAACTCATGTGCCCAAGGCAAACTTTTGAAGGAGTGCCAAAACTGTTAACATTGCTGCGTTACGAAACTGTCTGTTGTTTTCATAGCGCAGAACTTTACCTTTGAAAACTTCACTTGGAACCTTCATTTTTCTATTTTTTTCCATTGGATCTTCACTTGTGATCTTTATACATTCTTCAGCAGCATCAAGGTTTAAAAAACAAGCCTTTTCTCCCTTTGAAACCTTGCGAAATTGTTCAAACTGCATCTTACAGCAGTTTTGTAGCGCTCTACGAAACTGCTGTGTCTATCTTTTCACGGCTTTTTCCAAAATTTTAAGTTTCAAACCTTTACTGCCATCCTTCTAGTTATATATAATCTCTCATAATCAACAAAAATCAACTCTGAACTACTTTCAAAAATGAAATCTATCCACATAACCCCAAAAATGTGTTAGGAGATGTCACTTACTGTTTACACTCGTTTTTGTTGTGGTTGATCTTCAGGCTTTTCTAGCTGTATTTCAAGATCTTCAGCCTGCCTTTTAATCCTTCTATTATTATCTCTTAGTTTGGTATTAACCATCCTTATAAACTTTTCTTCCTTGATTGCAGGGACGGTCCATATGTAGAATTGATCCTCACTGCTGATTGACTCAATGTTTGAAACCTTTTCTAGCTCCCATAGACCTTTCAACCTCTCAAAGTTTGACCTTTCTACAACATGCATTCTCACTTTCTTCTTCAATTTATCAATTTCAATGTTTGCAAGTCTGAGTTTGTCTTTAACCTCCTCATAACTACTCTTTTCTCTCTAAGTATTAAAAACTCTATTTATTTCTTCTTCAAGCATTGGAGATGATATATTTATGGGTTCTTCAAAAACATTTGCATCCTCACCTCCTGTTTGGTCTATCTCCATGTCTGGATGCTGCAATTTCTTAGACTGACTAGTCAAGGGTTTTCTAGGCTTAAAGACAAACTCTGACAATTCATCCTCAAAATCTAATTTTTTGGATGTTTTCAATTTCTTTGATTTGCCACCTGTATCCAGTTTGATGAAATCTGCTTAAACCATGGGAGACTCTTCAATGTCAATAGCTTGTAATATATCATTCAAGTCACCTCTTAATTCCAAGTTTTCATTTGTGACCATAGCCTTACCCTTCTTGTTTGACCTTTGACTCCTATTCAACTTCTTCTGAGCTGTTTTACTAGTTGATTGTTCCTGAATTGTCTCTTTGACATGAGTTCTCTTCCTCTGTGCAGATTGATGAGTCCTTTGGATATTCAGTGATGTGTTTATCATTGGTTCCTTAACCTGTTTCCTAGGCTTAAGCTTGAAAAACCTCCTTGATTTTGTTTCTGCAGGTTCAGTAGTCTTTGATGGAGATGTTATTTTGACTTGAGGGCTAGCACATGTTCCTTCAACCCCTATTCCACTCAAAAAGAGAAATGCAGAACATTCTCTATTCACTTTCTGAATCTCATGCAAAACTATTAACTTGACTAGACCATGATGAAATAATGAGGTTTCACATGCCTGAGTTTTCGTCTATACTTTGTCTTCCATCTTGGCCAGACTTCGAAATAGAAATAAAGGTAAGTCTAGAGATATTATTCCTGTGAAATGCAATAAGCGTTTAAAGTGGTAAGTGTACACCTTGTGGTATCTCCCTTCGCAGGTGAAGTACCTTTGGTTGTTGTAGAGCATATTGGAAAATGCATCCTTGACATAACTTCTTGGCACAGCTTTTTTCAAATCAGTATCCATAAACTCTGGTTTCAAAAAGATTTTGCAGGGTTGCATTTCAAACCTAAAATTCTTGAACCATCTATCTTCCCCCCTTGGAATTTCTGTGACTGTTGATATAACTTCAGGAGAAATTGGTAAATTGAGAAAACCAACCTTTGTGTTTGACCCTGTGAAGTTAATATCAAACTCTTTGGTAACCTGATTATTCCCTCCTTGAAGCTTTTCGCAGAACCTCCAGCACCCTAACTTCTTGAAGGCTTCTTCAACAAATTTATCTCTTGTGAGAGCTTCTAAACCTTCAGGTTTTGTTCTCAGACAGTGACTAGACCTGTGATTTCTCTTTTCTTCTGCCATCTCCCTCTTAAAAACCCTATGTCTTCAGCATACCTGTAATAGACCTCCTTGTTGGATGAACTGGCTCGCTTGAAAATTTGGTTCAGCCTCGCTTGATTAGAAATCCTGCTTCAGCCAGCAATTATTTTCAAACTCACTTGATTAGCAAGTATCGAAACTGCTGACATAACATCAATTAGGTTCGGCCTCGCTTGATTGATGAGAGAAGCTTTGGTTTCATTTTACCATGAGCTTACCATTCGAAAGGGCATGCATCATGTGTTTCTTGCATGAGACAATAAAACCAAAACCAGCCCCTTTCAAATTTGAAAATGACATAATACAAATGACCTCAAACGAATGTTATGATGGCTATGAATGATTGCATGTGTGAGAAAAGACTCGTGGCTGACACTTAATCATGAATGATTAACGGAATTCTGGTGGATTTGATAACTAACAAGACATGCTACGAATCCCTGATTTCGTAGTGCGCTCAATGCAAATTCAGGGTTTTGTGCTATGAAATGACTAGCGTTTTCGTAGCGCAAAAGAATTTTTTTACACTGTCTGCACTACGAAAACGTGGTTTCGTGGCTTAATCAAAAAACAAAACAAAAAATGGTTTAAAATTTGATTTTCCAAACATGGTATAAGACTGTCATTGTATGAAATAAGGTTGCTAGACTTTATTTGACAATGAAAATGAGACTCTAAGCCTATCACTTAACCCTTTAAGCATGACATGACCTACAACCTATTTAAGACCATGACTAGAGACAAGATAAACTTTCAGAGTTTATTGATCATGGAGTGGACCTAGAAGACTTCATTTGAACTTGTAATATGACCTATCCTTTACCAATGACTTAAAATGACTTCTAAACCTCCTTGAAATCATGACCAAAAGTAGAGTTGACACAATGATGTTTTGAGAATTTTTGGGTGATAACAACACCCACGGCCGAGCGCGCTGGCACAAGAACATGGCTAGGAATAGTCTTATTCTTGTACAGGCACACCCGGTCATGTGCGTGCCCGCACAAGGCACACCGAGGCCCTGCCTTCGAGGGGATCGGTGGGTGGGCCCGCTTAGGCACAGTGGCCATCGGCCCCCTGCCTGCCTAGGGGTCAATTCTGAGAATCAACCCCTACCTGCCAAGTGGGAGATATGGGTGGGCATGCCCACCCGTTGTGCCATGGGTGTGTGAATCAACCCCCTGTCTACCAAGGGGCCGATATGGGCAGGCACTCCCAGTCGTGGGCGTGTCTGCCTGCAACAGTGGGCACACCCACCAACGGACGCTCCCTCCCAAGGCACAAGCACAGAATCAGCCCCCTGGCAAGCAGGGGTTGATTCTCATAATCAACCCCCTGCCTACTAGGGGGTCGATATGGGCGGGCGCACTCGACCATGGGTGGGCACACCCATTGTGCCATGGGTGGACATGCCCACAGTTGGGTGCGCCCACCCAGGGCACAGGCACAAAATTGGCCCCTTGGACGTTGTGCCCGGGCAGGCGCGCCAACCGACCCCCTAGCAGGAAAGGGTCGATTATGAGAATCAGCCCCCTGGCAAGAAGCGGTTGATTCTCAGAATCACCCCCCTACCTGCCATAGGGCCGATATGGATGGGAATGCCCGGCTGTGGGCGTGCCCACCAATGGCATAAAGGTACTCCCATTGTGTCGAAGGTAGGCACGCCTACCCAAATCGGCCCCCTGGTAGGATAGTGGTTGATTCTGAGAATTATCGTCCTACCTGTCAGGGGGGCGATTCTTAGAATCGGCCCTGTGGCAGGATAGTGGTCGATTCTGAGAATCATCCTCTTTCCTGTCAGGGGGGATATTCTTAGAATCGGCCCCTGCCTGCGGCATGTCCACACGTGGCACAGCGGGCGTGCTTGCCCAAGGCACACGGCTAAGGCATTTTGCCTTGGTCGTGTGCCATGGGCATGCCTACACAAGGCACACAACCCCTTGCCTGTCATGGGGCCATTATGTTCTGGGCGAGCGCACCCACTATCAAGGAGGTGGCCTTAGGGAAAATGTAATTTTATTTTTTTTTGAAGGAATGGTTTGCTTTGTCCCGAAGAGGCGCGCCCACTAGAAGGGAGGGGGGAAAAGGGAAAAATAATAATAAATAATAAATAATAAATAAAATAAAATAAAATAAATGGAAGGAATGGTTTTCTTTTTGGTATCTTAGATGAACCTAACAACCCACTTGAGATGGGGGTCATTGTGCATGGTTATGGTGTTTTTTAGTTTAAAATTTTATTTTTTTTCATTTTTTTTGTTTACGTAAGATATTGGTTTTTTTTGTAATATATATATATATATATATATATATATATATATATATATATATATATGCTGGAAATTGGCATCAAGGAAGATTTATATGAATCTTCCTAGACCAAAGACAACAATTGCATCATCTAGAGCTCCAGGTGGGCCCTCAAAAAATATTGTTGAACGAACCCAACCTGAGTTAATGGCTTCACATCTAGATGGCTCCTCAAAGGAAAAGAAGTTTATTTCGTACTGGAAGAAATCACAAGAAGTGAAGCGTACAAAATATGCATGGTATGTGAAAGATAGAGTTCAAATTGAAGCAGATCTGCAAGTATATCTATATGGTGGTAGGATTTATGATGGTGGAAGTTATGACGTGATGGGAAAAGTACTAGACTTATGTTTGATGCGAGATACTAAAGTTGTTTATGTACTTACAAAGCCACCCAAGTCACATGAAAATATTAGATATCATTTTTCATTGGCGATGTATAACATGGAGGAAGATTCTACAAATATGTGTAAACAAATCGTAAATGAAATTGCACAATATCGTAAATATTTGTATTCATATTTATGTGTTTTTCATTATTGTAACTGTATCATTATATTTTTTATAACTTAGTTATTATTGACATATTATGTTTTGTTTGATAGAATTTTACTGATGGTCTTAAAATTATGTTTAGGGGGGTTCTATTTTATAGAGCGGGATATTATGAATGTTGTCAGAAATTTCCAAGCACAGGCAAAAGAAAATATGGGAAAGAAGCAAAAAAAATTACTTCATGATGCTACAAGGCTACATAAAAGGGATCAGCAAATAATGCCTATAATGGATCAATCTAGTAAAGCTAAACATGTTACTTTTGAAGATGAGGAAGTTGAAGTTGAACCTGAAGATGAAAAATATGTTGCCATTACTGAGAATGAGATTAGAACTGATGTTAGAAAGGAGAAGAACCATAAAATACCAAAAGTAAAAATTCCCAAGAATGTCTCCCTTCTAGTTGATGATGAGGATATTGCTTATGTTGACGAAAATATGATAACCGATAGGAGAAAGAAATTAAAAGTTGTTCATTCTGAAAAAATCATGGGAAGCAGTGAAGATTCTAGTGAAAAATCAAAAGGAAGCAGGGAGATCATTACACTAGGAGCTAATTCAGAGGATGGTGTTATTAAAACAAAATAAAATGCCATTCAACATCAATTGATGAAGACAAATTTAATTGAGGGTGGTCAGTCATTTCAACTTAATGTCACTCAAATATATAAGCCGGATGAAGGACAATTTAAATATCAAATTAGAAAGCCACACCACTTGCATGTTCACAACTTGAAAACATTGATGAGGTACAATCCATATGCACATGTGGTTGATTATGTGTTTCTTGTTGATCCAATTCAGGTTCCCAACAAAGAAACATTTGATAAGTCAAAAAATTTTGAATACAAATATTATGTACTTAGGGGGGTAATTTTGTAGAAGCTAAAAGGAAATTGATAGAGGAATATCCCAATAACCTAGGTTTTGAAACAATGAAATGTATCATTTATGTCAGTTTAACAGATACAAAAAATAAAATAAAAAATAAAATAAAAAATAAAATTAAATTAAATTAAATTAAAAAATTAAAAAAAAAAAATAAAAAAAAAATATTGGCATGGGATCATAATACAGATAATGAGTATAGAATGTCTATGAATTTCATCCAAAGGGTTAGATTTATTCATAATGAATTTGAAGAAAAATGTGGTGGGGATAAGACAAAGGTTGGTATAGCCTTTCGGAAGGAATGTTGTATGGAAATAGGCTATCGAATTGAGGGAAAAAAAAATTCTAAAGGTGGCAAAGTAAATTATGAAATATTCATAGGTATGGATAACATTTTCTAGTTGGCATTTACAACTGGAGAGATATGGGATTTTATTAATGAGATTTTTTACATGTGGGATAAAATTGGCATAAAAAAATAGAAGGTCAAAAATTCTAAACCATTGATATGTACCAGTAGTAAATGAGGTCCTGAAATGAAGCTCCTTCCAGAAGATATGACTATAACACCTTGGACAGAAATGTAAGAAGTGAAGGGTGAAAAACATGTCAAAACATTAATATCTCGTGTCAATTCAGGTGAATTATCATTGGATGAAATTTCTGAGGAATTTCTAAAATAAGTTTGTTATTTTTACTTATTTCTGGATTATAAGTTTCTGTTAAATATAACATATTGTTGTTGGTATTATTTGTTGTACATATCATTATTTTAACATTTTTTACTTTATTTATTCAGTCACAAGGTTTATATGAGAATACAAGAACAAATGGTTAAATTGTTGAATGAGGATAGTTGGGATGATGTTGTACGCAACTACCTAGATCCAAGTTCTACATCAGTACTAAAAGATTTTTATCTTGCTTTTAAAAAGGTATTTTGATTTATACATTCATTTCTATTAATATGTATATTGTTTTTATTTTACAACTTATACATATATTTATTTATTTCATTAAATATGAAGAAGGGTGAAAATGGAGCACCTGATAATTTCATAATCTTTATTGAAAAAATTAAAATGGAAAGACTCAGAAATCAATGTCTTATTAATGTTGAACTTGATCTCAGTCTTATTCATTTCATTTGGAATCCACACAATCCAATATCAAATAATACAAGGTGATTGCGAAGACATTACAAAACTCATACCTAAAAGGTAGTATTCCCTAGTTATTGCAGATATTCCTAGTGGTTTTAATATCCCAAACATCGAATATGGTAGTGACCCTTACACTTATCAAGATTTTAGTAAATTGGTTGCGAGATTTCTAGAAGTCACAAAAACACCATTTTGGAGATTTGTGACATTTCATTTAGACACACAATTTGCAATGTTATTAACAAGCTTCAAGGGAAAAGCACACTCAAGGATGCAAATTACATGGTAAGATGTTGAAATTGTATGTTTGATTAATGTAAAAAAAATCATTTATGTACAAGTTAATTGAAATTTTACTATTTCATGTTGCAGGGAAAATTAAAATCTTATTGGTTGCAGGGATCGACCAATTATAAGTGATTATGAGTTCATTCATGTTGAAAGTAGGACAAAAGATAATAGTTATAAGTTTATGTTTTTCAATCGGGTAGATGTAAAGAGTCATAGCCAAGTACTATTTCATGATGTTGTTGTAAAAAAACTAACATAGGAAGATAAAGAAGAAAAAGGAGAGATAGTTAACATATATCAAAAACCATATTCATTCATTAACTATCTTATAAATTTATGTTCAAATGAAGGAGATTGGGTTTTGGATTTATTCTCAGCTCAGATAAGTTTTATTATATAAAATTGAATTTCAATATTTTTTTTTTTTAATTTTATGTGTTTATACTAACTTACTTAATTATTTATTTTGTACATGATGATTAGGTACAACACTAGCATGTTGCTTACAAAAAGGAAGAAATTGCATTTCCATTGAGAAAGACTCAGTACAATGTAAATTTATTCAACAAAAAATTAATGCTTTTCAATTTCTTCCAGATGCAATGCAAGAAGCTGGTTTGATGAAAGGGGATTTTAATGAATCTCGTGTGGAAAAAAAGGCAAAGGAACCTCAACCACCACTAGATGGAATGATTGGAAAGGCATACTTTGAGAGATTCGCAGACATCAGAGATGCATCAGAAGAGGGAAATGACCAAACTGAAGAAGAAAAATATTATGGGAGAAGACAATAATGAAACTATAGAAGATGAAGAGTATGGATTACATGATATTATTGATTAAATTCCAGTTATGCTTCCAAATGAAGCACATTTTTTGTAACTATTGATTAGTTATACTTGTAATGTTTTGACTTTGAGATATTATGAGAAGAATAAGTATTCAATTATTGTTATTGTATGTTTAATATTTGTATTATGTGATTTTTACTTTAATTTTTATGTGAGTCAATTAATATTTGAAAAAAAAAAATTGTGATTATTATTAATTTTTAAGATAAAATTCATAAAAATTACTTATTTAAAAATAAATAAATAAATTGTTAAATTTTTCCTATAAAAATCGTTTATTTGGCATGCCACGTTTAGCAAAAATGTCTTGAAATGTGTATTTTTATGTTATATTTATATTCAAAATGTGTTTTTTATGTCAATTTTTAAAAATTATTGTTTTTTTAGTGACAATTATTTGATGTGCATTGAAATATTAATTAGCTATATATAATTATATAAAAGTTTGAAATTTTAAAATTTCAATTTTTATTTTTTTTAACTATGCAAAAGATCAAAGATCTCACTACAAAAAAAAAAAAAAAAACAAAAAAAAATACAAACCTAAAAAAACACTTAAAAAAAACATGTCAGGGAAGAAGAACAAGACGAGTACTTCAAAATTTGTTAAATTTAGAAAAAAATTATTAACATTTAATACATTAGAAAATTTAAAGTAAAAAATAATTCTTCTAAAAAAAGGGGTTGATACTATCATCAACACTTTTCAAAATTAGCCTGAAAATTACTAACATTATAAAAATAATGTTTATACATGATACATAAGAAAATTTAAAGTGTCAAAAATAAGCTCAAAAAAAAATGTATCTTGAATCAACACATTTCAAAATAGGTTATTTTTTTTCTACCTCAAAAATACGGGTACTCGTATCAGTTCCCGTTTCAAAGTTTACATTGTTTACAAAGGGAGTTCGTAATTGTAGAAATTAATAGAAATCTGCTACTACTGATGAATTCGAACTGAAAACAAGAGATTACAAATTTCCTCTACTATTTTGCAGAATGGAAATCACAGTTTAGAAACACATGCAATGACATGCAACCATAAAAACCATAAGAACATAGTGATTTATAGGGGAATCCAACCGGGAAAAACCCCTTTGTTTTTTTTCATTAATCAGATGAGAATGAGAAACTATTACAATGTCTTGCGTCAACTCCAAAGCACACCCTACACTGTAAATATGTTCTCCCATTGACTATCTTTTTTTGGCCAACACTTATCTAATTCAAGGCTCCAAATTCCTCCTATTTCCTTGTGAAATTCAAGATAAATTGAGATCCTAAATAATAGGGGAATTCCCTATTTCCTTACAAAAATACCAAGGAATTTATCACCTGCTTAATTGCCAATCCTGTACACTCAACTAGTATACAATCGATGATTAAAATGTGCATTTTCCTCCACTTCGGTTAGGCAATTCGAATTCCATGCATGTCTAGGCTATTTTTAGTTGATTGACTAGTTTAACTGAGAGATCACTGAGTTAACAACAGTTCTACTACTCAATTGACCTTCAACTGACTCAATTAATAACTAGAGCTTAGTTAATTGTGTTCAAATGAAAATAACTGAAGTAGATTGCTAGATTTTAGCAATCACTACATGCACAACTCTACTCCAAGCCTACAAACTTTAATTTACTGATCTAACTAAGTGACAAGGCCATGTAACTCAAGCTAATTTCAATCTAGGTCATCCTACAGATGTGCAAAATCAAATTACTCAATTTGACTAAGGCACAAGTCAAATTGAGCCTTTATTGCTACAATTTCTAACACTCCCTCTTAACAAGAAAGGGATTTTGAACCACCCTTATCTTGCACTCGTGGAATTCGAATTTTCCTCCTAACAATTCCTTTGTCACGATATCTGTATCATGTTCCTCAATTGGAATGTATTGTAGCATAATAATTATCCTCTACACATAATCCCGCAAGTGATGGTACCTGATATCAATGTGCTTGGACCTATCATGAAATACTGGATTCTCAGAGAGTTTAATACAACTCTAATTATCACAATAAATCATCGTTGGATCCATATTTTGATTGAAAATACCCACAAGTATTTTCCTCATCCATATGGCCTCACATGTTGCTTGACTTGCAGCCATGTATTTAGCCTCTGCTGATTTGAGTGCCATAGACCTGAGTTCCATATACTTTTGTTTCCTTCTATACCAGGAAATAATTGCATACCCAACACTGAAGATAGCACCTGAAGTATTTTTCCTATATAATGTACTACCTTCCCAATCTGCATCAATGAAGCCTCGGAGCTTCACTCCCTCTGTCCTCCTGTACCATAACCCATACTCAGTTGTGCCTCTGAGGTATATTAACACATGCTTTGTTTCCTTCCAATACAGATTGGTAGGCTTCACCATGGCTTGACTCAGTTGATTAATTGCATAGCATATGTCGGGCCTTGTGTTCACTAGATACATCAAGGATCCCAAAATATTTCTGTAGATGGTAGCTTCTACTGCCTCTCTTGAATAACCATGCTCCTTCCTCCACTTTGAAGCTAGAGGTGTGTCCATAGGTTTTCAATCCTATATATGAAATATTTGTGATATTTCAGAGGAATACTTCCCCTGGCTCACAAACATCTCGCCATCACCCTTTCCATACTTCCATCCCAAGGAAGTAATGCATCAAGCCCATGTCTTTCATCTCGAATTCTCTTGCAAGGTCCTCCTTACAAGAGTGGATCAACTCTTCATCCCATGTAAGTATCAAGTCATCAACATACAATACCAAGATAAGAAACTTTCAGTCTACCACAATGTGATAGAGATTGGAATTTTCTTCACTTTTGGTGAAGCCCAATCCACTGAGATATGTGTCAATCTAAATGTACCATGCTTGGGGTGCCTGCTAGAGACCATACAGGGCTCTCATGAGTCTACACACATGTGTCTCCCTATCATATGTATCAAATCCATTTAACTGCTCTATGTAAATTTCTTCCTCAATAACACCATTGAGAAAGGAGATATTCACATCCATCTAGTGGATCTTCCACCCCATTTGTACGGTTAATGTTAGAATGGTTCTGATCAAGGAATATCTTGCCACTGGGTCAAAATTTTCCTCATAGTCCAATCCCTCTACTTTTGAGAAGCCTTTGGACAAAAAATTGGCCTTGTACCTCTTGATACTCTCATCAGCTACATGTTTCACTTTGTAAATCCATCCGGAACCAACCACTGACGTGTTCTCTGGTCTCGGCACCACCTCCCATACATTGTTCTTTGTGATGGAGTCATACACATCCACCATGGCATCAACCCACACTAGTTGAGAAATTGCTTCCTCAAATGAAGAAGGCTCTAACTCAATGAGTTTTGTCATGAGATCCATATAACCAGTGCATTTGTCTGGTGACCTCCTATACCTGCACAAGGATGTAGGAGCTCCCACATGCTCACGTGCATCATGCACCAATCTTTCAGCTCCTCTAGTTCTCTTCCTCCCCTCTTTGGAAGATTTTGGTTGAGTGGGTCCATCCACTCGGCCTTCTACCTACTCCTCCACATGTGGCTGCTCCACAACCTCCTGAGGCTTTGCATGACACTCCTCCTTTGGAGCTTTAAGCTCCTACTTTTGTGGGATACTCAACTCTTGCTCTAGAGAGAATCTCAAAACCTTATCCTCATCAAATTTGACATCTCTCCTCACTATTGTTACCTTGAGTGAGGGAAAATACACCCTATAGTTATTTGGAGTCCCTATGTATCCTAAAAAGACCCCCATTCTCAACTGTAGGCTCCAATTTCTTCCTTCTATCCTTGGAGACATGACAATACACAGTAGCTCCAAAAATTTTAAAATGAGATACATATGGCTTCCTCCCAGAGAAAGCTTCTTCAGGTGTGATCAGGCCAAGTATTTTGTGAGGGCTCCTCTTCTACAAATAGACTGCGGTGTTGCATGCTTTTTCCCATAGATGTAATGGTAGCCCTTGATCGTGGAACATGGCTCTTTCTTCTCCCATTATGCTTTTGTTTTTCCTTTCAACAACCCCATTTTTTTATGGGTTATGGCGTGCTGTCAATTATCTTCTATTACCCACCTTGGCACAAAATTCCTTGAAGGTGTTAGAAACAATTCTCCTCCATTGTCACTTATCATGGATTTAAATTTCTAACCATTCTCCTTTTCAACCAATGCTTTGAATTCAAAAAATTTAGAAAACACTTCATCCATTTTCGTCATGAAGAAAATACAACATTTTCTAGAAAAGTCATCAACAAAAAATACATAATACCTACGTTTTTTTCTAGAGGTTGTAGGAAAGGGTCCACATACATCAAAGTGGACTCACTCCAATATTTCTCCCGCTTCGCTATCTTGGCCCTGGAAGGTGGATTTGACATATTTCCCTAATGTGCATCCCTTGCAGACATCATGTTGATCAAGGGTGCATTTTGGAAGACCGGTGGTAATTTTCTGCATGATTTTTAAGGCCCCATGGTGTAAGTGTCCATGCGCGTGTGTTAGAGTTCTCCAACATCTCGACTTTGCACTTTTTCCACCTTGCTACTTAGTGCAGCGCAAGATTCCACCTCAATTTTGTAGAGATTTTTCACTCTAACTTTGTTACACGAATAAATCCTTCTTGCGGACAAGAATGATCTCCCTAGTATCCTAAGGATATCTAGAAACAAACAACCAAATGAAAACCATTTTCTCTAGACCATTTGTGATTAAGAATTATTAATAACAAAGTATGAGGACGTGCCCCTACCTGAAGTCCAACGCTTGCTGTAATGTTCAATCCAGTTGATCATTCCAAAGAGGTTTCTTCAATATGAAGGACCTGCAATCAAAGACAGAAAAGGGTTAAAAGCACCTGCAAGATATAATAATTGATAAAACACTAGTCTATCTTAGTGATCAAGGAATATAAGAATTGAATTACTCAAATATATACATAAAAATTTCAATGAGAAAATAAAATCCGTTTGTATTGACTTGTATAAAAGAAGTAGCCTTACGACTTGTCGCCTTGATGTTATACAGGTTCTTCCGGGATCCTGAACAACAATTCCTCTCGGTTTGAAAAGCCTTCTTCTCCCTAAACTAGCATAAAGTTATGGATATGAGTGTGTGATCATTCTCATACCAATGATGACTAGTATAGAGAGTATGCTCTCTTGGGAATTTCTTCAGCAATTACCTTATGCAAGCTATAGTATACAATCTACCCTTGAGACTGAAACATGAGCTCAATTTATAGGAAAATGGAGGTAGTTTCAGTTCCATAAAGAGGGGAATAAATTCCTCTCATGAAGGGATTTGAGCTCCAAATACCAAGGGATAAACTCCATTAATGAAGGGATAGAGGTTCATGAATGAAGGGATGAAGCTCAACCTAATTACGCTTCTAGAAGCCTCCAGTTGGGAGAGTATTCAACCATCTGGGCTTCTAGAACTTACTTTTTCTTTTATTTTACCTTTTACGGGGGTCCGCAAGTTTAATAAGTAGAACGTGCAGGATGTGCCGCAAGCAAGGACTAGGAAAAGTGCAGAGTTAGGATTTTTAGGGTTTTAATGAGCTTTTATCCAATTTCAAGACTTGGTTTAGGAACTTTGGGGTTTTTGACCTCTAAGGGAGCAAGATATGGATGGTGATAGAGACATATAAACAGCTAAATGTCTTGGTGACAAATTTTAGTGTAACAAACTTCGATCTCTATCACATGCCCAATAGCTACATGTCTTAGAAAGCTTTCCCTTTACTGAAAACAACATCATAGCCCCTATCCTCCAATACAGCTACAAAGATCAAATTCTTATTCAGCCCAGGTACATACATAACATCTTTTAGATGAATATGGGAGCTTGAATCCCTCTTAAAGGTTTCAATTCCAATTCCTTTGGTAATGTACCTCTCTCCATCCCCAAGTTCTATGTGCATCTGGAGATTCTTATCCTCTAGGTTATTGAATAATTATTTGCATCATGTCATATGGAACAAGGCACCTAAATCTATATACCACACACTCCCCATTACAGTGCTTTCCATGCATGCAATTAGGGTGAAGTCTAATTCGAATTGTGAGGCAAGTGCTTCACCTCCTGCACCTCCTGGAGGATTCTTGTTAGACTTCTTGTGTGGACACTTTGTTGCATAGTGCCCATACTCGTGGCAGTGAAAACATTTTATATTGCTTAAGTCCTTATTCTTGCCATTATTCTAGTTGGACTCTAGATTTATTTGGGACTTCTTTCCCTTAGCTTTCTTTTCCTTCCCAACCAAGAAAAAAATATCTTCCTCCTCAATTTTGGGTGTTACTGCATATCTAGTGTTCCTTCGAATTTCTTCCTGCACCAAATCAAACCAAAGTCACTCCCAATTTGGAAAAAATTTCCTTCCATTTACAATGTCTTGGTAGCTACATCGGGATTTCTAAAGGACTGGGAGAGCTAGGCTCACTAACTCATAAGAGGACACATTTTTTCCTAATCCTCCAAGTTCATCTCGAACTTGAGTGAATATGGAGAGGTAATGTGGAATAATTTAATTTTTTTGCAATCATATGTTTCTGATATTGTCTGTCAATGCCAATTTCCTGGCATCCTACTATTTTATAATAACTCACTAAGGGCCTTCCACATAGAAAATGGAGTTTCTTTGCCATGTAAATTTGAGACTACTTGGTCTTTCATATTCTCCAAGATGATACTCCTAGATTTTTTGGTATCCTTCTTCCTCTATGCTAATTGTTGTGCATCGATGATGTTGGTTTTTGAATGTTAGTTTTAGTGTATTCCAGCACTCCATTTTCATCGAGTACAACTTCCATCATGTCCTTCCAAGCTATGAAATTCGAGGTTCCCTCTAGGGCATACTCCAATCTCAACCCATTGAAACACATTTTCCTGCACGAAATAAAACTGCTTCACTGAATTTGCAAATCAAAATTTCTGAGGAAGAAGATCTATTGACTGGTTCCTCTTATGATTTTGGTCTTTGATACCATGTAGAAATTAATATAAATTTGATACTACTGATGAATTCAAAATGAAAACAAGAGATTACAAATTTCCTCTACTATTATGTAGAATGGAGATCACAGTTTACATGCAACCATCAAAACCACAACAACACAATGATTTACAGGTTAACCCAAATGGGAAAAAACTCTCCATTATTTTTCATTAATCAGAAGAGAACGAGAAATTATTACAATGCCTTGTTTCAACTCAGAAGCACACCCTGCACTGTAAACTTGTTATCCTGTTGATTGTCCTGCTTTGGCCAACACTTAGCCAATTCAAGGATCCATTTTCCTCCTATTTCCTTGCACAATTTAGGATAAATTAATCTCCTAAATAATAGGGTAATTCCCTATTTCATTATGCAAATCCCAAGGAGTTGATCACCTGCTTAATTTCCTTGCCTGTGCACTCAATTAGTAGACAATTAACGACTAAAATATGCCTTTTCCTCCACTTAAGTTAGGAAATTTGAATTCCATGCATGTTTGGGCTATTTTAAGTTGATTTACTAGTTTAACTCAGAGATCAGTGAGTTAACAATAGTTACACTAATCAACTGACCTTTAACTGACTTTATTAGTAACTGGAGCTCAGTTAACTGAGTTCAACAGAAAATAATTGAACTAGATTGCTAAATTTTAGCAATCACTACATGCACTTTTCTATTCCAGGCCTACAAACTCGAATATTTTGATCTAACTAAGTGACAAGGCCATGTCACTCAAACTAACTATAATCCATATCATCCTGTTGATGTGGAAAATTGAATTAATCAATTTGACTAAGGCACAAGTCAAATTGAGCCTTTCTTGCTACAATTTATAACATATTGAGAGAGTAACAATTACTATGATTATATTTAGAAAACAACTTTGGATGCATTGGAAAATTACTTTTAGAAGATATTATATCAAAATCTTCTCTGTCATTTAACCCTTCAATATCAATTTCATATTCTTGGTTGTGTGTGTTGACTAAGGATATTGAATATATTTAAGTTTATTATTCTTCAACATGACAAGTCTCACTCGAAACTTCAAAATCATAAGTTAATTTGCAATCAATAAGCTTAGCTTTAGAATCTTTTGACAAATTCATATTTTCTAAATTTTTAAATTTCGAATAATAATAGTTGTTAACTTCGTCAATGTTTATCTACTTCTAAAAATGAGGGAGAGAATATAAATAAATAAAAACCTACATTAAGTCTCTTATTGAATGTGTTTCTGGCCCAAACCAATGGATCTCTTCCATTGGATTTTCACTCAATGGACCACAAAATGTGAAATCCATCTCTGCTCCAAGGGGTTTTTTATCGTTAAATTTAAATCCTCGGAGGACAGAGATCTTATCATCAGAAAGGGACCTTGGTTTTGGGGAACCACCGGACTTTTTATCACCCCATGGTTCCCAGATTTTGACGCAAGAACTATGACAGTGTCTAGAATTCCGGTATGGGTTAGATTGTACAATCTTCCCCTTCACTTCTGGAATGATCAGGTTTTCAAAGGTATTGGGAATAGCATCAGGAGGTACATAAAATCAGACACGAAGAGAATGGATGAGAGGATCTACACCTTTGCACGGATCTGCATGGAAGTATATCTAAGCAAAGGGTTACCAGAAAATATCATGATGATCTACAAGAAAAAAAACTGGCTGCAAGCACTAGACTATGAAAACACTGCATTTAGATGAAGAATTTGTAGGATGACAAGACATCTACAAAAAACGTGTCCTAATGCAAAGAAAGAAAAAAGAAAAAAGAAAAAGAATGGGAAACAAAAAAAAGGCTGGTAATATCCCCCTCCAGAGTCAGAGGAGGACGAGTCAGAAGAAGAGGACGAAACAATTCCTACAGGAAGCAATCAGCCTAAAAAGGAACTAGAGGTACAAAGGAAGGATACAACAGTACACATCGATTCACAAAATCTTCCAAAACCAATCAGATAGGAATCCAGAGGACATAGGAAATGGAGGGATCAAACGACAACACTCATCAGATACTTCAGACTCAGACAAGGACACCGAAACCTAGATATCAGATAATCAGATTTTCCTTGCCACATGTGTGCCATCACAGGGTGAATGGCGCAAGGTCGAGAAGAAGAAAGGTAGGAAATCCTAATTTGTGGGGTTCTTACCCACACTCTGGTGGCTGAGGATATTTCGGGACCGTCATTTTTTTCCTCCTCTCTACTTCTCTTTCTTTTCTTTTTTTTCTCTTATGGAATGCTTTGGTAGCCTGGCCATGATGCATTGTGTGCATGAGCACACGAGCCCTATGGGCACCTTCTAAATGTTTAATTGCATATACTACATGTAACTTTTCATTTCTTTAATAAAAATTTGCTGGTTTTTTCATTGGAAAAAAATAAATAAATAAATAAATCTCTTATTGAATGCCTATCATTATTATGAAATATAGAACAAATAGATTTAAACGTAGCAATAAATTCTTATATGGTTTCACCTTCATACACCCTAATACTTTCCAATTCTGTACATAATCCTCATTAATTACAACCTTCATGGGATTCAAGTAATACCTCTCTCATCTATCTCCATAAATTAATGGAATGAGATGGTAGCAATTTAAACAAACTCCTAATCCCTCCTTGTAAGGTCAAAATAAAGAGTTTTAAAATTAAATTATCATTAAATATACACAAATCATTACAGACAAGGTTGAACTAAGAGACATGATGAAAAGCAAACCATTCTTCCTCTCCATTGAAACTCAATTTAACAAAATAATTATTGTCTTTCCAAAAACACTTTTAATAGGCAAAGGAAAGTTGGAAACAAGATCTACAATAGGGATAGGAGAGGTACAACTCTTGAGGGTTTGCTTGTTGGCCCTCCTTCTAGCTCAAATTGTTGACGGAAAAAAAAAAAATTTCTTCAAGTGGCAAGGGATCATCACCTAATTATGCCTATACTCGATTTGAATAGTGATGTCCATAGGTATGTGGGATCGGTTGCCACCAACTGGATTTTGAAATTAGCTTAAAAGCTAATCCAATTTGGATGAATTGATTATAATTTAAACTAACATTAAACTATGGAAATCTAAATACCAATTTAACTATTATTTAAATAAATATCCCTTAATGGAAGCAAGGCTAAGTAACATCAAATACACGACCTAATGTCTATCATTGCATAATAGAAGAAATTGGTTTACTCAATGACATGATGGTCATAAAACTAATATCGTTATTTTTTTTTTTCAGATAAATATTTGTCTAAAAGAGTAATATTTATTTTCCTCATATTTGATATTAGCATTCAATCAAGCAAAAAAATCTTATGGCAAAGAATCATAAACATATGAATGAAAAATTTCCATCGTCTTTCATAAAAATAAGAAAATTTCACCAATCATTAAAACACAATTAATTTTCTTCATCAAATGGAACTATTGGGATTTAAATAAAACATAAATTAAAGACACATCAGTTTAAATTACAAAGTTGAATAGTTCATAAAAGAAAAGTAATCCTTGCAGAAAGCAAGAAAAATCCAACATCATTGCAAGAAGTCCTTTTCATGGTTCCTTTCAAAATGTATCTAGAGTCCCATAGAATAATATAGCCATTATGCTCCATATTCATTTTCCTCTTCCGAATCCCCTTTGTTATTTCTAACTTTCTCAATATAACAGCTCCATTTGTTCGAAAGTTTCTCCCCTGGGAGGGGAATTTTTTTTATTTTTTTTGTTACTCTTTTAGTCTCAAAATAGGTTCCCCATTGATTATACATAGTGGATATCTAATTTTGAAGATTGCAACAAGAAACAGTGAAGGAAGCATCCTGAAACATCATTCCTGATCCTAGTTGGAAAGTGATCACCTAAACTAGGTGGGGCCCACATAGGTGATTTTTGTTGCAAAGTCTATTTTTAGACTATGTCTATTTTTAGACATGTCGATCATATTCTATGAGTTGCAGGATGCTATTTGTGGATGGTTGGTCAAGTTGGAAAAATATATGGACTTCTATTTTTTGGAGCATATTGGGCGGGTACATTTTTAGGCTAACTGAGTCTAAAAATAGATATGTCGATATTATTAGGTATATCTTGGACTCTCAACATTATGTCATATTATTCTTGAAACTTACTTTAGTTGCAGTGCACTATGTACTGTGGTAAAACGGATAAGAATTACGCTATTCTCGAGGGTTTAGTGGAGCTATTGCATGGAGACTTCAGTTAGAACTCAGGTGACAAAAGTTGGTGGAGTTGTGTTCAGTTTAACTCAGTTAGACACAGTTGAGCTAGTTGTATCTAGTCTAACTGATTGATACACTAGTGAGAGTGGTGTGAATTAAATTATTAATTAATTCACTAAATATTAACTCATTAATCAACTGAAGAATACATCAGTTAACTACAGTGAATGGACAGTTTCAGTGGAGACCAGTGGAGAGGTAGGTGAAAGAGCAAGTGTGACTATCAGTTGTGACTATAGTGTTGCATTGTTTGCACCAAAAATTTAGTGGAGATGCCTTTAAATATTGCGTGAGCAAGGCTGGGGCAATTCGAGTTCATCCAGAGCCATTCTTCAGCAGGGATTGCGCAGTAGAAGCAGGCTAAAGGCTGGCAAAGATCGGTGCATGGATTTGCAAGATCAGGCCAAATAAGTGTGTAGAGATTGGATTGTACTGAGAGCTTGTGATAATCTTTGTATGAGGATTGTTACATGATCTCTATGACATATATTATATACAGATAGTTGGGGTTTTTAGCTTCAAGCTTTCCCGTTAAAACAATTGTGTTAATGTGTGTGAATTTTTATGGTTTTGATAAGCGTATGCAATTGATTTAATTTCCTTTCATGATGATAGGTGGAATAGATTCTGTATTGTGCATGAAGTTAAAATAGTGTGTGATCAGAAGAATCTTGGACATATGCATGCGTAGTGCATATAATTTCTTCATGGCATTGGAGCATTGATAATTGGAGCAATTGCAATTATTGAAACAGTTGAGTTTTGTGCTGGTGGAATTCGAATTTGCTGCGGTGTTTTCTTGGTGTCGAAGTTGAGCATTCATTGAAATGTCTTTCGTAGGATTGCGATTGGAGTATGCCCTTGAGGGCAGCTTGAATTATATTGCATGGAAGGACATGATGGAGGCGGTGCTGGAGGATAATGGGTTGAAGGATTTCATAGATGCTGATATTCCTAAACCGGGTTCTAGCGATGCAGCCGCACTCGACGCATGGAAAAAGAAGGTAGCAAGGTGTCGAAGGATTCTGTTGGAAGGTGTGAAGGATCACATAGTGTCCAGCCTTCACGGTAAAGCCACTCCATTCTTGATGTAGGCTTTGACAAGAGTGGCTGTGAAGACCGAGGAGGAAGTTAGGCAGCTTAAAGACAAGCTGAAAATAAAATGGAGAAGAATGACACTATTCTGTATGTAAATAAAAGTTTGTCCACTACCGGTGAAACTTAAGATGTGAGTTAGTGTGGATGAAGAAGACTTGGTAAGCTTGGCTCTCCTTGGGCTTCCGAAGAGTTGGCATAGCTACAAGGACTCTGTCAATGGACGGGAGAAACTGCCAGGATGGGAGCGACTTTGGTCGGATCTTGTGCAGGAGGAGATATGGAGGAGTACCAGGAATGGCTCTTCATAAAAGAATGATGATGAAGAGGATTGCACTTTGGCTGCCAAAGCAAGGAAAGGGAAGGGGAAGAAAAATCCTTCTCAATCCGGTGCGGATGGAAAAGAGCGTGACATGTCCAAAGTGAAGTGTTTTCACTGTCACGAACATGGGCATTTCACCACAAATTGTACACAGAAGAAGAAGAACAAGCAGGTTGTTGGAGCTGCAGCTGGTGAGGCTCTTGCCTCGCAATTTGAGCTGGACTTCTCTTTGATCGCATGCATGGTGTCTAGTGCATTGGGATCGGGTTGGTACTTTGATAGTGGTGCTTCCTTTCACATGACGGGAGATGTAAACCTTTTCAGTGACTTGGTGGAGAAAGATATCCAATTTCATGTTGACTTGGGAAAAAATGGACGATACAATGCGACTGGAATTGGTACCATTACCTTTCAGAGGGAGTCAGGTAAACTCATTCTTTTACAAGACGTTGTGCATGTTCCAGGTTTAAAGAAGAATTTAATCTCAGTCGCAATGTTAGAGGATAAAGGGTATGATGTTGTCTTTAGTGAAGGAAAATTTTTCCTTTAGTACAAAGCAACAGGACAAGTCAAGAAGGTTGAGATTCGAGCAAAGAATCTCTACAGACTTGAAGTAGATGGTATTTCTACGGAGCTTCCTACTATTGGGAAGTGCAAGAAAGACATGCAATTGAAGCTTGAGAGGGAGCTAGATTTGCATGCAGGTAAGAGTGAACCTCGGGATGTGGAGCAGCCACAAGATGAGGATCATGGAGTGGGAGCAACCACTCATACGGGATGAGTTGTGCAGATGGGCAAAGGGTACATACATTATACACGAGGGTGATAGGTGGGGATGACATTATGAGTAATCCCAAGAGAGATTTGCGGGTAGGATTCATTGAGATGGTGTGGATCTGCTTGAATTGAACACAGCTACGAAATTGCCAGAGTAGCGGTAGCATGATCATTTGGATTGATAAAGGCGGTCAGTGACGATGTCGAATGCGGGCGGTTCGGAAGTTGACAGGTATGAGTGCATGGGTGCTGACGAGAGTTCAACGAGCGAGTGGTTCACGAAGACATGTGATGTAGATAATTTAAGTAGAGACTTTGATGATAGATGCATCAGATTGATTGAGTTGTTTGGAGCCTATTCAGTTTCGGAAGAGTTGCAGAGCAGATGCATGGAGTTGCATGGCGCTTGCAAAGGTTGCAGGGCGAATGCATGGAGTTGCATGTCGCATGCAAAGACAATCCTTTCTTGTTGAGAGGGAGTGTTGAATATTGCAACAAGAAACAGTGAAGGAGGCATCCTGAAACATCATTCCTGATCCTAGTTGGAAAGTGATCACCTAAACTAGGTGGGGCTCACACAGGTGATTTTCGTTGCAAAGTCTATTTTTAGATTATGTCTATTTTTAGACATGTCGATCATATTATATGAGTTGTAGGATGCTATTTGTGGATGGTTGGTCAAGTTGGAAAAATAGATGGATTTCTATTTTTAGACATATTGGGTTGAGTCTATTTTTAGATTGCTAGTCTAAAAATAGATATGTTGAATATTATTGGCTCTTAATAATATTTGGACTCTAAACATTATCTTATTCTCTTGGAGCACTTCAGTTAAGCGCACAGATGTGGCACAACAGCTGAAAAAAGGAATTACGCTATTTCTGAGGGTTTAGTGGAGCTATTGCATGGAGCACTTTAGTTAGAACTAATGTGACAGAGTTTGGTGGAGTTGTAGAAGTAGTTGGTGGATTTGTGTTCAGTTTAACTCAGTTAGACACAGTTGAGCTAGTTGTATCTAGTCTAACTGATTGATACACTAGTGAGAGTGGTGTGAATTAATTATTAATTAATTCACTAAATATTAACTCATTAATCAACTGAAGAATACATCATTTAACTACAGTACATGGACAGTTTCAGTGGAGACTAGTGGAGAGGTAGGTGAAAGAGCAAGCGTGACTATCAATTGTGACTATAGTGTTGCATTGTTTGCACCAAAAATTTAGTGGAGATGCCTTTAAATATTGCGTGAGAAAGGCTGGGGAAATTCGAGTTCATCCAGAGCCATTCTTCAGCATGGATTGCACAGTAGAGGCTGGCTAAAGGCTGGCAAAGATCGGTGCATGGATTTGCAAGATCGGGTCTGATTAGTGTGTAGCGATTGGATTGTACTGAGAGCTTGTGATAAGCTTTGTATGAGGATTGTTACATGATCTCTATGACCCCTTATATTATATCTGAGATAGTTGGGGTTTTAGCTTCGGGATTTCTCGTTGGCTCTTGTGTTAATGTGTGTGAATTTTTATGGTTTCAATGTGTGCATGCAATTGATTTAATTTCCGCATGTGATGATCAATGGTGGAATAGATTCTGTATTTTGCATGAAGTTAAAATAGTGTGTGATCAGGATAATCTTGGACATATGCATGTGTAGTGCATATAATTTCTACATGGCATTAGAGCGATATTGATCATTGGAGCAGATTGCAATTATTGAAGCGGTTGAGTTTGTGTTGGTGGAATTCGAATTTGCTGCAATGTTTTCTTGGTGTCAAAGTTGAGAATTATTTGAAATGTCTTTCAACGGATTGCGATTGGAATATTCCCTTGAGGGCAGCTCGAATTATATTGCAAGGAAGGACAGGATGGAGGCAGTGCTAGAGGATAATGGGTTGAAGGAGTTCATAGATGCTGAAATTCCTAAACCGGGTTCTAGCGATGCAGCCGCACTTGATGCATGGAAAAAGAAGGTAGCAAGGTGTCGAAGGATTCTATTGGAAGGTGTGAAGGATCACATTGTGTCCAGAATTCATGGTAAAGCCACTCCATTCTTGATGTGGAAGGCTTTGACAGAATTTTTCCAAAGCAGAAGTGACCAGAGGAAGTTGGCGCTTAAAGACAAGCTCGGGAAAATAAAAATGGAGAAGAATGACACTATTCCAGTATACTTGAAAAAAAAATTCCACTACAGGGATGAGCTTGGGAGTGTAGGAGTTAGTGTGGATGAAGAAGACATGGTGAGATTGGCTCTCCTTGGGCTTCTGAAGAGTTGGCATAGCTACGAGGACTCTGTCAATGGACGGGAGACACTGCCAAGATGGGAGCGACTTTGGTCGGATCTTGTGCAGGAGGAGATAAGGCGGAGTACTAGGGATGGCTCTTCATCAAAGAATGATGATGAAGAAGATTGCACTTTGGCTACCAAAGCAAGGAAAGGGAAGGGGAAGAAAAATCCTTCTCAATCCGTTGCGGATGGAAAAGAGCGTTACATGTCCAAAGTGAAGTGTTTTCACTGTCACGAACATGGGCATTTCACCACAAATTGTCCACAGAAGAAGAAGAACAAGCAGGCTGATGGAGCTGCAGCTGGTGAGGCTCTTGCCTCACAATTTGAGCTGGACTTCTCATTGATCGCATGCATGGTGTCTAGTGCATTGGGATCGGGGTGGTACTTTGATAGTTGTGCTTCCTTTCACATGACGGGAGATGTGAACCTTTTCAGTGACTTGGTGGAGAAAGACCTCCAGTTGCATGTTGAGTTGGGTGAAAATGGACGATACAATGTGACCAACATTGGTACCATTACCTTTCAGAGGGAGTCAGGTAAACTCATTCTTTTACAAGATGTTGTGCATGTTCTAGGTTTAAAGAAGAATTTAATCTCAGTCGCAATGTTAGAGGATAAAGGGTATGATGTTGTCTTTAGTGAAGGAAAATTTTTCCTTCAGTACAAAGTAACAGGACAAGTCAAGAAGGTTGGGATTCGAGTGAATAATCTCTACAGACTTGAAGTAGATGGTATTTCTACGGAGCTTCCTACTGTTGGGAAGTGCAAGAAAGACATGCAATTGAAGCTTGAGAGGGAGCTGGATTTGCATGCATGTAAGAGTGAACCTCGGGATGTGGAGCAGCCACAAGATGAGGATAATGGAGTGGAAGCAACCACTCATGCAGAGAAATTTTGTGCCAGATGGGCAGAGGGAGTGCATGCAGCTATACCACTAGGTGATAGGTGGGGCGACATGCATGAGTAATCCCAAGAGGATATTTTTGGGCAGGATTCATTGAGATGGTGTGGATCTCATGAATTTAACTTGGCTACGAGGTGCCCACATAGTATCAGTAGCATGATCAGTTGGATTGATGCAGGCAGATCAAAGTGACAATGTCGGATACTAGAGCGCGGTTCAGAGTTGACAGCAAGTGCAGAGTGCATGGGTGCAGAGTTCAACAGCGCAGTGGTTCCTGAAGACATGTGCAGTAGCTAAGCAGAAGTCGAATACTTTGATGGTAGATGCATTAGACTGATTGAGTTGTTTGGAGGCTATTCAATTTCAAAATAGTTGCAAAGCAGATGCATGAAGTTGCATGGCGCTTGCAAAGGTTGCAGGGCGAATGCATGGAGTTGCATGTCGCATGCAAAGACATTCCTTTCTTGTTGAGAGGGAGTGTTGAAGATTGCAACAAGAAACAGTGAAGGAGGCATCCTAAAACGTCATTCCTGATCCTAGTTGGAAAGTGATCACCTAAACTAGGTGGGGCCCACACATGTGAGTTTTGTCGCAAAGTATATTTTTAGACTATGTCTATTTTTAGACATGTCGATCATATTCTATGAGTTGCAGGATGCTATTTGTGGATGGTTGGTCAAGTTGGAAAAATAGATTGGTTTCTATTTTTAGACATATTGGGCGGAGTCTAATTTTAGACTGTCAGTCTAAAAATAGATATGTCGAATATTATTATCTCTTAATAATATTTTGACTCTAAACATTATCTTATTCTCTTGGAGCACTTCAGTTAAGTGCACAGATGTGGCACAGTAGCTGACAGAAGGAATTACGCTATCCTGAGGGTTTATTGGAGCTATTGCATGGAGGACTTTAGTTAGAACTCATGTGACAGAGTTTGGTGGAGTTGTAGAAGTAGTTGGTGGAGTTGTGTTCAATTTAACTCAGTTAGACATAGTTGAGCTAGTTGTATCTAGTCTAACTGATTGATACACTAGTGAGAGTGGTGTGAATTAATTATTAATTAATTCACTAAATATTAACTCATTAATCAACTAAAGAATACATCAGTTAACTATAGTGCATGGACAGTTTCAATGGAGACCAGTGGAGAGGTAGGTGAAAGAGCAAGTGTGACTATCAGTTGTGACTATAGTGTTGCATTTTTTGCACCACAAATTTAGTGGAGATGCCACTAAATATTGCGTGAGCAAGGCTGGGGAAATTCGAGTTCATCCAGAGCCATTCTTCAGTAGGGATTGCGCAGTAGAGGCAGGCTAAAGGCTGGCAAAGATCGGTGCATGGATTTGCAAGATCAAGCCTGATTAGTGTGTAGCGATTGGATTGTACTGAGAGCTTGTGATAAGTTTTGTATGAGGATTGTTACATGATCTCTATGACATATATTATATACAGATATTTGGGGTTTTTAGCTTCAGGCTTTCCCGTTAAAACAACTGTGTTAATGTGTGTTAATTTTTATGGTTTCAATGTGTGCATGCAATTGATTTAATTTCTGCATGTGATGATCAATGGTGGAATAGATTTTGTATTGTGCATGAAGTTAAAATAGTGTGTGATCAAGAGAATCTTGGACATATGCATGCGTAGTGCATATAATTTCTACATCTAAGAGTAAGGTGGATCTTGATGATCTAGAATCATCTTGCTTTCTCGAATTTTGCTGGAAATTTTAGATTTCTTTCTCCTATACTTTAGAAGAAAATTTATTAATGGACTTATTACATTCAGTCAATAGGCCAATGAGCTATTTCAAATATTCATGAATCCACTTAGTAATTAGTAAAAAAAAATCCTTAGTGGCATCACACTTTTCTTTTAGTTTATTTATACATAATGGAGTAGGTAATGCATGTTTCATGGGTCTAGTATAATTCATATTATAATCCTCCATAATGCCCAAGGTTGCATCCCAAATCTTGTCACACCAATATTTTACTTCTTTGACCCATTCTTTGACATTTATACAGTCTAATTCCCAAAGATCCAAATATATATGAATTTGTCTTCTTTCTTTTCTATTAATATTTACAATGTTCTTTAGACTTTCCTTATTTTCCAAAATAATTATTTTATCAAATGTACCCTAATAATATTTCCTATTGGTCGGAGGATCAAGATTGTATGAAGCTAAACACTAGGGTTTGCGTCTACGCGCCTCTCCCTGTCGTTGTCAAGCCTCTATTCGGCCCTGAGGCTCTTGGTGACCAGAGCCCAGGAGCGCCTCTTTCTCAGCAAGCGTCCAACGACCACCGCAGCAACGATGGAGTTACGGTGGTGAGTTTCCAACCTTTTTCAGGTTTTCTAACACCCAAAACAAGCACAACATTTTTAGCTGCACACAAGGCAAAGGTGCACAAGGATTTGTAGGTCGTCGGGGTCCCTGTTGGACAGATCGGGAGGGATCTCTGCCCCGAGGTGAAGTCAAAGACTGACGAAACCCTCCACTTTCCGCTCACCAGAGAGAAAGGCTCCGGCTGCTCTAGCGCGACCCTGAATGGTTTTCTGCTCCACCGCATAACCCCAAGGTTTAGAAGCCAAAGTGGTCACTGTGCAAAGGGAAATGGAAATTGTGAGGAGGCAACCATGTTTAGCAGCAAGCCATCAGGGCTCACCACTCTGGCCTCACGGAAGAGCTCTGGTGGCCAGGGGTCCCCAAATCCTTCATTCCCCTCTTTTCAGATTCATATCTCTCTTCTCTCCGGAAAAGCCATGCTTCTTTGGGTTCGCTTTTCAGATCTAGTGAAGAAACTTTCTCAAGACCTTGAACTCAGGCTGGGGATCCCCTCTGCCTCTCAACGACTTCTCTATGGAGGTAAAAAACTATAGGACTCTCTCCCGCTCTCATTTACAATATTGTTAAGGATGCTTCTCTGGTTCTCACCCTTCGTCTAAGAGGAGGGGCAGTCGGGCAACCATATTTCGCCCAAGATTTCTCATACAAAGATGTTGTCCATGCACACCCTCCCAAGAAATATTCTCAACCATCGGAGGCTCCCAAACCTTTTCTGCTTGATAAATTGGAGGATGTTCCCTCTATAGAAATCTCCCGCCCGGCACTTGAAAAGAAGTATCGTATCTATGTCGAATCTGCCATTATTTGTCGATTCAATGGATTATGGCCCCGCACAGCAGATCTCTACCAATGGATTCACTCCATTTGGACCAATAACATCAAGTTTATTTTCTACTCAAATGGCTTCTTCATAGTCTTGTTTTCTTTTAGTGAAGACAATCAAAAAGCCTTAACTGGTGGTCCATGGTTTTGGGGCAAAGAAAGGCTATTCCTCACCCCCTAGTTCCCATACTTCGACCCTTCTAAAATAGTAATTACCAAGCTTCCTATCTGGGTTAGGCTCCCAAATCTACTCGCACATTTATGGCACTTTTATGTTTTTCAAGGAATTGGAAACTCTCTGGGGCGCTTCCTGGAAATGGATCCCTCTAAGGGGGAAACGGGTATATACACCTATGGAAAAATATGCGCTGAAATTGACATTAGTAAAGGTCTGCCAGATCAAATCAACATAAAAGTTGGTGATTTCCTATGGACACAGGCCTTGGATTATGAGAACACGGCCTTCCACTATCATCACTGCCATCAAATAGGGCATCCTCAGAACTCTTGTACCACTTTCCTCACCCAAAAGAAAAGAAGCAATCACAAATCAAAATCCAAAATCTGGAAACCCTGTGAGCTACCTCCCATGGATGATATTGAGTCCGTCAGCTTGGATGAGGATGAGATCGAAGCATATGAGGATGCAACAAAGCAGGAGAAGGAAATTATGCCCTTGACATATCCTGGGGGGCCCAATGTTTCTGCGAGTGCTTAGAAACGAACTCATGAGTCCTCCTCCCTTGACTCGGATAAGGAGACTCCCCCTTCAGGCATGAATAGTCTTCAAATGGTTTTATCCCAACCGCCCCATGACGGTTGGGTTAAAGTTACAAAAAAGAAAGGAAAAAAAATGTTGTATTGAGGATTCAACCCATTCTGGGTAGTTTCTTGTGTTTGTCTCTTATAGCTCCCATGTTTCTCTTCATGTTCTTCTTTGCTACTCTCTTGTTTACTTAACGAGACTGAAGTTGATAGTTTATCATTTCTGGCATCCCTGCTATCTATCCTCTCTTGACGGTAACTCCAGATTGTACTATATGCTCTTTTAATAGAATTAGTCTCATTTACCAAAAAAAAAAAAAAAAATTCCTATCATCCATCTTAACTTAAACTTTGTTAGTGCATTTTAGTGCATCATGGATAATCTAATAATCTTGTTTATAAAAATTCAATTGATTTAGACTCAATTGATAATTAATCATTAGACACTATTGCTTAAAGAATTATGTTTCATTTCCATTAGATTTATCCTGTTCCAATTGTGATTGCAAAGAATTGATTTGTTGTTGCAAATCAATAGACACATTTTGAACATCTAGTTCATTTTATTTCTTCTTCTCTTCCAATTTTTTTAAATGCATTTATTGTAGATCCTGAACTTGTTCATTATACTTTTTCTTAGCTTCAAACAATTGATTATTAAAAAAATTCTTCAATTTTGTAATCTCTATTCCATGCCTCTTTTCAACTTCTAATGTTAATAAGTTGAATTACTATTTAAGCTTTGAGCTCTGTGTTTGTAATTCTTCTTCCATGTTTGTCTCATGAGTTTGAAAATTTTGTTTCCAAATCATCAACTTTAATTCTTTTTTTGTCCAATTCATTGGTCAACTTATTAATAAACCATTAACTTGCATTGGCAGAGACTCCAAAATCCAATGCTATTTCTTGAGTAATCACTTCAATTATACCCACAAGTTTTTAAACCATATCTTGTTGTAACTATTTTTTTTAATTGGCTTTGAATTTCTCTTCTTTGATTTCCTTTTTACCACTACCTTTTTCTCTATATAAAATAAATAATCCCCCGATGGTATTCCAACTTCTTCAACAAAGTCTAGTTTCATCCAATGTATGCATGGAAGGAGTGATAGTACCAGTTGTGTTGGCTAAGGGGGTGATTATAGTAGTAGATGAAATTAATTCAGTTACATTTGATGCATTTTTGGGAGTATTCTAACCTTCAATGTCTTAATCTCCTCATGGGATTGGGAATTTTGTTCTTTAGTAGCATTAGGAACTTCTTTAAATTTGTCATCTAAGTTTTCTCGGTTATCAATTTGCATATCAGAGATGAATTTTTTGGTTGATTTTGTCTCTTGAGTCTCTTGAATGTTTGGATCTACTTTCCCATAAGTATCTATTTATGTATGATCAAAATACCTATCTCCCTATGATTTTTTTTATTGATGTTTGTTGTGATATATTGGTAGAACTAGGATTACCCTACTAAGTAATGATAATAGAGGTAAACTCACTCTGTTTTGAAACTAACAAATCTTGATTTTTATTGGTCTCATTCATTTGTTGTATACCTATACCTTTAATAATGTTCTTTGTGGTCTTTATAACATTTATCCTAGTTTATCCCTCCAAATATGTGTCTTCCACATTTCTTCCACTAATCTTGTATCTCTCATTTAGGAAGGATTGATAGCATTCTTTCTTAAATGCATCAGACTTTACCTTCTCCTCCAAACTCAAAGTACAAAATATTTTTACCAAAATATCATTATAATGATTGGTCATTTTAAAAATAATATCAAATGGATATTTTTCATATATGTATGCTTTTGTGTACATGACGAATTTCAAGTGAGCATTGACAATGCCATTTTGGTTATACTTAATATATTCAATACTATAAATCTAAATTTCTTCCAGACCATAAGCTTCAATCTTAACATGATCGTGTTCTAATAGAGAATATAGACCAACATTAATAAGAAAGGTAGGTCAAATTGGCTCCTTCATGGCATTTTTTTTTAGCAAGCGTTGCGTGAGCCCATGGAAACCTAGGGTTTCCCTCATCCCTGCGACAGGAGCTGACAGGGCTCATTCCCTTCCCATCTGTGGCAAAACCTTTGTGTTGAATGCAGTGATGAACACAGTGCCCGGAACTTAGAGGAATGGAGGTTCATGAAGGGGGGTAAGCTTACCTCCGCCTTGGCAGCTCTCCTGATGGCATCGGATCCACGAGCCCTTAATCTGGCCCTCTCAATGAAACGGCGAGGAAATCTGACCCTGCAAAAACCCCAGAAACTCTGACAGAAGAGAAAAAAGACAAAAACGAGCAGAGGAAGGCATCATCCTCAACTTGCATCCCTATAGCAGCTAACAGACCCAAGATCTATCTTCCCGCTCAACGCATCAACAGCAGAATACAGTACATGAAAGACCATGCTCTCATTGGGAAATTCAATGGCTTTTGGCCCACTGAGAAAGCTCTCCTCGGCTGGATTGCTTCAAAATGGAAGCCCAAAGGGCACATCTCCCTCCAACTTGGACAAAAGGGTTTCTTCAACATCATATTCACCTTCCTAGAGGAAAAAATCCGTATCATGGATGGAGGATCGTACTTTTTTAACTCGACAGACCTATTTCTAAGGAACTGGATAGAAATTTTTAACCCCGACAAAGAGGACTTCAACTGGGCTCCCATCTAGATTAGGTTGTACTCTCTCCCTCAAGGCTATTTGGATGAGCTATCCCTCAAAGACATTGGCAATCACCTTGGATAGTTCATCAAAATAGCTGAAGAAACCAAACTCAATCGTTACATGGGCTATGCCAGAATCTGTGTCTACATGCACCTAGCCAAAGCTCTCCCGGATTTGGTAAGTCTTTTCCATGATGATTTTGAATGGGTCCAAACTATTGATTATGAACATGTGCATTTTCGTTTCCGCCAATGTCATGAGCATGGGAACCTCTTTCGAGATTTTCCACTCAATCAACCTCTGAAAACAACCCCAGCCTCGGATAACACTGATCCTGATGGTTTCACCAAAATCTCCAATCACAAACGGCATGCTAGAAAATCCACCTCAGCCCCCAAAGCTTCTCAACCTGTAACCAACAACATCTTTGATATTCTTGCCATCCAAGCCACCATGGAAGGTACTACCTAAAATCCCCTAGAGAAAACCTCAAAATTCGTCAATCCCCTCCCCAACCCCAATCAAGCCCACTCTTCTCCCTTGAATCCCCCCACCTTGCCCCCTCCTGATGCTAATCGAACCCAAGTTCTACAGGCAAATAAATCCAACAAGAAAGACAACAGATCTAGAGCAACCATCTCACATGGAGGAAGACGTTGAACTGAACCAAGACTTGTAGGATAATAGAACAAACCAAGGTAAGACAGTAGATCTGAAGAAACCTACCCATATGGAGGAAGAACCAGAAAGCATTGACTTCGGGGAGCTCGATATCTTAGGATTGGAGGCAGTCTGTAAAAACCGAGAATATCATATGATCCCACCTCGGAAGATTGAATGCTTGGAGGATGTCCTCTCCAGAGCCCAGTAGATTCCATCTCTCGGTATCCAGGGAGGCACCCAGTTGGACACAAAAAAAATCATGAAGGAGTCTAGGAAAATAGGGTGACGTACGGATCTTCAGTGACTCATCCTGCTCGGAGGCCAACTTTTTGAATCAGGATGATGTACCAAGCTGACCAAGTTCTATAAGGCAGTCCCACACAGTTCTCAATGAAGCTCATATCTTGGAATATTCGAGGGCTCAATAGCCCTTCAAAGCACCGAATTATCAAAAACAAAATCAAGCAAGAAAAACCAACCATTTTCTTTATGCAAAAACCAAATGTACCAGTACCACTCTAAACTATATCATATCCAAACTTTGGCATGGTTGCAATACCATTGCGATTGATGCCATATTGGCCTCGGGAGGCCTTGCAATTGCTTGGAATCCTCTTCTAATCTCCCTAACCAATCTCCATGCCTCTCACAACTTCATTCAAGCCTATTTTCACCTTATTGGTGCCAACATCTATGGACATATCACCAATGTTTACTTCCCCCAACCCATAGCCCTGAAAATTGATATCCTGAACTCCATTAAGCTCCTCAACTCCCATCGAACCCACCCCCTATGTATTCTAGGTGGCGACTTCAACATGATCACTGATTTGGATGAGAAAAGAGGAGGTCACCTCAAGCTCGAAGATGACAGCCTCAGTTTCAAAGATTTCATTCAGAGAAATCAATTGATAGTCCTTCATACCTCCAATGGTCTCCATACATGGAATAATCGCAAAGGAGGATCTCAAAAAATTGCCTCGAGACTTGACAGATTCCTCATCTCGGACAACTCTGTCCATCTTGGAGGATACATATTCTCAATCATACTCCTAGCTTCAGGATCTAACCATTGGCCCATTCAGCTACAATGGTCATGTCCTAGGGTCACAAGAAACAAGTTGTTTCTCTTTGAGTAGTTTTGGCTCACACATCCTGGCTTCAAAGAAATGGTCACAACCTGGTGGAGTAGCATGATTCCATTGGAGGGTTCCAAAATGTACCAATTCCAGCAGAAGTTAAAGATCCTCAAAAATCATTTGAAGTGATGGAATCAGTCATCTTTCGGTAACATCTTCAAAATTCAAAAGGAGCTAGAAAACCAAATGGCTAATCTCCAGCAACACATTATCCAAGATGGGCGAACTGAGGACTTGGCACTCCAGGAACAAGATCTAATGATCCGCTTGGAAGATTGCGGACTTCAGGAAGAAATCCTCTGGAAAAAAAAATCCAGAATTCGTTGGCTCAAAGAAGTGGAAAATAACACCAAATTCTTCCATCTCTCCACCATCCAGTGGCGAATGCTCAACAGTGTTGTTGTCCTAAAAAATGAACAAGGAGATAATCTAGAGGCACATGATGACATCAAGAAAGAACCAATAAACTACTTCAAGGATGCGCTTAGAGAGCCTAACACTGAACGTCAACCTGCAATCAATAAAATCACTCAGCACATCCCTAGAATCATGATGGAGGAGCACAACCAAATGTTGCTGAGACCGGTCTTGCTGCAAGAGGTGGATCAGGCAATGTCGCAACTCAAAGACGAGAAGGCCCCTGGTCCGGATGGGTTTACCTCCAATTTTTTTCATTTATTCTGGGAGAACATCAAGTCGGAAGTCTAGGAGATGGTTGAGGAATCGAGGAGCATGCACTGGATCCTTCCATCCCTCAATGCCACCTTCCTCACTCTTATCCCAAAAGAGGAGCACGCAGCCACCCCAAACAAATATAGATCGATCGCCCTCTGCAACATCATCTACAAACTCATTTCCAAAGTGATCGCAAACATACTCAAACCCCTCCTCTCGATGCTCATATCTCCAGAAAAAACATGGTATGTGGAGGGACATCAAATTCTGGATGACATCATCCTCACACCTGAAGTCACTCACTCACTGAAATTAGAGAAAAAAACAGGTATGCTCCTCAAAATTGATCTCTCGAAAGCTTTTGATAAACTCAGCTGGAATTATATCAAACCAATTCTCCAGGAATTTGGTTTCAGTCCAACTTGGATTAGATGGATCATGAGCCTAATCTCCTCCCCCTTCTTCTCAATCCTGGTCAGTGGATCCCCTTCCCCCCCATTCTCTCCCTCAAGAGGGATCCGTCAAGGCGACCCCCTTTCGCCCTTCCTGTTTGTTCTCATGGAAGAAGTCTTGGGGCGTCTTATTTGCCATGTCATCAGCTCCCATTCTCTCAAAGTATTTTCCTTACACAAAAATCCCCCCATCTCTCATCAACAATTCATAGATGACAATATGTTTTTTGGCCATCCATCGATTCAAGAAGCCCGCTCTTTCAAATCCTTTTTAGATTGCTTCTCTGAAGCCTCTGGAACCACCATTAATGCTAAGAAATCTCAGCTCTTTTTCTTCAATACCCCAGACATCACTCAACACAATATAGCCAGGATCCTTGGCTTCTCCATCACCTCTCTGACCTCCAAGTACCTTGGCGATCTTTTCATTGACTCTGCCATCAAACATTCCTCCTGGAATGAACTTTTGGACAAATTAGAATCTGGACTCTCTTCCTGGATTCACAGAGCTCTCAACATTGTTGGTCGCCTTGTATTGATCAAATTAGTCCTCCAATATATGCCCCTATATCTATTCTCGGTGTTAGTCGCACCCAAATGGGTTCTCAAGTCAATCTGCAACTTGCAAAGGACTTTCTCTGGGGCAGAAAGAAATACAATAAGAAATGGGCCCTTATGAAATGGGTGAGGTCTGCACTCCTAAAATATCTGGAGGCTTGGGGCTTCGATATCCTAGCCACAAAAACACCATCATGGGCGCACGCATCTAGTGGAAATGGGCCTCAAAACCCAGTGCTCTGTGAGCTCAACTATGGGCGTACAAATATGCTGGAAACTGGCCTTAGGAGGAGCTTATCAGATTCAATTCAGAATACATGGGTTCCCAAATTTGGAAATTTTCCAAGCAGCACAGATCTATAATTCAAGACAATAGCTTCTGGGAAATCCATTCAGGCTCCCAAGCACGTCTTTGGAAGAAATCGTGGCAACAACATCCCAAATTGGCTACGCTACTTCAAAAACCCAGATGGAAATCCATTCTCCAAAGAAGGGAGAAAATCAAGTCAAACACTTTTGGGCTATACCTCTCAACAATGGCTTCCTACTTCTAAATGGCAGGAAAACTGGAATGAGGAATCACATGAGGACATCGACAGGGAGCTACACAAAAGGAAAATCAAGTTCATAGAAGGAGAGGACATCCTTCGATGGGGGTACACCACTCATGGCACTTTCACCACCAAGGAGGCCTACCACCTGCTCCACCCCAATGATCTGAATCATCATGATGCAATCTAGACGCAGATATGGAACCCCAGTATATGGACTAAAATCTCTACCTTCTTATGGCTGATCAGAAAATGACGCATCCTAACCTGTGATAATATTTTGAAAAAAGGATTTATAGGCCCCTCACGTTGTCCAAACTGCCAAAACCAAGAGGAAACTATAAATAATCTCTTGGATACTTTCCCCCTTGCAATCTCTCTCTAGGAAAATATAACCATCCTATGTCGAAGAACTAATAGGAAAACAGGGGACGTCATCAGCTCCATTCGACTATGGCAGAAATCACCATTTAGTAGCAATATTCTCAACTCTCTTTGGGATCTCCTACCCTGGCTCCTCCTCTGGAAAATCTGGAAAGAGAGAAACAGACACATCTTCAAATATCAAACCACTTCACAAGATATTCTCTGGACTAATATATGCAACAACCTAAAGGAGACCCTTGCCCTACATCATTGGAAGGACACAGATTTCCCTTCTCAACCCCCAAAGAGCATCATATGGGCCAATTGGAATCTCTTTGTCCCCTGTCATTCTATTGGTTCTCCCCCTCCTAACCATTCACCTGAATCACCCAGTACTTGCAGCCCTCCTCCTCAAGGCATTTTCAAACTCAACTTTGATGGAGCCTCTAAAGGCAATCCAGGGGATGCAGGATTTGGTGGAATTCTCAGGAACTCTAAAGGAAAGCCATTATTGATCTACTTTGGTTCCATTCGCTGGGACACCAATAATTCAGAAGAGTTGGAGGGTCTCATGCAAGGCCTATACCTGGCTCATGATAATAAAAAATTTCGTCTAGAATTTGAAGGAGATTTCTAAGTCATCACCAACATTGCTCATTGCCTTCTCCTTGGCTCCTCATCTTCCAAAATCTCAAAGAGTTGGAGATTAGCTACCCGGTTTGAGATCCTTGAGCAATGGTTGCATCTCCACAAAGCCATCTCTTTCAAGCATGTTCGCAAATCAGCCAATGTAGTGGCGGACCTCCTAGCCAACAAAGGAGTGGATCACGATGCTCCTCTTCACTCTGGCTGCCTTCAAATTATTGGTGATGAATTTTTATGCACAACTTGCACTAATTTGGTGGTCAAAGACACTCAGCTCTTGGATGTGGGTGCCTCATATAGTTTTCTTCGCTCGCCACCTGGCCTCCCCTTCGTCGAGAAACTGTCCTCGCCATGAGGCATCACATGGCCCTGTTGTAGGTTCCATTAAATATGTCAACCCGGCTCTGCAGCCTGACACCTTAACTGCAATTCAATTCCCTTGCTGTGAATTCACTCCCGCTCATCCTGGTTGCAGAGAGACCTGGCCATTTATGGACAATGGCATCATCCCCTCTTATAACTTCTCCCTCTGTTTCACTTTCAATTTGGCTCTCAGATTTGTCATTTCTTATTGCGCCTCTGCCCCTCTCGCAGCCCTGCAAACTCCCTCCGCTCATTCGCTCCATGCTGATTACAGTTACACTTCTCGCCCTCATCACTCAGCTCATTCGCATTCTCATAATTAAGTTGCCTCCATGCCTCGATGCCACCGCATGCGCTTATGCAAAGGCGGAGGTCGTGGCTTACCCTTCCGACCTCCTATCCCTGCCTTGGCGGAACGTTCTATGGACTTCTCCCTGGACTTGTATTCGCCGGAGGTCCTTGACCCTCAGCACCTCTCAGCCCACATCTCTATGCGCCTTCCTAAAGCTCAGCCTTTCCCATCTAGTTTGGGGTCTAGGAAGAGGATGCGCAAATCTACTCTATCACTCTCTTTCCTTCAGCAACATTGGAAAATGGTGGCTTTGCCCGTCAAGCCTGCGGAGGATTCCTCAAACAGTGGTGGCAACAATAATTACGCAGAAGGTGGAAAAGAAATAGCTACAGGTGCCCATTCTAATTCCACACTGGATCTGGACCCCCAGTTGTCCAAGCCAGAGGACGACCCCTCTAATTATGGGTGCTTCATTGAGGAAGAGCAGCCTCCCTAGCCAATTCAAGATGACAAGAACCAGAACGCCTAGCGCCATGGTTCCTACTTTTCATGTTTTTTCCAGCTATGTTATAGTTTCTATGTTTCATTACTTTCTACATATCATATTTAGATACTGGGTACTTATGTTCAATGTTGGTTTCCCCTCCAGGGGCAGAAAATATTATGCTTTTTGGACTAGTTTATAGGCTAGTTTCCCCCCTCAGGGCAGCCCCATTTTTTTTTTTTGAATTTTCTCTTTCCCACTGGAATTGTCTAACTCAACAATTCCGGTCAGGACGATGAACTGTAACACTGTACTTTTTGTATGATATAATAGAATCTAGTCATATTTAGAAAATAAATAAATAAGAAAGGTAGGTCATATCCTCTTAGAATCCTTGCTCAAGGACATGGTTATATTAGTAAGCGTTGTTTGATAGGGTATTTATCTCAAAGGTATCCTTTTAGTGACATAGCTAGGTAAAAAATTAGGTCGTGCCTCACAACCAAAGATTCTAAAATATGTGAAATAAAATTCAAAAACCAATCCCTAATTCCTTGAAGAACGTGTTTAACTTCTGGACTAATTTTGGGGGGTGGTTTTCCAAACAAGAATTCATGAAGAGGTACCATGAAATGATCGCAAATGTCATGGAAATAATACGTATATGTACTACTCCATAAAATTGAACACTAAATATGGATAGGATCTTCATTCATTTTCTTATCCCATTCCATTAAAGGGAATAATGACACAATAGTCACAACATCAACTAAATAAATAGACATATAAAATCTAATCCTAAATATAGGGGGGTTATCCGAAGATTTCCTAACTCCTCGTGAAAGGTTTGAAAATACAATTTTGGCCCTACTAAATTTATTTATTTTTTCAACAATCTAATTAAAAATGACACTCATTCCAACTTAAATTATTTAGAATCTTGTTCATCAAATAATCTACATTACATTGTAATAGACATGATGCGTGGTTGTTTAAACATTTTGATTGGGTATAATTTTTTTTCTTCGCCTTGAATGAATTAGGGTCATAACACAACTCTATGATTAACTCTATTAATTCCATTTCCTCCTTTTTAAGAACATTTTGTTCAAATTATACCATTAAATATTTATTCAATGACAACTTAAGAACATCAAGCTTGCATATCCTTGCTAAGTCCTCTAGTCTAAATGATCCCACTACATAATTTTCATCATTAAATAGGGTACATGTCTTAATATCTATTTGGGAAAAAATCCAACATATTATTGACACTAGTGGACCTACCAACATTTAAAGGAGTCTCCCCGATATGCGGTCCCAATTAAAGACTACTGCCCGATTTTCGTCTACTTAAAGACTTTACTTGGCTTTAGCTGTCAACAAGAGAGAGAATCACATATGTGCTTTCAAAAAGCAAGTGAGTGTGGCTGGTGAATTTTCGGTTGCAAGTGCATCAAGGTTCTTCTACCACGAAGGGAAAATAAAGTGAGCCTCTAAGAGAGAGGTAATAGTACCCCCTAGTAAAGACACACACAAACAAGAAATATTTGCCAAACATCCAACGAAATATTCCACAAAGATGCGATGATCATTACAACCATTACAATACATTATAAATATGATAATCACTAAAATAACCAAAATAGTTCAACTACTTTAGTCATGATGAAAGAAAACATGAATCATAAACATTTACAGAATAATATTACAAATATTCCTAACCCATGCATGAAAAAGTGTTGGCCATCATGCTTCAAATATTAAGTAAAAATCCCAAGATGAATGAACATAACAAACATCACTTTCTCCAATAGTGGAGCGTTGGAGCCACTACTTGCTCCCCAGAAGTACTAACTTATCTCTCTGATGCCTTATGGGAGAATCCAAGGTGAAAATTCCTTTCCTTGTAAAATGAGGGCGTATATATAAAGAATGGGGTGATCCCTCACCTCCCTTGTGAACGTTGGACTACCCTCATGACTGTTTGACTTACTTATGACTTTTCAACCCTTACATGACTCTTTACATTTTGTACATGTCCTTTGGAGTTCCACTTTGCAATAAATTTTCGAATAAGAATTTACATAATCCACAAAATGATGTGGCACATGATGACTCATGACATGACATGACATGCCACTAATGACATGGAAATTTCAATACATTCTTTGTTGTTGATTTCTTTGTGTCTTCTTGAATATATTCTCTTCTTCCACCTTCGTATGGCTTAGAGAAGAGGAGTCTTCAGTGTTATTAGATCTTGAGTTGTTGTCGCAAACCGATGTCCCTTTGCTTCCTCCTGATTGATCAACTTGTACTTGAAACTATAAAGGTATCTTCTAGCATGGTCTCCTTCTCCATATCCTTCTTCATCATCCTGTCATAGCATGATAGAGTACCTACGTCTATAATTCACTCATGATAAGAAGACATTAGTTCGATAAAATCCTCGTCTAATATGTTGCATGATGATCCACTCACTGCGTTGGAATAGGATGGCAGAATGAGGGAGGGACTCGGGGACTGTGCAATTGCGTAGCTCATGCAATCAAGGGTTGTGACTGAGCCTTGAGACTGCGTAATGTGCAGTTCAAGCTGGACTGATCTTGAATATTGCGCAGTTGAGGTATTATAGGATTTTTAGGGCTTAAGAATTGATATTTCCCACTATGCAGTGTTGGAAGGATAGGGAGGCCAGGAGATTACATAATTGCGCAGTTCAGGAGCACAAGGTTGAGCCTTGAGGACTAAGACTACATAATACGCAGTTCAGGCTAGGATGGAGTGAAAGATTGCACATTTTTGGAGCTAAGGGGTTGGGCTTGAGCACTGAGATTATGCAATGCGCAGTTATGGGAGGCAGAAACTGCACATTGCGTATTTCCAAGAGACAATGCTACTTCTTGAGGGTTGAGATTGTGTAGTGCGTAGTTCTGGTTGGTTGAAATTGGCTGAGTGGCTCGGTCGAGGACTTTCCCAGTTTTGACTTAAGTGTTGGATCAGTGAAATGAAGATGAGAAACAACAATACTCTGAGTATGATCACACACTTATATCACTTGAATATATAACATTGAACACTTAGAACACATGAATACCATATTTTCCTTAATGCAACAACTTTGCGACAACTCACATCAAGTGCGACACTAAAGATACACTTTGCAACGATCGTGACGACACTTGTACAAAAATGCTTGAAACTTTGTAAACGAGTGCGATAGATGTTTTCATGATAAGGACAACTCATTTGCATAATAATTACCCCCTAAACACAGCAAAACTAACTTGTGTACAATGTGTGACACTTAACATGCTAGAAGACGATACTTTAATTATCTCACAAACCAGACCATAACACTTAGAGAAAACACATGCGATGACTCTTAATATTTGCAACGATAGTATCAAAGTCAAAGTAGGCTCCTAAATTTGGATGCAGGACAAAATTTTGGAGGGTGTTGTAGTAGCGACAACACTTGGCCATACACTGGTAGAATTCCAGATTCTTTTCCTTGGTTGATTCTTTTTTGTAGGGTCTAGTTCTTCAGGGAGTATTCATTCATCATTCAGACCACTTACCCCATGCATAAGCATAGTCACCTTTATTGCTTGTCAAACATAAGACCAACAATATCATAATGTTTCAAATCAGGAAAGGGTATTATAGTTCGCAGGATTTAGATTTCCAAAGTATAGTTTTTCATCTCTGGTGTTTCTCCACTACCAGGAGGCCTAGACAATACCCCGAAGGAGTCACTAAAAGAACACAAACATTGCTTCGCTGCTAGCAAGCCTGGAAAGTACCCTGACGAAGTTGCTTTCTTCACCTCTCTATGTAGGAATATTTTCTCTACTTTTGCCTTTATTTATGTATTTTATGTAGAATTGTGCATAAGCACTTATTCATTTCATGGGCAGAAGAGGGATCCAGACTTATTGAGAGAATAATAGGTTGTTCCTTCAAAGAATCATATATAAGACCTCTGATTTTGGTTTTCTCGTTTAGATTTTCCCCTTGTCCTTCTCTTCTTGATTGGATAGGTGTGGAAAACACTTAAACATAAAGAATCGAATATAGTGATGGGGTTACCACAAGAGACACGAATATCATGGTTCAACACAAGGCTTCCCTTACGCATGGATCGTATTTTCAATCAGAACATCACTGCCCAAAAGGTGTAACCAAAATGAAGAAGAAGGACCAAAGGTTAACCAAAAGTTGTGGTGTCACAAGACTATTTTCAATTCAGCCACATGCGTTGAAGCCAAAACACATTTACACACAACACGTATTTACATAAACAAAAGGAAACAACAACACAAGAGTAAACAAAACAAACAACAAAATAATAACCTATGTACATAGAGTAGGCCACAACACTAGACCATCATTGAAAATATTGTTTTAAATCTTGGCCATTAACAGGAAGAGAGTCAATCTTCTCGTCTAAATATTGGAGATGATATGTGTCACTAGTACAAAATGGCTAATTAGTTACTAAAAAAACAAGTAAAATTTGCATATAAACGACTATTTTTCAGTCGGTGACCAATAGTAGCTAATTTACAGTATCTTATAACGCGACCAACTTTTGGTCGTTTTTAGCTTAGTCATTAATTGGTTATCTCAATTTTGTTGTCTAGTTGTATATTTGGTCATTAATTTGGTCATTAATTTAGTTACTGATTTAGTCATTAATTTAATCATTGATTTGATCATTAATTTAGTCATTGATTTGGTCCTTAATTTGGTCATTGATTTAATCTGTGATTTGGTCATTAATTGTGACAATTAATGACCAAATATACAACAAAATATATTACTACAGGATCACCCGAGAAAACCAATTAATGACCAAAAAAATATGACCAAAATGTTGGTCGTGTTATAAGATACTGTAAATTAGCTACTAATAGTCATATATATGCAAATTTTAGTCATCGTTTGAAACCAATTAATGACCGAAGAAATATGAATAAATTTTAGTCGTGTTATAAGACACTGTAAATTAGCTACTAATAGTCATATATATGTAAAATTTAGTCGTCATTTGTAGTCACAAATTTATCATTTGAAGTAGTCATTTACTCATTATATAAACGACTAATTTAGTAGTTTATTTTCATTTCATTTATTTTCATTAATAATCATTATAAATGACTAATTTAGTAGTATATTCATTTTATTTGTTTTCATCATTAATCAATATAAACTACTATTTTAACAATTTTAGATTGATTTTATGTGTTCATTATCAATCAACATAAATTAATTAGTATGATTTTGCAACTAAATTTTAAAAAAAATGTCGTACAATTTACATGTTCATCTAATATGAAAACGCAAAGTTACATATGTTAATTACAATACCAAGTAATATCAAGTGAAAATATAAATAATTCCAACCACATAAATTATATTATATAAAATTTCAAATATTACAATATGAGTTTCCAACTTAATATTGGTTGGAGTACAATTTACAGATAAAATATTGTTCATCACTTCAAAACATTTCATCAACTTGACCATCAATATTTATGTGTGTGTCGTAGGCGAGATATTGGCTCTACGGGTACCACTAGACCAGTTAACTTCTCTCTCTTTGTCATTCTAGTGTTATTGTTCCCATCTTTCTTCAATCATTGCTTCTTACCATCAATACTAAGTCCATTTTCTGCAAAAAGAAAACAAAAAAGGTTACAATGTAGAGTATAAGACATGAAAGTCGATGAACACTGGAATATAAATTGAAGTAGACTATAAAGGATTTATACGATATATACCTCAACATCAGCAATATTGTTAATGTCATTTTCCCCCATAAAATCAAGAAACTCAAACAAGTTTTCTTTAGCTGGGAAATAGTGGCCACTATGTGGCCAAATGACCTATATAAGCAAAGCAAATAAATGTCATAAATAAACACAACAGAGCTAGAGATTTCTACTAAGAATGTCTCATGCTCCACTTTTGTAGTTGTATCATTTCCTCTAGTTATCTCTAAGAAGCAGTGACATTTCAACAATAAAACTGGTTAGTAGAAATCTAATGGGTGGAGCAAAGTATTGCTGACACAAGATTACAACAAGAAACTAAAAAACAATAAGACAAGACTTCGTAAATTTGATACTAACCGGGAATATAGCTTCAATATAGTAATCTTCAATTATCAGTGTACTATTCCAAGGGAAAAGGAATCCAATTCCCATAAGCCAACAAATTATGTATGCCCCTTGTTTTCCCTGTAATCAATTGAGAAAGATTAGCACACGCAATTTCCATTTAAAATCTCTAAAATGATTCTATAAATATTCAAAGAAAACTTAAGGTTACTCGTTCATTTTTCTCTAATGCGAACAAAACTGAATATGTTAACTTGTTTTTGAGCTGGAGAGTTGTGTAATTCATCGTTTCCAAAATCATTGCTTATTGCCACGACTGTTTTTTTTAATGATCGGGCAATGGGCCTATATTTGATCAAAAAACATATTTTCATAATATATTCCATTTTTCCAATTCAAAGCTAGATTTCCTTCCAATTTATGGCGTTCAAACAAACTAGAATCATTTTCCTTTAACAAATCATTGTTGTAATATACTACTAAATGGACAACTACATAATGAAGTTATAGTGGTGGAATACTAATAAATCACAAATACAAGCAAGAAATAACACCACTATGTCCTAGACATGCCAAGTCTTTATCCTCTTGGTTGGAAATATTACTTCATGAAAACAACATATTTGACAAAAAAAAATTCTAAAACTAACCAACGCGAGTGTATCCAACAACAATGACATTTCTATTGGCATGCCCTCAAAATGTGTGGAAGTATCAAACAAGTGTAGTGCACTTCCCTATAAGGTTAAATTTTGGCAATGGAATATGTTGTCCCTTAGTCTAATCAGGTTTTAACTTGCCTTTGATAACTTAGAGAGAATGGGAATCCAATATAGAACAATGATAGAAATTTTCTATTCATTCGCACTTACCTAGTTCCTAAACAAGCATTGAAGCGCTATACAAATCCAAGAATGTCTCACATTCCACCAAGAAACAAAATTTCTAGATTTTGATTGTAACCCTTGAGGCTCTCTCAAATTTGTAAACAAGTAACATCATAAATATTTTTTCCTAGTTCTCAAACCTTCTTCTGTGTGGAGCTTGAGAAAATATGTGTAGACCCATATCACAACATAACATGTTGTGGAGTACATTTACATGAAACCAATCATTTAAAATTTTAGGTTCTATCAAGATTGAGTCATGTGTTAAATGCCCATTATCTGCATCTTTGCGCAATGGTGTCATTAATAATTTGAAGGTTGTTGCTTGCTAGTATGATCTGATTATTTCTTTGTGCAAGATGTTTTTTCACTCAAATTTATAAAATTTTATGTTTATGAACATTATATAGATACAATGGATGCTTCGAATAATAAAAGAGGCAATTATTTTTCCATCAATAGAATTCAAGTATTTTAATATGGTGTAAATTCAATAGTTCTATTGGTGGTACTTAGGGTCAACCTAAACGGTTATTTCACGTGCATCAAAATAAGTACAAAGTGATAAGAGGAATGACTCATGCAAATTTTTTTAATCATACACGTTGAATGTGCAAGTGTTAATGTTGTTGTCCTCAATTTCTTATTGGGGTACCTATCATCTGACAACGTTTGTACAAATGTTGGAAATGAAAATAAGTTATAACAGATAACATAACACATAACATTTTTAGCACTTGCTTATTTTTCTTTGAAAATCCGAACATGTCTCAGAGCAACTTATGTTAGCTATGTCCAAATGATGCCAGTTTTTGTTTTCCATTTAAATTTCCATTTCAATCCTATGTATCATTATCCAATAAATTTGGCTCCTTCAGAGGAAATGACAAATGTCTGTGTGCAATACAGTTTAACCATACAAATTTGTCTTATTCTATAATGAAAATTGTTAAAATCACAATGAAGTTGTGAAAATTTGGGGGAAAATAAAAATATTTACAAATCAAACTAAATGCATCCATGTAACAAGTAACCCAATATAAATGTGCATATTTATAAGTGACTGGATAATGCATCTCAAGGGTAATGCAACTCATCCTCATATTGGTAACCCCTTTAACACACACATACACATACAAACACATGTGGGTCAAGGACACATCTTTACCACTAGGTAGGTGTCCCATGAATGCCACTTTCTCAAAGGCATCCCTAAAATACCATTGAAGGGGTACCTTTTAATATAATGAATTATCCAAGTGCATAGTATTAGAGTATTAACACTCCAATACTATAATTTAATGTAATCAAGTTTACAATATATTAAACTTTACTAAATAGTTATTAATCATAAATGTCATTAATTAAGAGGTCAAGATAAAAACATAGAACTTATTGCAAAGAAATGAACTCTATTATTATGGACTTTAAATGAGCATGTTTCCTTATGAGCCCGAGCCATAGAGGGAACTTTGGGAGTGATTGCAAAAATTTCCTAGAACTTTATGGTTATTCCTCTAGGTGAAGGTCAATTTCTAAGCCTTCTACTAAAGCTATTAAGGCTAAGAACACCACAAATATTGGGGTGTTTACTATTCACTAACTAGTCAACACATCCCTTGCATCACACAATGAAGGAATGCCTTGAAGTGGTAATCACAAAGTGTCAGAGATTAAATGTAGTGCAAACATAGGCACCTAGGTTATTGTTGGTTTGAGTTTGCTCGAAGGAACTAACATACACAAAGAAACTTGAAAATATGTCAACATGGCTCATATGGAAAGAGCTCTATGGTTGTTTCTATTAGCAACGGAAGAACCCAAATTGTTCTTTAGGGACTAACATGGTAGTTCAAGCACAAAAATAATGGCTTAGATGTGTTCTTAGGGGTATGGTAAAGTAATATTCTTGGATGTACTCATAGATAGATCGGTAGTTAACACGTTTCAATCAAGATCACTTAGGCCAAAAACAAAATCTTTCTTTTGGACCTAAGGTTGCACGGCAAGTGTTCAACAAAATATTTGAACAAAAAGTATTTGAAAAAAAAATTAGTAACAATGGAAATGTTAGGGGACCTTAATTTGAGAGGGCTTTGAAATCAAAGCAAGCTTTCAAATTATTGTCAAGTCTATCATAGGGAAAACATTAATATTTTGGGTGAACTTTCTTGATTTTATCGTAAATAAAAAGCAAAAAGTAAAGCTCATGCATATGATCCTTGTGGACCAATAATAACTTTGTTTGCAGGAAACCAACTTGATGGCCATTATCTATTGGCTAACATATGCAAAGACATTATTCTAATTTTGGTGTTGTGCCTAGAAAAAGGAGTGATGGGAAAACATGTGTTTTCATCCTCAGAGACTATTTCTTTCAAGGATAAGGTCTCAAATAAACCACTCCACTTCAACAATTATAATTTGTAATCAAATTTACAATATTTAAAATTACCAAAGATTTATTAATCATAAGTGTCATTAATTAATGGGTCAAGAAAAAACCACAAAACGTGTTGCAAATAAATGCCTCTATTAGCATGCACTTTAAATGTGCATGTTTCCTTATGAGCCCAAGCTATAAAGGTCACAATGGTAGAGTTCTATGAGCAAGAGGTCACAAACCTTCTCTCTTTCTGTGAATCACATGCATTGAAGTCTGATTCACAACACCTATATTAGAACTGTACAAGTGGATCTATTCAAACTGGAAAAAAATTTACCATGAAGTGTATCTATACTCCAAAGGTTTCTTTATTATTCAACTTTCTTATCTGGATTATTGTCCCAAATATTTTAAAGAGGGTCCTCTAGCGAAGAGCAGATCCTTTTGTTATCCCACGGCTCCCACACTTCAACCCAACCATTATGTTTGTCACCAAAATGGCAGTTTGGTTTTATGTCCTCATTTTATAATACTAGTTTAGAATTTATGAGTGTTTGTATATATCGTCAATACCTAGGGAAAAAAATAAAAACAAATCTTGAAAAGATTAAGTTTGGTTTTTCACATATGCTTAACCCAATCACTTCTAGAAAAAACCAACTATGATTGATGAAACAAACTAAAATCATGACTAGTTTCACATACTAGACATCTACCTTATTATCATTAACATGGGCAACCTAGATGCAACCTCAGAAGGACTGCTTAGCAAGGTTAAGAGGCCCAATATCCAATGTATCCAAAAAAACAAGTTCATGCAATTGGAGCAACACTGCACAAAATCATGATGGCCTTCTTTGCCACTTATTCCTAAGCTATTATATTTGTTGTGTATTATCATATTTTGAAACATGATTTTGGATTTGACTCTTAAAAATGGACAAATTGAACTTTGTCCATATTAGTTCACAACTTCATGCCATGCTCCTTGGAAATTTTGATGTATGTTAATATGAACCTGTGATATTGTTGAATATGTTATTTTCAAGTCTAGAAAATCTAATCAAGCACAGTTTCCAAACGAGTGAGAATTGGTTCTACCTATAGTTATAGTCATTAATGTTTAGCTCTATCCTTACTCCACATAGTACAAATATTTTGGGATTTTAACTTTGATAGGCAATGGTATCTCTAACTACCATTTGATCATCCAACCTCCCATTTGCAATCTTAAATCCACTTAATGTTCAATGCTCTAATCCATCCTCTCAAAAGACATGGTAACAATCCTAACAATATGTCGAGTCTTCATGATTTCAATTTACAAGCAAGTCATGACAACTTTGCATTATACAATGAAAATTATTTAAGTCTTCACAATCTACAGCAACAACTTCCCCACCTAGCACTCAAACCTTCAAGTTCTAATCTCAATTCTCCTCCATCCATAGACTACTCAATAGTCATTGCTAGGAAAATAATCTTGAAAGAACAAAATTTGGTATAAAAGAACGTGAGATTTGTGATTTTATTAAATGTTAGAATTTTTAATTTTCGTGTATAATCTAAACAAAGTAAAAAATAATTATTTTTCTATATAGTCCATACAATCCAATCAAAAACTCAGCTCAAGGCTACTCTAAAGTAAAGCCTTCCTCCTACAATGAAACCAAACTTACATCCAAACATTCCTTTCCCATGATAATACTCAATGTTATTGTGTACTATGGTACTTCTAAAAAAATATTATAGATGTTTTTAAATACTCCTTATGTTTCTTGACCATCTCTTGGAAAAATATCCTGCCATTCCATTTATGGTAACATGATTTGGGCACAAACATGGTTAATAAAAAAATGACTTCTGAACCAACAATTGCATGCAAATAAATTGAAATTTTGCACAACAAATTGAAAACAGTAAATCAAACAGACTTTGTGACCAACAATAGAAGGTAGCAACAACCTTCAAATTTGACCAACCCCTTCAGTTATAAACTGAGCTACCACATACAGATCAGATGACATGATTCGGACTACCAATTCTCATCAACCACCCATTCTGTTTTACTGAACAGCTTATCAATAAGCCGGAGAGATAGCTCCAGTGGGGGGAACCTATGCCTTGTAACTCTACAGAGCCATGTCTGACTCAAAAAACTTCTGAACTTTGCTCATTCCACCATTGGGGAGTTAGCATCAACACTAATACATGGGACCTAGGTTTCTAAACTAGTTCTTAGGACCACTTTAGCATTGAGGTTAGCACTTTTACATGGGACCTTGGTTTATGCCATAACTTCTTGGACTACTTTAGTGTTGCGGTCAACCATTGAACATGGGACCTTAGTTTCCCATACTACTAAAATAGGGCGTTTACCTTTGTATTCCCTTTTCTTCTCACTGACAGCTAATGGGTATCGAGTTGACCGTTACCTTGAAAATGACAGGCAGGGGTGAGTTGACCGAACGAACCACCAAAACCTCCTCTTCCTCCCTAGTATTGGATGATGCTTCTCAGAAGTTAGCAGTAGCATCGAACTAACAGAATTAGGGATAGGGAGAGGGGAACAAGGGGTGAGGGTAAACCAGTAAGGGGGATAACTTAAATGCACCCTGAAAGTGGATATGGGTCTAATATTTTCTGGTAATAACTTGCACTCGCTTTACCTTTATTTAGAATTCAATATATTTAGAGTGAAAGAAATGCACTCGCTTAAATAAATAATGCTTTGTTTGGAGGCTTTTGAATTATAATTGTGATATTAATGAAATGATTAAAGAAATTTCTCTGTTGACTTCGAATAAATTGAATCTTAATAGGGCATTTAAAAGCACACTAGACCAAAGGGAGAAAGAATAGGATTCTTTCAATATTTTCCATGTCCAGCTGCAGATGGTCTCTTATAACATAATGGCTGAGGTAAGAATAAAGTCTGAACTAAGGCCAACCAAGGTTGAGCTTCTATAATTTCATAAGAGAGGAAGCACCTAGATAGCCTGATAATACAAGAAAAGAGGTACCCAAAGCTGCTAAAGTTCCTATAAGATAAGCAATGCCTAAAGCTATTGATTTCAAGCAGCCAGCAATTCCAATCAAAGGAGAACTCAAAGCAGTTGAGCAGCACAAAGTACCACAACAACCAAGTGCCATTCTTACAAAGCCTCCCTACGCAGTAAAGGCTACTGATGCTGGAAAACCTAGTACCGTTATTATTACAGTACAACCAAGGAGAAAATAGTAGTGGAAACAGGGTTCATTACAAGTGTCAACCATATGAGCTCTACTCTTTTATTCTCTTTGCAGGAGACCATCATCCTTCACCATGAGCTAAGAGACTTTCCACCATGGATATGTTCTCAGTTCCTCTTACGAGGAAATAGTAGTCGTTGAGGTCACGTCTCGGAGATAGGAAATGGGACATTCTTCGGTAAAAAAACCTCACTTTCTAAGTTCAGCTGGGAGGTTCAACCTTGAAACTCCGTCAAACACTATGAAATTGTAGTCATGGCTCACCCCTTCAAATTTGTTTAAGTGCAGCGGAGGGAAATAGACTTTCAGCACTTGGGCTATTAGGTGCATAAATAAGGATTTATGATATCTTGCTTCCCCACATATAATGAACTGGAAATCGCCTTGTAAGCGGGGGTGATTGCAAGGGTAACTGTTAAGTAATGGGCTTGTTGTAGGGGAAATGGTTTGGAAAATGTGCAAAAAAACCCTACTTAGATATTTTTTAAATCTAAGCAACAAATAATGAATGTCAACAAAAATTGAAAATAAACTTAGACTGAAAATGACCAAGCCTTTCATTGGAGAGAGCCCATAGATAGAACCTCGACGGAAGGAGAAAGGGAGACAGACATGTTACAGGTAAGGTAGGAAGGAAAGGAAGGAATTAGCCAAAAGCCATTTGCTGCAGGTTGGTTCAGAATGGAAAAATATCGATCGACAGATATCTTAATAGGAATTTATATATAAATACCATGATGATAACATGATTTAAGTGTGAAAAGAGGGTGCGATTTCGCACACTTATACCATTTGTGTCTTCCAGTCATGAATTCGCTATATTATATATGTCATTACATCATTGAAATTAGGGGAATCACAAGCCCTTCAATTTTCTAAAGACGAGCAAGGCAAGACTTGAAGAGATGCCCCTCCTTATGAAAGTAGATGCATGTGAGTGTTTTCTTTTTATAGAACTTTTAGTGTTCTCCTTTTCCCTGCTTAGGCTCAGATTTAGGAGGGGCCGAGAAAGCCAGGGCTTGAGGGTAACTGAGGGCTTGAGGTGAACGTTCGTAGTTGTTGGTGGGATGGTTTGCGTAGGTCCGTCTTGGTGGGATGGTAAAGAGATCATATATAAGGAGGTCTCGAGAGAAGATCTCGAGGATAGAGACGGGCTAGAGATAGATCCAGTTCTTAATCATTCATCTTACTCACAAATATGAGGTTCCTTGCTAGACCTGGGATATGAAACATGCCTTTTCCCACTCCTTCCATTATGCCACCTCAGTCGAACATTACATCGACCGACAATCTTGGTAGTCAAGTCATCTCCCATAAATACTGGTTATGGGTGTGGCTCCTCCGCCTTGCACTCCTTTTCCGGAATGAGTCATCGGAAAGCGAATGCACCTAACTTATGGAACCTTGGGGACACCCCTTCTAGGATCTCGTATTATATTCATTATGCCTAGTATTGAAAAAAGTTGGGATTGACCATATCAATTAGATCCGTAATTCAAATCAAATCGAACTTCATCTTTGTCATGCTATTGTTCAAGCCATCAGAAATCCATAGAAATTTATAAGCTCTACTCTTACTAATCAGCTACACTACAATCAATCCCCTCGCTGCTAACAATGAAGTAGAACAGTTAGTTATATATGTCATTCTTCTCCTATTAGTGGAAATACATGAAAGCCTTTTATGTTGGGATCTCTACGTATTATACTGACCCCATTTTCAAGGTCAAAGAGGTGGAAATTCTGTGAATGAATAGTAAATGTAAGAAATAAATAAATAAACGTAGTAATTGTAGATAAAAGGTATAACATAAGTCAAAACCTCTTCCCCGGTGGTCGGCCTGGTAACCTGACCTTTCTGATATGGGCATCTATACGGACGGATCCATTTCATAAACCATGCTTTAGGAGTGGGAAAGCAAGTTCATAGCCCCGCCAACAGAGAGGACAACGCAGCGCACTCTTTGTCTTTGAGGGTGCGTTGAGATTGAATCCAAGCATATAAAGGAGGGCGTAACGATCACAATGTCATCGAAGCATGCCAATATCCCGTCTGGATAGAAGGGCGTGAAAAAACAGATCCATGGTGGGAAGGAAAATCTTACACTCCATGCCAGAAGCGCATCAAGATCGAAGGCAAGCATAGGCATTTGATCGAGATTCAGAAGCAATTGATCGAGTTGACTCAGGTTCAATTCCAGCAAGCAAGATCATTCCATAACAAGGAGGCGCACGGGATCCTTCCACAAAAGTAGCAGCTATTATTATCTTGGGCTTCCATCTATGTGCATCACGGTTCGAAGCATCTGTCCAGCATCCATCCAAAAGAGTTTTAGCTCGTTTTTTCGATCACAAACTTTATCGTCGATGGAGTGAGAAGTAGGTCCCACCAAAAACGATCATATATCCAATCTTATTCCCCATCTTCTAGTTGACAACCATAATAATTTATCTATCCATGGCATTTCAATCACAGACATACTGAAAGGCTCATAAAAAATAGAAAATTCTAACTAGACTATAGAAGCAAGTTCAAGCAACACCCGACATATTCACAAAAACAGACACTTTAAACTCCCAGAGCTTGATAGTAGATTGTATCAGCCTTTCATTCGGGTACCCATACCCATTCATCAATTAATGAGAAATCCCAAACCCCAGCAATTCAGAATCCAAAGACAGAACTAGATACTGATTCATCAATTCATGAAAAATCTAAAATCCCACCCCTTCTATCACCGATACTCATGCCCAATCTCGTCTCAGACACATAACAGCAGCACCAGAGTTTCTGCAAACAGCCCAAATCAACTCAATTGTTCGCTTCTATACCGCAAAATCCAATGACATCGTCGGTGACTTCAACTCCTACAAACCTGAAGGACTTCGATTCTGAAATCAACAGTGTCATTTACCGCCTTGCCCACATCTTCAGAGAGATATATTTGTCATTTCTTCATTCAACCGTAGTATTCACGGAGATAGACCTATTATTTCATCATATTCACCCACGGTATTAACGAAGGGGCATGATGTTAGTATTCATAGTTCTTCTCCTCCCTATAAATTGACAGCATCCACGACATTGCATTGGATACAGAAAGGAAGATCCAATTTTAGCAACTCAAAGGAATTTAGTGCATAATGATACATACAATCACAATATCATCCTCCCATCACTGGGCTTGCAAGCATCAGATTAATTTATTACTGGGATTTATTAGTCATCTTAGTGGTTCCGCAATTATCTTTTTCTATGCCATGGTGGTGAGATGAAGTTGTTAGTTTGAAAAATATTTCTAATTACCTTGAAATATGTGAATGTTCTGCAACTAAAGATAACTCTAATGAATATGCATCGGCTATGGAGGATAATTAGAAGTATTTAAGAATTGAGGATAGAGGTCATGAGGCTTCTGTTGATGGGTAACCCCTCACTAAACGACTATGAAGATGATGAAGATTATGAGGATGATGAAGATTATGAATTTTTTTTATAGAGGAGCTTCGTTTAGAAATAAAAAGATTCAGTGTGGGCAATCTGTCTATTATATCTGAAGAAATCGAGTCCGATCTAGTCGAGTCCAGTGTTTGGGAGAGCGAGAGTGGAGCTTCAATGGCAGATTCTCCATCATCATTCCGAAAAGCAGAGCCAGAAGAGGATTATATTGAAGATTTCAACAAGAAATACTAAGAGAGGATGTGCTGCTTGGATAAGATTAACAGTCAGTAAACCTATGCATTAGGAGTTTTTCAGAGCCATGAAACTCGAAAGCCTAAAGGGGTGACTTCCAGGTTGAAGAGATATATTCTAAACAAGCCTGCGGTCACACATGCTTCTCACGAATCCTTGAAGAGAGTGCAACAGGACCTGGAGACTATGTATGTCGGCCAGACTTGTTTGTCTTGGGAGGCTCTGCATTGGCAATACAGAAAGTTCCAGGTGGCGACATTGTATGGATCAGAGCAGGATTTGTTTTATGACCACTGGCAGAACAGTTTCAGCAATTTCAAGTTTTGTTGCAGAGGTTCTTAGAGAATGATAAGTTTGAAGGTCTCGGGATTTGGTCAAAAGTTTGAAGGTCCCGGGATTTGGTCAAAGGTTCCATGGAGGAAGCAGGGACAGAAGCAAATACAATACCAGCAGCTCAGCTGGTTAGTATCATGGAGGAATCCGTAATGATATTCTGGGTTTTTCTTAGGTCTGACAAGCATAAAAGTAGTTTGGTGTAGCACCAAATGCTGAATTTTTTGTGCATAAATCAAGAGGTAGAGGATCCCAACGCCTCTACTCTCCTGCATTTCATGAGGAGAAGTGTGCATTATAAGAAGTTGAAGGTGCAAGAGCTTGAAAGTAGAGGGGATGCTTGATAAAGAGGCTCGACACTATGGCCAGAGGGAAAGGGATAGAGATCTTGATGGCCCTTTTGGACATCAAATTAGTATCCCGAGTATTGAGGATGTCCAGGGTCATTACAGATCATTTGCAATGGTGCCAAAAGAGATTCGGTAAGCTCAGTATTCGCAAGGGTAAGGTCCATAGACCACACGGTACTATATTATTTCCGTATTGATCATACATTTTAGGCCTCCTGCGGAATTGTAAACTAAATACAGGAGTTAAAAAATGCTAACAACAAATATTTATCGGATGGGTAGTTGGGATTTAGGGGTTTCACAGCATTATGAAAACGACATATGTGTTTTTTGTTTTCTAATTTATTTCTTTGGGAGCATGATGCTCCCTGGAAGAAGCCATTAGAGCTCAGATTCATGTGACCCAGCTCCCTCTAATGATTTTATCATCAGAGGTTTTTGGGAAAGAAATAAAGAAAAAAAAATCCAATGTTGAGCATCTATAAAGGAGAGGCATACACCTAGATTTGGTTGCAAAACAGGAAATGTTGGTCTCATCTGGAAAATTAAATTCTTCATGGCAACAAAATTGGTTTCAAAGCTTTGAAAAATGGATACAAAACATACCTGTGTGACACTTGTGTGATGCAACTGTGTGAAAGCTTGAACGGTTTAGAAAGCCTAATATCCAGCGAAAACTGGTCGCATTTCCCGTATGCAAGTGCATCAAGCAAAATTTTCTTGTTATCAACAGGAACATTGAGGAGAACTCTCTCACTTTCTTTTGCACTCTGAATCTGACCCAGGGCTGCTTTCCATAAGTGGAGATATTTACCATCTCTAGGATCACATCTGTGAACCTCCCCAGGTTTTACTTCCACACCCTAAAACTCTATTTGATATGTAGAATTCGTTGCAGCAGGTGATCTTGCATTGCAAGCTGGATGAAGCAAACCACACAATGTAAAACACTAAACCCTTTGTTTGATACTGATACCTATTTGAGAATTTCACCACCCGCGCAACCCATCGTTTGAAAATTTCACGATGAAAAATCACTCCCGCGCAACCTTTTGTTTTGTTTGATACTGATAGTTATTTGAGAATTTCAATTTGTTTGATACTGATAGTTATTTGAGAATTTCAATTTGAAAAATGACTCCCACCCAATCTCACCCCTATAAAAAAAACACAGATTTCCCTCACCGGCAGAGTTGGAATTTGACGGGCAAAATGCCCGTCAGAGGGTCTTTTGCCCGTTTTTTAAGTTTAAAACTTTCTCATAACCGTTTATGGTGATGCGCTGTGAAGTTTCCTAAACGTATTTTTGTTGGGTTGTTATTTTCTAAAAACGTTATTAATTCTCTAATATTTTATGTAAAGTTGTGTTCGGGCTGGGGTAGGTAACATGTGGAAACTATTCTACCTAGCCCGTAATGTATTTATTTACCTTTTGTATATTACACGCCTATATATATATATATATGTGCATAGAAATTATAAGTTGTTATTTTTTTATGTATGTAAATTATATAAATTTAAGATTTAATTGTTAAAAACATTTTATAAATTAAAAAAATAAAATTGATAATTATTTTAAAATAGTTATTTTATTTATTTATTGAAAAATAGAAGTAAGAATATTTTATTTTATTTTCAAATTTTTTAATTTTTTAAAATTAGAAACCTTACTTTTTTATCATATATTTTTTTAATATCTAAATTTATTTCTATGAAAGTAAATTAATAGTGTAAAAAACCATGCATATGTGAATTAGCATTAAGAGTGTGAAAAACCATGCATATGTAATTAGCATTAAGAGTAATGCACTTGATAATTAATTGTATTTTAGAATTGTATTTTCTTTTTTTGGAAACTCAAAAACATTTTTTTTGTTATTTTTGTAACTAGTATGCAAAGACTAGCATTCTCTATTTTTTTGAGTGGGCCTAATGGTGTGACAGCATGTGTTTTCTCCTAAGAGAGCATAGAGTATATATGTCTTCCTAGACTTAGTAGACTTAGCAGTCAAATGGTTGCTAGGAGGTGGGTCCCTTGTCCCACATACAAGGGGGTCTCATACACCAACTTGGTGTTTGCAGTGACCTTAAAATTGGATAATAATAATATATACAGCCCACTGGAAACTAATGCTATGCACTTATTGTGGTGGTAGGTTGCTCCTTCATATTAGATTTTATGGTTGAGAGGTGTTCTCTTTGTTCTCTCTGTAAGTTCTAGATCACCATTTGATATTGGGTGATATTAGGTGATTAACCCATGAGGTGTAGACCAATTATTTTACCTGGGGTTTAGTCTCAACCACGTCACAGGTTGAAACCTTATGGTGAGGGGTTGAGGATGGAATCCATTTTTGGATAATTAAATTCTCAAAGGGTGTCCAGACCTTCCAAATCCTCACATGATCCCACCGCCCGATGATAAGCATCCCATTGTAGGTGGGTTGGTCTTCTGGGATCCAATAAATGGGCGGATCTATATTATTCCATCTAATAAATACTTTAGCTCAAGCCCAAGCTAAACGTAACTACCAAAACAAAAAGATTGATGGTTGAATCATATGGATTCAAGTGTAATAGTAATTGAATAAATTTCATATTTGTTGTCAATAAAAGCTAGGATACTTGCAATATATGAGCACCTGGTGGTCCTAACACCTACCCCTCGGGGGAATTAAATTGCATATTTAAACCATCATAAAATCAGATCAAAGTTATTGTGAGGAAACATGTTTGTTATCATTAGTTGTACTTTTATTGTTTAGCAATTTAAATTTATCGTGAAGACTAAACTTGTTGGTTTGAGTGGGGTTTAGATCACACCATGTTTTAGTTCAAATTTTATGGTAAGAGTTGAGGATGGAAACCATTTTTTGGGGAATTAAATTATCTCAAGGGCATTCAAGTTCAATGGACCTTCACACAATCCTAGTTGCACCAAGAGGAGCTCTCTAACTCAATATGGAAGAGACATTGTAATGTTATGTTATATAAATATTTTAACATAGTTAAATTACATAAATAATAATAATAATAGAATAAATTATATGGACTCAGTTAGATTAAATAAAAATAATAAAAATAAAGCAATGATAATAACTACAATTATTAATAATTAAAGCAACCTAGATCTAGTTGAAATATGGATCTATCAAGATCCCAAAAGGATCAAATATTATCTGATCATGTTAACTAAGTACTTCCATCCAATAAACTAAGTGATCCCTACCTATGTTCAACAAAAAAAAAAGTTATGTTTTCTTTCTCTGAATTACCCTTTGATATGCCAAAATACTAAATGATAATACAATAATGTGTTATCTCTTATGACATGCTTAGGTAATGTATATCCAATTATCCAGTCTTTTGTGAAGACAATATTTGTAGTTTATTTCCAAAGACATCAACATCATTTGATCACTAACATATCATTATATAATGTAAAGATTATTTGCATCTACTCTACTTTATGGCACATTTAGTTTGAAATTAGCCAGTATCATTCTTCACCTAAGCCAACCTACAACAAATGTTAAAAATAGTTAAAAACAAGTGTTAGTTTCTTAAAATTCATATGTCAAATTTGGAAGGAGTAGGATAGATATCCTTCTTTAGGTTAAATATATTCAAATTTATGCACAAATGGGGTTGTAAGACCTTATGTTTTGATCTTGAGAAAATGAAGTTCTCTCCTATTCACTCGCATAGTTTAGGTTGTTATAAGCAAAGTAGGTGATTTTCCTTAAGATGGAAACATTTCATTTTAAGAAGTGTGATAATGTGGTTTCAATAAGGCATTAAAAGAGGGAATGAGCATGCACATTCAGGATGTTATTGTTATGTTTGATTCAGGCATGAGTGCACGTCTAAGAATACTCTAATAAGGGTTGAAGAGTTTGTATAGTTAGAGATGTTGGAGGGTTGTAGTCTCAATTAGAGGTTTAGACAAGTAATTTAAGCACCATGATAAGTTATGTGAAGTAAATTTAAGACATTTGATAAGTTTCATGAAGGAAACTTGGTGGTGGTACTAATTAGTGAAGATTCCTTGATCAAAGTTCATAACCTATCCTTGTCACTACCACTTTGCAAGACAATGAAGAAATGTGAAATAGATGTGTAACCCACTAAATAAGTTGGCAAGGTTGTTACAACATATATAGGTGGTTTTTATAAAGGTTGTTATATAAACCTTTATTTATAACCATTAATAAAGTTCTATATATTATTAAATAAATAAATAAAATTCATACCTAAACAATTAACAAAAGTTCATAATACCATTAAAAATTAACCAACGTTCATATCAAACAATTAATAAAATTTCATACACCATTAACAAATTAATTAAGGTTCCTAACTAAATTAACAAAGGCTCATAAAATACTCCCCGATGGGGGTGAGCTCTGAGCAACACGTGGAAGGCATCTCGCATGAGTAAATATAAGCGGAGTGAGGTTGAAGGACGGTACTCCTGGTTTGTTCACCATAACGCATGCAGCGGGAGAGTTACTGGCCTCACATTGGCAATTCGTGTGAAAAATAACTGGCTTTGGAGTTCATAAATGGTGAAATGATAAGGCGACCGAAGATGAGGGAGCCCGACATTACACTCCTCACTCTGGTTTGGTGTTGGTCCTTATGGTTTCCTCCAGAGAGGAAGTGTAAATGTCGCATGAAGTTTTACAAAGGGAGTGGCTTGTATGTGCTTGTCGTGGGCATTTGCTGGTGCAATGTGTTCAATCAGTCCCTATTGCTCAGTTTATTAGCCATTGTCTGCATCTGGGTTGAGGATAGGAATTTGAAGGGAAGTGAGCACACTCGTTTCCATTTTTCTTGGCTTTCGGTGAGCCTGTTTTTTCGTGCTAAGAGAGGAAGCTAGAATCTACAGTCTAGGAAACCTCGAGGGTGGTGGCGGAAAAATATTTTCTTTTCTAAACTTCATGCCCTCCGATGTGGATGCGACGGTGTTTGGTGGATTGGTCCTTATGGTTTCCTCCAGAGAGGAAGCGTAAATGTCGCATGAAGTTTTACAAAGGGAGTGGCTTGTATGTGCTTGTCGTGGGCATTTGTTGGTGCGATGTGTTCAATCAGTCCCTATTGCTCAGTTTATTAGCCATTTTCTGCATCTGGGTTGAGGATAGGAAGTTGAAGGGAAGTGAGCACACTCGTTTCCATTTTTCTTGGCTTTCGGTGAGCCTGTTTTTTCGTGCTAAGAGAGGAAGCTAGAATCTACAGTCTAGGAAACCTCGAGGGTGGTGGCAGAAAAATAGTTTCTTTTCCAAACTTCATGCCCTTCGATGTGGGTGCGACAGTGTTTGGTGGATTGGTGTGTGGTCTCTATGTGGAGAATTTGGAGGCTGGTCACTGCCCTGGGGTAAGTTACGCTTAGGCATCGACTACCTTGTCATCATTTGTTTTTCATGTGTTGGTTTGGTGGGTGATGGTATTTGGTTTTCCTGGTGGTGGAAGTATTTATTTGGTAGTGGGAGGTTTCTCTATGCTTCCCTGCGATGGTGGGTGACGACATTTGGCTCATTTTTTGTGGTGTTTTTTTCTACGGTGGGGGTTCTAGTATCTAGACTCTACACACAGCGGAGTTCCTCAACCTTGGAGAATTATGAAGCCCTCCGTGTGGTGTGGGTGTTCTCACTCCCTTGTCGTCCATGGCCCTGTGGGGGTGGCAGACTCAGAAATAATCATGGCAGCTCCACGTCTGGGTGGAAAGACTACGGGGTGTGCGCGACTCGCTAGTGTGGGTGTGCATGGGGGTCATGGATGAGTTAAGCGGGGGGACAATCAAGTTGGGGGTTTGAGGGTTCAAAAGCAGAGTCGTCGAGACAGAGTAGATCGTGGTGGAAAGGGGAATCATGGGTTTGATTGATCTAAGGTAAATGAGGGGCAGGTTATCCAACATTGTTGCCTAGAGAACTTTCATGCACTTATCAACGCCCTGATGGAAAGAGTGGACATTGTTGAAGATTGCAACAAGAAACAGTGAAATTGGCATCCAGAAACACCATTCCTTGATCCTAGTGAAAAATAAGCACTTACACTAGGTGGGGCCCACACAGGCTATTTTTAAGTGTATGCCTATTTTTAGAATGGATGAGAAAATTCTATTTATAGTGGAATGCTGATTCTAGATGATTGAGCAAATTCTGTCTTTGGATGAATTTCTATTTTTAGAAGATGGGCGAAGTCTATTTATAAATCGCTAATCTAAAAATAGAATGCATGTCGATTATTATTAGCCCTTAATAATAATCAGACAATAAATAGTAACTTATTCTCTTAGAGCACTTTATTTCAGTGAACAGATGTGGCACATCAATGGGCTGAAGGAATTACGCAATTCCTAAGGTTGTTGGTGACTCATGCATGGAGGACTTCATTATAACTGATAGTGGCAAGTTGTAACAGAGTTGGAAGGGTAGTTATGTGAGTTGTTATTTAGTTTAACTCGATTCAGTGAGTTAAACTCAGTTGTGCTAGTTGTAACTGAAAATACACTAGTGAAAGATGAGTGAATTAATTCACAAGTAGCGTCTTACTCGCAATTGAACAAATACAGCAGTTAACTACTTGCATGTAAGATCCAGTGGAGAGATAGGTGAAAGGGCCTGGTTGACTATCAATTGTGACTACATTGATTCATTCAATGCATCCACACACACATTGGAGATGATTATTAGGATTGCGTAGTCAAGGCTAGACATATTGAGAAATCATTCAGAGGTTCTTGACCATCAAGGATTGCGCAGTGGACGCAGGTTGTCAGGAGGCAGTAAATTGGTGCATGTGTGAACCAATTTTTGTATGACAGTGTGAGACGATTGTATATTGTACTAAGAGCTCTTAGAGCTAGAGCTTTGTATGAGATTGTTTCATGATCCATGATATACATAATAAATGATAGTTGGGGTTTTTAGCTTTAATCTTTCTTGATAAAACATCTTGTTATGTGTGATTGATTTTTCTTCATGTGTTTGCAATTGGCGATTTAATTTCCGCAAAGAATTAAGTAGTAGGATTATGTATTTAACATAAGGATTAAATTGTTATATCAGGAGAATCTGGTAATATACATGCATATTGTATAATTTATACATGGTATCAGAGCAGTGTTAATCACTGAAGATTGCAATATTGAAGCGGTGCTGAGTTTTGTGCTGGTGGAAACAATTCGAAATTGCTGCAAGAATTTCATGGTGCGAGAGTTGAGTATACAATTGAAATGGATTTCAATGGGTTGCAGTTGGAGTATGCACTCGAGGGAAGCTCGAACTACATAACCTGGAAGGACAGGATGGAGGCGGTGCTTGAAGATAATGGTCTGAAGGATTTCATCGATAGCGATGTTCCTAAGCCTACTTCGACAGATGCTGCATTACTTGACACATGGAAAAAGAAAGTAGCAAGGGAGAGAAGGATTATGTCAGAAGGTGTGAGAGACCATACTGTCTCAAGAATTCATAGGTTGTTGGGCCGTTAATATGCCATTATTATTATCACTTGTGAACGCTTATTCCACCCATTTCTACCATTCTTCATCACGTCATTTATTATAATTTATTATTTAAATCCATTTTATGATGATTTATGCTTCTATGAATGAATATTATTTATCTTCCTTTATTTCTAATAAATTGATGATTATGAATTATTTTATCAATGATGGTTTTAATAAATTGGTTATAACATTATTCACCATTTTTAGCCTCCAAGATAATTTCCAGATTGAAGATTTGATCATTAAAAGTGCCAACTCAGAAATGCGCTGGAATAAGGAGTGACAGTTTTGCGGTTGAGATTCTGAGCAAATGAAGACGAATCTGGAAAATCCGGAACATGGGTTTTGTTCGGAACGGACCCAATTAACTTTAGTAAAGAACGGTTTGCCCAAATTCGGCTTGTACTGAGAGAAACGCAGGGTTCTTTGAGCACGATTTTCTCAGATCTGTGGTTGCGGCCGTCCTCCAAATCTCAGCTACAAAACCAAATTCGACTTGCTGTTGTTGAAAGAGGGATGTAAATCTATTTTATTGTTGATCAATTGGTTGGAAGAAATTCAATATTATTATTAGAGATCCTATTTGCTATTTAATTTCTCTACCTTCTGATTATAAAAGGAGAAGCATGTATTGTGTATGGGGGGATGGAGAGACTTTTCTTATTGTAATTTGCAGAATTGTGCATCGGCTCTTGTTAAGAGAGTGTGAGCTGTTTGTAAACATTATTGATGCCTGATTAATAAAAGAGTTCACTGTTGTTCCATTTCTCAAGCGCTGGAGTAAAGCACAGCAACGCTTCACCGGTGGTTGAGGGCCCGGCCCTGGTGGAGCGATCTGCTGTTGGTATTTCTATTAGTTTATTTCCGTTGTGTGAAGTTCATTTATTACAATTAAAGAATTGAGTTATTGCTAATTGGATCAAATATAGAGTCATTGTTATTCCATTCTTTACAAGAAGCATGATTCATGATTCAATTGTTATAAAATGTTGTTTTTCTGTATCTAATTCCAGTTGTTATTCCTTTTGTTTATGAATTCCGATAGTTGATTGTTGCGTGGCTGTCGACAGGATTAAAGAGTAGAAATCTAGTTTGCTTGGTTATGAATTGAATTCACTGTTTATTTTACGCTGCTATTCAATTCTTGTTCATTGCTTTTAGATTGTTGTTCCTTTCCAGTTTGCGTTTTAGATTTCATTTCCTTTGAGTTGTTTTCACTTGCTTTGAGATCTCTAAACTGTAGAGGGCAGAGCTAATCATTCCACGTCCCCAGATTTGGTCATCTCACATCGTTTTCTAGGGGAAAGAGTTATTACTACTGCATCCCTAATCGATGTCTAGCAAGGTTGCTGTAGTGTAGTCTTTACATTTCTGTCATTTGTAATTAGATTTCTTTTCAAGCAGATTTCTTTTCAAGCATTTTTTATTTCTGCATTTGTATTTCTATACTACATCTTCACAAACATTACTCTTGAGTAAATAGCCGCCTCAGACTGAGTACACTCTTGAAACAAAAAGTCGTCCCTAGGTTGATAATTAATGTGAAGGTAATTAGGAGTTAAAAAGACACCTTTTTATCGCTCCACATTTTGGCGCCGTTGCCGGGGAGAGTGTAGCCATTTCTAAAGAGTAGTGTGAATCTGATGAGTGCCTGCTAGGGAAGAGTTGGATCTTAAAAGCGGAAGGTAAGAACCTACGTGCGGAGCATGTAAAAGCCCTGCTCCACTGTCCGCTTTCCTAACAGATTTGTTGTTGCTTTGTTGGGTAGAAATAGATGTTTGAATTTTTGTGTGAGTGACTAGGGAAAAAATATAAATTTTGAAAAATAAATCACATGATTTCATTCAAGTGGTGATGTAAGCACCACCCATTTCACTAACCGATTGACAGGAACATTTGAAGAAGGAGCCTCGAAGAAACACATGAAGAACATCTTATATTATGGTAAGAAATGGCTCACGTTTCTACTTTTGAATTTCTTATCAAAGATCTAGGAGGAGTGACACAAATGCACATAATTCCCCCATCTTTACCAAATTTTCATGGTTTAGCAAATGAAGATCCAGATACATTCTTATTTGAGTTCGAAATACTTTGTAGAGGATATGATTATTGTACTAATGATCGAAGATTGAAAGTGTTTCCTCTTACTCTAAAAGGAGCAGCTCTCCGATGGTTCATGAGCCTAGGTGGGAATTGCATCCAATCATGGGAGGACATGAAGAACATATTCTTGAAGAAGTACCAAGACTATTGCAAATCCAATGAAGATATTTTCGGTATAATACAAGGGGAAGATGAAAGTTTGGAGAATTATGTAAATCGATTTCATTATAACCTTCAAAAATCAAAGCATAAGCATTTGGAAAAAGAGATCTTAAAAACACTCCTTCTTAAAGGAATCAAAGATGAATTTTTAGAACTCTTAAATCAGATAGGAAAAGGTGATGTTTTTCAGTTATCATATGATGATGTTTGTGAGTTGTGCATAAGGTATTCAAGAGGAATCTCCAAGGCTGGTAAGAATTCTAGAGATGTTTGTTCTTTCTTTTCCAAATCTGCTACAAGAATAGGAGACATAAGAGCTGAAATCGATGATTTATTTGAAAATTTTAAAGTTGATTTTATTAGCTCTCTAAGCTCAAAATTGGACGTTTTGCAGGTTCATAAAAATGAAGAATTTGATGAAGTGTTTTTCCCTCATGACCGAAAGGAGCAACCCATAGATGGTTACTCTTCCTTATCTAGGATGGAAGTATCATATCAAAGAGGTGAGGAAGCTGCAACAAGGTCAAAACCATGGAAATCATGGCCTACGGGTATGGTTCAAAACACTTCTTCTCCATTCTCTTACTTGCATAATCCATTATGGAATACTCATGTTCTAGGGCAGCCATGTCAATTTCAATATAACCACCAATCTTATCTACAAGTTTGGCATGGTTCACCTTATGATTGCATGACTACTCTCCCTCATCTTGTAGCACAAGCACATTCTCCATATTCTCCACCAGCTCTTCCACAACATCCTGCTTGCATATCAAATTTATCCACTCAACCCAACCAACCACATCATCACAATGCTCAATTCCTTACACATTTTCCTGCTCAACTAATTCCACACCCCCACCATAATAAACCAGTACAACATGCTTACAATGTTGAACTGCCAAATTTACCCACCCTTCCCACCCATTCTATCTCACATGCGCCATTAGAGAAAACTTACAATGAGATTCAGAATGTTTCAAATTCAAAAATTGTAGAAGCTATGGAAGAAAATGAGGTTTCTTTTAGTATGTATCAACAAGCTATTTTAAAAGCTCAAGAACTTCATGGTATGATGGGAAATCAAGAAAGTAACGGATATATTGAAGATTGGTTTCACTCCATCATTTGTTTGCAACATCACTCTATGCTTCAACAATTTTTGATATCATTTTTTCAAGGGAAGTTGGCTTCTCATACCCTAATTTTCATTAATATGCATTTTTCAAATTTGGGTATGTGTATACATAAAGCCTTATTTCGAAAATGGCTCCACTGGAAGTACTCATATACGTAGTCATATTCATTTTTCAAATCAAAATAGGTTAGTATAAAACATAAAATAAATAAGGGAATAAATAAATGCATTTTGTTTTTTATGTAAAACTAGTTGTTTTTTTTATTGCAACATGCTATGCAAATCAATATTGGTGATAATTTTTTAATTCATTTGTGTATGTAGATGACTTATAATGGAAATAATATCGCTACAAACACTCATATTCATTTTTTATCACCAATTTGAAAAAATGCTTGAATATCATTTTTTGGCTTGCGGGCTTGATGAACTTTCTGGAAAAGGAGTTGGGACAGTCAGTTTTTGGAGGCCTAAATGACCATATTTTTAAAACCTGTTTCTACCCTAGATAGCCCTTGATGTCTACTTTCTAACCCAATTTGAATCAGTCAATTTGGATTTGAAACGAAAAAGTTAGAACCAAAACATTGACCGGATGTCTAGTGGGCAGCTCAGGAACAGAGTTGGGACAGTCAGTTTTTGGAGGCCTAAATGACCATATTTTTAAAACCTGTTTCTATGGTAGATTCCCATATGAATCTAGTTTCCAATGCAATTGGAATCACTCATTTTCGATATCGTATGGGGAAGTTATGATCAAAATACTGACTGTCTATCGTAAATCAGCGCCCTTAAAACTCTGTTTTTCCGGATGTTCCTTATAGTATTTCACCTATCAATTCTTCTTTTCTTCAAAACCTGTTTCTATTGGAGATAAATAAATGAATCTAATTTAATCTCCAATTTTAATTGGTTCAATCCGCCATCAAACGAAAAATTTATGCTTGAAATACCAACTGTTGGTCTGAGCTGGAAAATCGAAAATGACTCTATTATGCAGGTTGTTCTAAGCATGTTTAACATACCATTACATGGAATTTTTAAAACCTATTTCTAATGGAGATAGCCTTTTGAATTAGCTCTCATTTGGCTTTGGAATCACTCAATTTGGACGAAAAACAAATAAGTTGTGACTAAAACACTGCAGGTTAGCATGATTGGCCACTGCTCTCCCGCAGGTAACAAATAACTTTTACTTTGTTATTTTCTCCGTGGATTTGTTTTACAGAGTAACTACTTGTTAGTTTTTTGCATAATTCTTGGATTAGGGGAGCCCGTGCACCTCTCTTTCTCCATGATTTAATGTTTTCTTGCAGGTAGACAATCGTTTTTTGCAGGTCTTGGGAAAATAAAGAAGGTCAATTTATGGACGAGTGATTTTTGAAAGAAATTTTATGAAACAAAGGAATTTCATCTAACTCATTACCCAACGGATTCGTAATAGAAGAAATGAAGAATTTATTTCAATTTGAAGATTCATGTCTTATCACTACTGCCAAAACATTTTTCAAAGAGATCATTTTTTTGACATAACATCATAGCTGTTGTAACTTAATTTATTTATTTACATACTGGTTTTGTTGTTTTTTTTTCTAATTTCTCTTATATTTTGTGTTTCAGGTATTGCTTCATTCAAAGTGTAACTCATCCTCAGCATCAATACCGTGAACAGCTAATTTGTTTTTTTGCATGTTTGCATTGTATGACTGTCCATTTTGCTTTTCCTTTTCCAAAGGAACGACACTTGCGTTTTTGCTGTTCCTTTTTCCAAAGGAACGACATTTGCATTTTCACACTTTTTTTTTGTGTGTATTTTTTCTTTTTGGTGTGCATTTCCTTTGTTGTTCCCTACAAGGAACAACACTTTTTTTGAGTGTTTTTGCTGTTCCTTTTTCCAAAGGAACGACATTTGCATTTTCACACTTTTTTTGTGTGTATTTTTGTTTTTTTTTGTGCATTTCCTTTGTTGTTCCCTACAAGGAACAACACTTTTTTTGAGTGTTTTTGTTGTTCCTTCAAAGAAGCAACACTTTGGGAGCAACCCTTCCTTCCTCTTGTGGGATTATTCCTAGTTCATCTCAACCACATTTTACTGATTCCCTTTCATGGCATGAAGTACACTACTTTTATGAGGACAAGAATTATGGATTCTATTGAAGCGAGTTAATATCATTCATGTTATGATCTTTAACAGGACAGCTACTTGATGATAGATTATTTTCAAAAGAGACACAATTATTTATATACTACTTTACTGCATTGTTTTCTGTTGAACATGATATTGATTGATCATCTTAATACCATGCTGGTTCCACCCTTCTGGATTATAATCTTCTCTGTCTGTAATAAATGAGATTATGGGTATATTTTCTATTGACATGTTCAACTTCTTCCACCATCCCTGCTCTTAAGGAGTACTGAGCCTCCCTCTTTTTATCATAAAATTGTGTAATAACAACAAAATTTTGTTCAGAGATGGAGGATAGGGGGTCTCATTACGAGCCAGCCTACCATGTTCATAAGGTTGTAAGAAAGTGACATTCCCATTATGGCCACCACACCAGGGTTATGATCCATTGGATAGTCAAATTATCCTTGGAACAGGAGGTCTCATCACGAGCCGGCTTGATCACTTTTGCTACATCCCAGTGAATGGCAGTGTGGTTATCTGGTTACCACGCCAGCACACTGATCTCTTCTGTAGAACAGCACTGTAACTCTCCACTTATAAATTGAGGATCCTGGCTCATATGGGTTAAAAAGCAACCCTGCCGAGGCTATGGATGCCTGCTGGCAGCAGCGGCTCTGCTTATGGTATTGAAGTTATATCTTATCGTCAATTATTACTATAATACCTTTTTCTTATTTTTTCTTTTTATCAGAGAAGTTATTTCCTTATTTCTTTTCCCTATTTTGAACCTTTATGCATGAGAAATTGTTTTATGATCAATCGCATCATTTTCAGCTAGCATACTATCAGTAAAGCATCTTTTTGGCATATTGTTGTTCTTTTTCTCTTTTTCGTAACTTATCATCAATCCAAAGCGTCCTATCTCTTATTCATAACTATCTTTACACACTCTGCTCTCATTATAATCATAACTCTCGTTGTCCTATCATTGATATGTGTACTCTGCTTTATTCACTGCTATATTGTTCATTCCCAAGCCTTGCCATCAGCACAACACCTCTCATATGCTTTATGGTCATGGAATTCCTTTTCCAATTGGAGGGGGGAATGTATGCATTATGGGATTGCATGCGATATGATTACTGTACTCTGCCATCACTTGTTGATTTGCCAAAATATTAGTATTGCATGTATACATAAGTTTTTCTGATTGAAATTTTTGCATGCATCTTATCTATTGCTTACACTATGGATTCAAGAATATTGTATGCAAAATAGTGCTTTGTTTACAGGAGAACAACAAGTATGGGCAGAATTCTATTCACAGCATGACCACACTATTGCAACTAACAGAAGAGGCTCGAGCAACTTGCGCACGTGAACAATTCTTTAAACATGATGTGCTTACCTGGATTCCACCTTTTGTATCACTTTCAGCACCAACTCTGCCTACATCAGCTTCAACAAATGCCAGTCCATATATGTCATTCCACATTTTTCTTTTTAGAGGTAAAACTTGAGGTAAAATAGCATAATTTTCTGATTTATTACGAATTTAGGAGAATTTCATAAAAATCCATTTTGAGCATCATTTATCATCCTTCAGTCCACATCTATACCACTCCCTATTTTTCAGCGGCATATCATTTTCGAGTATGGGGGAGTGTTCATTTCATTCATTTCTTTCTTATGACCATGTCATCCATATTCTTTATCATCCATTGTTATTCTTATTCATTCTCAACACCTCCATTATTCCATGTTGTTTTACACCAAGCATAGAATTCAACAGATGGTGGCAACCACCTCTATTTGTTTTCTAGCATTGCATGAGGGCATGCTAATTCTTCAGAGAGGGGGAGGAATTGCTATGCATGATGGATGTTTTCAATTTTCTTTCTCATTTAAGGCATACAATTTCAGTGCAGAAATTGATTTCCATAATATTTTTAAAAAACTATGAACTCAATTCTTGCCATGTCATCCATATTCTTTATCATCCATTGTTATTCTTACTCATTCTCAACACCTCCATTATTCCATGTTGTTTTACACCAAGCATAGAATTCAACAGATGGTGGCAACCACCTCTATTTGTTTTCTAGCATTGCATGAGGGCATGCTAATTCTTCAGAGAGGGGGAGGAATTGCTACGCATGATGGATGTTTTCTATTTTCTTTCTCATTTAAGGCATACAATTTCAGTACAGAAATTGATTTCCATAATATTTTTAAAACTATGAACTCAATTCTTGTGATTTTTGGAAAATGCAGACGTATCATTAATACAAACCCAGACAATTTCAAGAAATATTGGTTCATAAAATTTCGGAAATCATGCACTCTCACCTACAGCCATTTTGTTTATATCTCGTGATCCGTGCATCAAAACGATCTGATTTTTGGATCATAGAGACATTCATATATTATAAACTTACTTGCAACATTTCAACAAAATCTGGTTTGTAGTTTTGAGAAAATGGTTAATGAAGTTTGCTGTTATCTATATCATATTTTGCTGCAACTTCATACATATAGTTGAATGTCAATGTAAAAATTGTTATGCCTTCATCAAGATTGTTAAAATTGAATATTCATTAATTAAGGAAGCATTCATTTGTTCTCAAATTTTTATTGCTTGGTTAACACATGGGTTTTGTCTTGGGGTTGCATGAAGACATGCAATATATTCAGGTTTTCGTTGCATGAGGACATGCAACATATTGAGTGTGGGGGTATGTTGGGCTGTTAATATGCCATTATTATTATCACTTGTGAATGCTTATTCCACCCATTTCTACCATTCTTCATCACGCCATTTATTATAATTTATTATTTAAATCCATTTTATGATGATTTATGCTTCTATGAATGAATGTTATTTATTCTCCTTTATTTCTAATAAATTGATGATTATGCATGATTTTATCAATGAAAGTTTAATAAATTGGTTATAACATTATTCACCATTTTTAGCCTCCAAGATAATTTCCAGATTGAAGATTTGATCATTAAAAGTGCCAACTCAGAAATTCGCTGGAATAAGAAGTGACAGTTTTGCGGTTGAGGTTCTGAGCAAATAAAGATGAATCTGGAAAATCCGGAACATGGGTTTTGTCCAGAACGGGCCCAATTAACTTTAGTGAAGAACAGTTTGCCCAAATTCAGCTTGTACTGAGAGAAACACAGGGTTCTTTGAGCACGATTTTCTCAGATTTGTTGTTGCGGCCGTCCTCCAAATCTCAGCTGCAAAGCCAAATTCGTCTTGTTCTTGTTGAAAGCTGGATGGAAATATATCTTCTTGTTTATCAATTGGTTGGAAACAATCCAATTTTTTAATAGAAATCATGTTGTACTTATCTTTATTGTAACTGCTCTCTGATCTCTCTTTATTTAAATCAGAATAGAGATCAGAGGGAAAGAGGATTTTGGGGGATGATTCCAGATGGAAAAATGATGAAGAATGATGGTGGATTATTCACATGATGTGATAGGATTACCGTATGATGTAATTCTCAAGTATTACATTTGTCGTTGTAATGATTTCTACACTTGATGACACACTGAATCATGAGCTGTTGTTCATTCCCATCATTCTCCATAGCCCACAGATGATCCACGGCGCTTGGCGCACAATTTCTCTCGGGAGTACGCTGCTGCTACCGTATATTATATTCTTTTTTTTATGGGTTTGCTTTATCGCTTTATTTAACTGGTATGTTCTATTATCTACATCATAAACAGCCACGTAATCTCATTTGCATATGAAGACTTACATTTATTTTGAAAACGATTACTGCTTCTTTTAAGTGTCGATATAAATTGTTTTTACAGGATACCGTTGCTATTCAATTATGGAATGTCTGTGTTGTAACATCTGACCATTGGTATTATTGAATTCATCTTAGAAATTATATTTTCTTGCGATTGTTGAATTTATGAACGTTGCTGCTCCATTCTAAAAGACAGTCGTATTATTTATAACTAAGACTGACAAGTGGATTACCAAGATCAGATTGCTATTGAGGTGTGTCGTGTGTTAAGTTATTATGCATTTGTATTTGACTTTCCATCGTTGTTTCATATTCATTATTAGTTAATGGTGTTCTATTTCTCGTTGTTCGGATTCTTTAGCAAAGATAGCATCATATCCGATTTCAGAGGGACATAATTATTGCACGTTCTGTAGACCAAAGGGTTGCTTTCAATCAAATTGTTATTATAATTTCCACACTGCTCCATTCCTTATTTATGTCGCTCCATTTCCTCGTTATTCGCAATATTCGCCTTGGAAAAATAACTATCCAAATTTATGGTATCAGCATTTGTCAAGCCTAGTCCTTGATTGATGATCTGCTCTGACGTTTTTGGTTACATCGGCCTAAAGGGCTATTGTTGTCGAACCCTTGACTGATACATTCCTTATTTTTTCGAATGAATGATTTAGGCTTCAAGGTATTTTGTTATTGATTTCCGAATGAATGAATGATTGTCTTGTTATGGTTTGATTTCAATTGCATCAATATCCAGAGGAATGAGTTATTGCTACTGTATCCTCGATTGATGGTTGTTTGAGTAAATGATTTAGTTTAGAAACTTTTCAGTTTCTTGCTGTTCCAATTAGATTTTGTTTTCAGCTTTCATTTACTTTTGCATTTTAAGCACTATACTGCAAAACATTACTCTTGAGTAAATAGCCGCCTCAGACTGAGTACACTCTTGAAATAAAAAGTCGTCCCTGGGTTGATAATTAATGTGAAGGTAATTAGGAGTTAAAAAGACACCTTTTTATCGCTCCACACCCACCACAGATGATAAGTCATAACATGGTTTTAGGGGTCCTATCCTGAATTTCCTTCAAACTTTAGAATGTCACTGGGAAACTTAGTAGGCGTGGCTGGCCAAAACGTAAGATAGAAAATTGGCTCATTCGTTAGCCGAGACAATTCTGGTAAACATAAATTTGCTATAAAAGGTAACCGCTTGTAATTATGGTCTTGCAACGACTCTTGCTGAGAAAATTGATAACACTAAGGGACAATTCCTGTACCTGGAGGAGGGTATCCAGGAAAACCTGGGATAGCTTGAGAAGTTGGAATTGGCACACCTCCAGGATATCTGGGGGCAGCCATACCGAATTGGGGTTGATTTGGTATCTAAAATGTATGACCAGGGTATGGTTGAATCTAGAATGTTGTATTTTGTCCCAATTTTCAATATTGGAATTGGCCCTGAAATGGTAGTCCTTGAAAAAATTGACCTTGAAGAGATTGACCTACCAGGGGTTGTCCTTGAAGAGGTGGACCTGCAAAGGTTTTCCCCTAAAAAGGTTAACCTACAAAGGGTTGCCCTTAAACAAGTTTACTCGCAAAAGGTTTTCTTGTTTGCGTAGTTGTTATGCCAGGTTGTCCCAAAGATGCTTGAGGAATCGACTGGACTGTAGGTCCAGTTTGATGGGTAGTAGTGTAAGGGATAGCTTGTGCAACAGTTGGAATTGAAATTTGAAGGGTTGTAGCAACATAAACTTGGGAAACTCCTGGGATGGGTGTACCTAGTTGTTGAAATATGTTTGCACAACAGATTGGATAGGAGTACTAGGATTACTCAGACCATCTTGCTGACTACTTGGCACAGATGCCCTTGGGGTAATTTGAAGTGCACCTTGAATATGTTGTTGGACTTGGGTGTAACCAAATTGTCCAAGTGGCTGAGTAGGTTGATTATAAGGCATTTTTGGGGTAGGTTGCAAAGGCTATTGAGTAAACGAGGGGTTCCATATAGTGTTCATCCTTGGATAAGGAGTTACCATTAATGGTTTTGATGCATAGGGTTGACCATAACCAGTTTTTGGCAATGGACCATAAGTTTGATAATCACTAGGAATAAGTTGCCTTACAACCATAGGATAAGTTCTAGGGAAAGGTTGTCCTCCTAGAAAAAGATGTTTCCCTTGAAGAGGTTGTTTCCCCCCAGGCAAAATGTAGCCACATGATGAGCTAGCTTGAGGGGTATTCCCGAAAAACATATAAATATGATCTGTAGTCAAAGGTTGGGAGAAAGAATCGAATAATCCAATTGACATAGTAGAATATTCAAAGGAAGAAGATGCTCCTAAAAAAGTTCTAGAAAGCGACTGATACCCAACAGGAACAGAAGGACCACAATACAAAAAGCTTTATGGAGATGATGAAAACATGGATGACTCAGTAGTCATGCTTTCAGAAGCCATGTTAGATGTACTATACCTGGGTAAAGAGGAAAATGGAATTCGGTGTTGTGGATGTCCGTAACCATAAGAATGTAAAAAATCAGTAAATTGAAGATACCACAGATCCGGTTGAAAATGAGTGAAAGGAAAATCTAAAATGTAGATTGGTTCACTATACCATAAATCTAAAGATACTTGATGAGATGGAATTTCAACCTCTTCTTATTCATTAGTGATTTATTCAATGCTAATAAGGCTAGGAGGAAGATTCTAAGTGATGAGAATATTTACTCGAGGTGAACGAGGACGATCAAGAGTAGGGGCTAAAATATTAGAAGGTGAGTCACATGAAGTGGAATTAGACTCAGGTTGAAATATCTCTGGTTCAGTAAGTTGTGTATCTAAAAACTCACCGGTGACAGATTTTACTATGACTACTTCAGAAATGTATGGTTGATCTTGTTTTGTTTCAAATATTTCAGGTCTGTTAAATTCAAAATTAGGATGTATTGTGATAGATGATTCTCCTTGTTGAGAAGACCCAGCTCCTGATGATTTAAACCTTTTAGTTTTGATTTTTTCCAATTGACTAGGTGTATATTCAGGGGGATTCCCCTACATTCTGCGTTAATGTCTCGGTAATTGAGCCACGATTAATTTATTTAACACACGAAATCAAAAAAATTCAAAAATTCGCACCTAAGGCCTCTAAAAGTAACCAAACAAATGAACACACACTAAAAAGTCTAGGAAGAAATCGACACACAAACAATATGTTTCCACAATCAAATCACTAGTTGGTGATGAAATCCAACCTCATAGAGATCAATGTGGAACACTAGCAGTCATAACAGTTACGCTGACAACTTGTTTAATCAAATAGTCTGGTGCAATTATCTCCAGTATGCCATCTCGAAGTGAAGGCTATCCTCCAGAAATTCCAAATGAGTCTAGTAAACATTTTCTCCAGGTATAGTGGGACCTTACCTCCACTGTCACCTTGGGAAAAATATTAAGATTATAGCCACTAAGGTTACCAATTGAGATAATTAAACCTAGGGTAACAGTCTATGGACCGATATACATGGAAGGGAAGAGTATCAAAGCTCAATCCCCTTGAAATTTCCTCGACATGGTAAATGCGAGGTTTACTAACAAGTGATCCCAAGCTCCTTGACAATGCGTAATTTGAGGTTTACCATTTAAAATACGTTCACATATTCTATCTTTACCAATGAAGTAGGTATGATTACTCCACTGGGTTCAATATTACCTCATGATTAACTTTTTTAAGAAGAGTTTCCCAGAGCAAAACTGCAACAATTGGGTTTTTCCCTACCGCAAGATGTTATTTGTTTGTTTTAGCTGCTTAGGAAAGTTAATTAATCCCTATTCCAAATCACTAATCCTGAACTATATTGGTGGAAAGAACCCTAGAAAATGTAAAAATATCTAGATGAATTTTATTAAGTGTTGTATTAATTTGGTTGTTGTTTACGCAGAGGGGTATGGAAACGAAACTCAAAGATGTTGTGAACGACTCAAAAAATTACTCTAAATGCATCAATAATGAATATGTAATTCTTCATTTCAATGAATTCCTAATTAAGGGAAAGTAAAATGATTTTTGACCGCAAAGAAGTGAAAATTCCCTAAACCATCCCATAACATTCCTTTTTCATTAAGAAATCAATTTCATTTTGAAGCATAACCAATATCACTTTGTACTGAAATTTTTTGTTGATTCAAAGCCAAAATATACAATTTCATGACCAAACAATCTTTCAATTCTTCAAAATAAAAAACAACTATAAAACCCTAAAAATCATTAAAAAATTTCAAAAATGAAATCTCTTAAGTAATGATACCTATAAGTGCACTTTCATGATCTCTTCCAGCTGAATGAAAAATAAATCGTTTTTTCACTTTAACAAGCAGAAGCAATTTCATAAAAGACTACTTTTCTGAGACAAATCGTACTTCACTTATCAGAATTTTTCCTTTGCAAATGAGCAAAAATAATCACTCAAACAAGCAAGAATAACAAGAAACCTAGTAGCTCTAGAGGGAAATGACAGAAAAACATTGATCTAGGTAGTGAATCTATCTTTACAAACAGATCAATTCAGCAAACCAGGGAAAACCCTACCCAAAATGAAAAAGGGATGATTTCTCAAAAAAGACACTAAGGTAATTAATATGAGTTCACAAACAGAATCTGAGGGTTGGTATAAGTCAGGTTGAACCTCTAGAAATTTATCATCAGACTCTGGGGGAGAGAAAATTCATTTTTTCAAAAATTCTTAGGGGGTGTGCAAGTAGTGAGTGAAAACCAGTGTGCATATGAACTGTATTAAATTGAGAACTTGTGCAAACCTATGCTCTATTTATGAAACAAAACCACATGGGGGAGAGAAACTTCAAATAAATATACACAAGGCGTTCTAATTCAGAGGATCTAAAAGTTCAACAACACTCAAACATAGTCAAACTAGAAAAATCAGAGAGTTAAACCAAAAAGAACCAAGAAAAACTAAGTCGTTCCCCAGTATGGTCACCAAATTTTTACCCAGATAAATCCCTCTTGCGGACAAGAGCGATCTCCCTAGTATCTCAACGGATAACTAGAAACAAACAGACATAATAATATCTCTTTCCCTAAGCTATTAGCATTCATATTATCAAAACTAGAAAAGAGAGGATAATGGTCTTACCTTTCAATGAGATGTTTGTCGAAGACCTTGCCTTTTGTCCTGAATAAGTCCTTCAATGCTGAGAAGAAACCCTCAATCACAAACATGCAAAGAATCAAAAGCATCTGCAGTATGAAATAATCCAAATACTAGCTTAACTTAATGATCAAGGAAATTAAGAATTGTAGTTGTTCTAATGAATTTGAAAACTACACAATGAGAAAAAGTATCCAAATGTATTATTCAAGAATAAAAAGAGAAATATTGCAATGAAGCCTTGATGTCGTACAAATTTATCCCGTATGCCTTCCCAATCTTCCTCGGTTTAATAAGCTTTCCCCTCTAAAATGACTAGCATAAGATTATCATAAGTGAACCCCCTAACCATGAAGTTTCAACTCAATTTATATTAAAAAATGAGGAGGTTTCAGATCCACCAATAGAGGGGTGTGATACACAAATGAGGGGATTGGGTTTCCTTGATCCAAGGGGATAAACTCCATGATTTGAGGGATTTAGCTCGAACTGGCGTGACTCAGAGGCTATTAGTTGGAAGAGTATGCACCCAACTATTCTTCTAGAAGTTAATTTTCACCTTTACTTTACTTTAAATGGGGTTCACAGGTTTTAATGGGAAACAGAGCGTATAAGTCTATAGGGAAGCTTAGTAATATCCATGCATGCACAGGAAGTGACTGAAAAAATTGCGCATGCCATCTTTAAGAGTATTTAAGAGCTATTTTCCTAGTTTCAAGACTTGGTTAAGTAATATAAATGTTTGACTTCTAAGGAAGCATGAGTATGAATGGTGATAGATCCATATTGACCAGAAGATGACATGATGAAAAATGACGTGTAACTATAAGTTTGTCGATAACGTATATGGGCAATACATGGGGTCTTGAAAGACTACCAAAGATTCATATATAAGTAAATAATCCTTCACTAAACTAGTTTCTAAGTGATAGCAAGTCATTTTAGCTTTGGGTGAAACCATAAGAGCTTTCTTGTCAAAGATGCTTTGGTGAATGGGAAACATTACTCCAAGATAGATTTTACAGAAATGAGGCTGATACTTTTAGTCCAAAATAATATCATGATAAATGTGGATAGGGATCGGTTCTTCTAAAGTCCATTTCCAACCCTTAGAAGTGAAATCCGAGGCAAAAAAGATAGCATCCATTATGTAGGAACTCATATAAAAAGGAGGAACTCTATTTTGTGAAACATTCCCTTTAGTCCTTGTTGGCGAATAAAAAGGTCTCTTAGGCAAGACCTAGGTTCAGATTAGAGGCCAACAAGGATTTCCGTTGTAGTCTAGCACCATGCCGACATTTTCACCCTGCTCCGAGGAGCAGAGAGTCTCACCCGAGGCATGCCGCGACCTTACTAATATTGGGAGTAGATTGATATCAGTCTAGTAGATTAGATATGTATGAACCAAGACTATCTCAGAGCTTAAGAAAACACAACATTACATGGGTGGTATCCCTTAAAAGCATATTCAGACAGACAATCAATAAAATTTTAAAATACTACCATACTAATCAATCTGGACTACAACATATATTGGTAACACAAAACTCTGATTATATTATAATTCACTTATTGGCAACAGACTATTACAGTGCTCCTCAACATGAGCTTTAACCGAACATATTACAAAGATGTCCTAACTATTAGATTAGAACACAGAGATACAGAGAGATAGAGAACAGAACAACATGAACAAAGCTCTCCTACCGCTCCTATTTCCTCATCCCTCTTGTGCCAACCTTCTTTCTTTGCTGGCCAACTGCCTATTCGTTCTGTTGCCAGCGCAACTGACATTTCTTCCTTTCTTCTCGCTCAACTGTCTTTTGTTTCTCTCTGTTCATCAAGCTTTATACCGCTTGTCTCCTGCCACGTTCTTCTACCATCTGTGATTGCTCCTGCAACAGTTGTGCCACCTGTTCTTCACTCCTTCGCAACCTTGAAAACTCTCTGCCTAGCGTGGTTGCGTCCCACCACGTACTATCCGAAACTCAAAACTCTTTGATTTCAAGACAAAGGCCCCAATAGGCCCTGACCACATCCTATTGACTCGCCCCGAGTCAATCACTTTTCACTGTCTCTATTTCCATCGGTCCGCTTGGCCTTGTGTTCTGCTCTGCCTGTACCCTGTCCAAAAAAGGGCCCCAATTCTAGGACCTATGTTAGAGCTGATGCCTTGAGTTGTTGAAAGGTCATGAGGGCATGATGCCATCCTTGCATGAGCAAGTCAGTTTGCGCTATGACCTGTGTGACCACTTCCTCCCCTGAAACAGTTGGCAGGATACCGAAAACGTTATGGATTTCCGTATCGGCCTTGGAGACCAGTCGTTACATTGTTTGGGCACTGGTTTTTATCGGATGTCTCAGTTCCCAGAGGGATTGCTTTGCTGCAGTTGAGTTTTCTTCAATCTGATGTATTTGGACCTCCAGAGCGTCTGCTTGAGCATATAGTTGGTCAAGTCCAGTAGGGTCTGTGGCCTCATGGATCTCCGTTGATACTTTTTGTAGCTGTAGTGAAACTGGTTGAGACTTCAGTGTGAGCGAGATCAAACATTCCTGTAGACCCTTCAGTAGGTCATACGCTTCTTTCGCTGCAGTACTCAGAACTTCCTACATTTTTTTCACCTGGCTCTCTCTCGGATATCTACTCTATGTATACAACCGCTGGGTATAGCAACACTGGCCAGGCTGCCAATGCTGCTCTGAGCTCCTCATTTTCTTTATGGAGGTTCGAACATGCTGCCATGATGTGGAAGAAGTGTTTGAATATATCATTCTCCTTTATCCCTTCTGGTATTTGGTTGTTGTTGGCCGTTACTGTGGGCCAAACGTCTCGAAATATTTTTGTCACTGTCTCCAGTTGTTCTTGTAGATTACCCTTTTCTGTCCTTAGATGCTTGTGCTCTTCATTAAGCGTGCTAATTTGTAATTTATACTGTTCACATCTTTGCTGGAGCTCCAAGTGAAGCCCTTCTTCTTGTTGTGCTTCTCTCTGAATTAAATGGTATAGTTGGGTTGTTCCCCATGTCTCCATGCTCTCAGCACCAAAGTTTCCCTGATCTGGTCGTCATGCTTGAAGTGGCTATCCGTTGGTGATAGATTTTGTTGATTGTGCTTGTGGTGACTGTGGTGGTATTGCTGCGGCAGCTGGTTACTAGAGTCACCCATGTTTAGATCGGGTGGTGTTTCTTGGGCTATCAGATTAGCCTGCTGGAGTGGATTCTGTACAGGGAGCGAAGCACCTATTTCTTCCATAGAGTGTTCTATCTGATTTAAAAGCTCTGTGAACGTAGCATGCTGAACCAGGGTTTGGCCAACTAGGGGTACTTCTGGTGTACCCGAGTTAACTTCCACCTCGAGGTCCTCATTTGGTCTTCCTCTAATGATTGGGTCTAATACGGTGGCTGATGAAGTGGAGGGCATGGTAATGGGTGGTTCTTGAATGGTGGATGAGGTGGGGCTCGATGTTTGGTGAATTAAAGGTGGAGATATGAGAATATTTAAGAAATCGAGGGGGTTGATGGGTGGTAGCCCCCTAGTCGCCTGGGGCTCCACTACGAGCTCTTCCCTGATCAGTACTTCTAGACTCAAAGGTCACAGCTGATCATCCCCTATGAGATCAACCACTGTACTATATACTGCGATCTTGGCGTTTTTTTCTTTTGGGGCCGCTACTGGGGGTTTCCCAGCTTTAGTCTTTCTGACCAGCGTTGTAGTCACTGGGGGCCGTGAACTAAACAAAATGTTGGGTATTGGTGCTATTAGGGAGGCCGTGGAAGAAGAGGGTTTGGAGGTTGAAACTCTGAAAACGTAGGAAATGCAGTGGAATCAATTGTTAACACTTGAACTACTTTATTAAATTTCTGTACCTTTGTGTTTAACTGCTCAATGATCAGGGATAGCTGCAACTGTGCCATCCTAGTCATCGTTTGCTCTGAAGTCTTTCCCGACAGTGGGTTTGGCAGCATCCCATCGAAGATATAGGTATAGAATCCACTTCTAACCTCCATTTCTACTCCTGGCCATGAACAAACTTCTGTGCGGAAGGCTGTTTAATAAATTTAGAACTTTAATGGCCTCATTCTGAAAGTCGATTCTGGTGTGCATGTTGGCCTGATAAAGGTTTGCTTGTGGGTAACTCCAAACCATATCTGCGCGCTATAACCATCCAGCAGCCTCCTTGGGACTCTTTGTTGACTCATCATGGCATCAACCATTTGGATGTACCATACTCTGAAAGCTTATGCATTTACCTCCTTCGTGCTAGGATCCCTGGATACCTTCCAAGGCACAAACTTCATTGCCAATGGTTGTCTTGTTTCTATCTCCACAGGTACTCGAATTCCTAGAAACTTCCATTTCCACATTGCCAGTGCCATAATTAGATATCCGTGGATGAATCCGGTTGCCCTCTTGTAGTTGTCCTCACAAGCTTCGAACAACTCGTTCAGAAAAAATAAGCACCAGTTTAGTTGTGCCCCCTAGACATAATGCCCCGCAATCGAAATCGTATCTAGTGTGCATTCTCCTTTTGTATAGTGCCTCATCGTTTTACTTGCAATTAAGTAATAGACTAAGTTGACCTCTGGCTTGTTGATCAAGTTGATTTTGGCTCCTTCCCCCACCTCTTGGTGTCGTAATTTATGTAGTAGTCGTTGTCTCCAGACTTCTTCGCCCTCTTGGATACAGTCTAGAATGCTGCTGAGACATCCCTCCCTTCCATTGATAGTCCAGTTAGCTTGTGGATGTTCTCCACATGAATTGGGATTTCTTTCCCTAGCCATAGCGAACCATTATGAATTCTTCTCAACAAGAACTTGGTACACTGCATTGCAGCGCCTGTAACACCGAACACCGGGAGATCTCTTAAGTTCAGTATGGTAGACTATTGAATGCCCCAGAACTCTGGTAGGACTCTCGCCACTTGCTGACCTGCCTCTATGGCATAATTCTCCATATATACTTGTCTTTTCGTTGTTGGAAACTCGAAAGATTCTGTGAGGTCGGTGTCGATCAATGAGGCACTGTCATATTTCCCCACTAACGATTCCATATTTTGAAATCTGTTATCGAGCTCTTGTTCCACAACTGTTGGTGTTGCTCTTGTCATTCTAACTCTTATTTGATACACCTGTAGAACAATTCCTTCTCTTTTCTCTTGAATTCCTTCTTCTGCGTGCCTTCTCTGCTCTTCTTCTGGTTCTGCTTCTCTTGCTCCCTTGGATGTTTCTGGTTCTAACTCAGATTTTTCTGGCATTCTTGTGCTTCTTTGCATGCGGGTTATGTAATTAATTGGCACGGGTGAGGTTGATGAGACCCCTTAACTAATAAATTTCCCCTTGGCCTCATCTGTGGCTACAATCATGTGATTAGTTACCGACTAAGGTGGGTTCTCACAATGCTAACTGTGGCTTTGGGATTTGGGCAGACGCGATGGTTGGTGGCTATGCCTTATTATGGAAAATTTATTACGGCATGGGTGATGATAATTATGACAATTATTTCCAAATCTTGGTGTTATCACTCTAGTAAATTTTCTATCAGAAATATTTAAAACTTTGTAACTGTTGGGTGTGGAGCCTGATTATCTTGTTTACTTTGTATCACAACATTGGACCCCTGTACCTTAAAAGGGGAGGCAACGCCGCCCATAATTAATCGCTGCCGTAAAATCTAGGGGGGCTAAGATAGCTGCTGAGCCCCCCCTGGTGGGGGTTTTCGGGGGCAGCACCCCCGAAGCTAAAAACAGATGTAAAATTTCCTTGTAAAAGTATAGTAATTTCTAGTCAATCTAGGCCGTTCATTAGGAAAATGATCTGACGGTAGAAGTTATGTTTAGTTTAGGGTTTTTTTCCCTAGAAGGAAACCCCTCACTTTTATGAGGGTATTGTATTGCAACTGTGTATTGTATGTGTATTCTTAGAGTGAGAAACAGAGAGGGAGACTGTGAGAAAGAACAAAGGATATTACAGTAGATCTGCTGTAGGTTTTGTCTTTTCATTTTGCTGGATAATAGAAAGGAAGGACTGGCTGTTCGAGGTGGACGTAGCCCAAACTGGGTGAACCACATATATTTGTGTCTCTCTAGTTTTATGTGTTTTGTGTGCTTTTATTTTCCGCATATTTTATGTGTTACATTGCTCTGTAATATTTTGATTTCTAACAACTGGTATCAGAGCCGAAGGTATATTTGGTTGATAAAATCGTAGGAAAGAAGGGTTCTTGGTTCGAGTGGGAGAAATGGCAGACGATGGTAAGTTTGGGGTCAAGAAATTTAACGGCCAAAACTTCCCGCTGTGGAAGATGCAGATGGAAGATTATCTATATCAGAAAGATCTGTACCTACCATTGAGAGGAAAAAAGAAGAAGCTGGCAGCCATGACAGACGCAGAATGGAACATTCTCGATAGAAAGGCACTTAGAACAGTACGGTTGTGTCTTGCGGCGTCAGTCACCTTCAATATTTCGAAGGAAACAACAAAAAAGGGTTTGAAGCAGACGTTGGTGAAACTATATGAAAAACCCTCGGCCTCAAATAAGGTATTTCTTATGAAACGACTATTTAATATGAATATGTCGGAAGGTGGATCTGTTGCAGACCATTTAAATGAATTTAATATAGTTGCCAGTCAATTAAGTTCTGTAGGGGTAAACTTTGATGATGAAGTTAGAGCTCTGTTATTCTTGTGCTCATTTCCAGAGAGTTGGAATGGTTTAGTAATGGCCATTAGTAACTCTATCTCTGGATCTAGTACTTTAAAGTTTGATGATGTTGTTGGTGCTATCCTTAGCGAGGAAATGCTTATTTTAGGTAGCTCGGGTGAGACATCAGTAATGCTTTGAGTGCAGAGTCTAGGGGAAGAAGAATGGAAAGAGGAAAGAGCTCGGGATATCGCAGTAAATCAAGGAAAGGCAGATCCAAGTCCAGATCAGGAATAGTGTGCTGGAATTGCGGAAATAAAGGACACCTAAAGAAACACTGTAGATCTTGGAAGGGAAAAGAAGGAGACACATAGCAAGAAAACAATCATGAAGCAAATGTGACAGGTGATGTGTTACAAGATGCTTTGATTCTTTCTTTCGAAAATGTTACTAATTCTTGGGTTGTAGATTCAGGGGCTTCATTCCATGCCACACCTAATAAGAAATATTTTCATGACTATGTTCAAGGAGATTTTGGACAAGTTCGTTTGGGTGATGATAAACCCTGTAAAATTGTTGGAATGGGTAAGGTTCTTGTAAAACAGCAGAATGGAAACCAATGGCTATTAAAGGAGGTAAGGCATGTTCCATATCTAAAGAAAAATCTGATTTCAACAGGGCAGTTAGGCGGTGAAGGTTGTGTGACAACTTTCACAGATAAAACATAGAAGGTCACCAAAGGAGCCCTGGTAATGGTATTTCTAACTCTGTTAATGCTTTAACTTCCAAAGGAGCAGATGCAACATTATGGCATCATAGGCTCGGACACATGAGTGAGAAGGGGATGAAGATTCTTCACTCAAGAAATTTGTTGCCAGGTTTGAAGAATGTTGATTTGGATTTCTGTGAGAATTGCATTTATGGAAAACAAAAGAGAGTCAGATTTCTCAGAGTTAGGAAAGAAAAGAAGAGCGAAAAATTGGAGCTTGTGCATACAGATGTATGGGGACCTGCTCAGGTATCATCTCTCGGTGGCTCTCGTTATTATGTTACTTTTATTGATGATGCAACTAGAAAACATGGATTTATTGTATTCAGAATAAATCTGATGTATTTGATACTTTCAAGAAATGGAAAGCTTTGGTTGAGATTGAGACAGGAAAGAAGTTGAAGTGTCTCAGATCAGACAATGGAGGTGAATATTGCAGCAAAGAGTTTGATAGGTACTGTTTAGAGCATGGAATTCGTAGAGAGAAGACAGTTCCAAGAACACCACAAGAAAATGGTGTGTCAGAAAGGATGAACAGAATAATCATGGAGCGTGCAAGGTGCATGAGATTGCATGTAGGATTTCCTTTACAATTTTGGGCAGATGCTGTAGATACTGCTATTTATCTAATAAACAGAGGGCCTTCAAGTTCCTTGGATGGTGGTATTCCAGAGGAAGCATGGACAAGTAAAAAGGTAAACTACTCTTTTTTAAAGCCTTTTGGTTGTGAGGCCTTTGTCCATATTAATAAAGAAAATAGAACAAAGCTTGAAGCAAAATCAAAGAAATGTACCTTTATTGGATATGGTGCTAATGATTTTGGTTATCGCTATATGATTATGAAAATCACAAAATCATTAGGAGCAGAGATGTAATATTCAATGAAAAGGTCTTGTATAAGAATCAGTTGCAGGAAAAGAAACAGGAAAAAGAAAGCAAGGAATGCATGGTTCTTGATGAGATAACTGAAAAAGCAAAGGTGCCTAAAAATAATAATAATCAACAACCACAGCATCAGTAACCACCACAACAACAACAGGCACCTCAAACACCTGAAAGTGGTGTTAGAAGATCTACCAGGATAAGTAGACCCCCTGAACGATACTCTCCTTCATTATATTATTTATTGTTGACTGATTCTGGTGAACCTGAATGTTATGAAGAAGAAATGTAGGTTGAAAGCAGGAAGAAGTGGGAGCTAGCCATGGAAGAAGAGATGGACTCCTTAATGCATAACCAGACTTGGGACTTAGTCAGGTTGCCTGCAGGTAAAACTACATTGCAAAATAAATGGGTTTACAGGCTAAAGGAAGAAGATGGAGGAAAACAGAGGTACAAAGCTAGACTTGTGGTGAAGGGGTTTGCACAAAAGAAAGGTATTGATTTTGATGAAATATTTTCTCCTGTTGTTAAGATGAATTCAATCAGAACTGTTCTAAGTCTTGTAGCAGCGGAAGATTTACATCTTGAACAGCTAGATGTAAAGACAGCATTTCTCCATGGGGATTTGGAGGAAGAGATATACATGCAGCAACCAGAAGGATATGAGGTAAAAGGGAAAGAAAAATTGGTGTGCAGGTTAAAGAAGAGCTTGTATGGCTTAAAACAGGCTCCAAGGCAGTGGTATCTAAAATTTGACAAGTTCATGTCTGAACAAGGTTATACTAGATGTCACTCTGATCATTGTGTTTATCTAAAAAGGAAAAATAATGGCAGCTATATTATATTGTTATTGTATGTAGATGACATGCTTGTTGTAGGATCTAACATGCAGGAAATAAATGTGCTCAAAATAAAATTGGAAAATTCATTTGCAAAGAAGGATTTGGGAGCTGCAAAACAAATCCTTGGTATGAGGATAACTAGAGACAGGAAAAATCATAAATTAAAAGTGTCTTAGAATGAGTACATAGAGAAGGTGTTGAAAAGATTTAATATGCAGAATGCAAAACCAGTTATTACACCTTTTGCTAGCCATTTCAAACTTAGTAAAGAGATGTGCCCAAAGACCCAAGAAGACATGGATTATATGTCGAAAGTTCCATATGCATATGCAGTTGGAAGCTTAATGTATGCAATGGTCTGCACAAGGCCTGATATTGCACATGCAGTGGGAGTTGTAAGCAGGTACATGAATAATCCAAGAAAAGAACATTGGATGGCAGTAAAATGGATTCTCAGATATTTGAGAGGTACCACAAATCAAGCATTATGTTTTGGTGGTTCAAACATTGCTCTACAGGGATATGTTGATGCAGATACGGCAGGTGATAGAGATAATAGGAGGAGCACTACAGGATATGTATTTAATGTAGGTGGAACAGTTGTCAGTTGGGTTTCAAAAATCCAAAGTGTTGTTGCACTTTCAACAACAGAAGCAGAGTATGTTGCTGCTACAGAGGCTAGTAAAGAAATGATTTGGTTACAAAGGTTTATGGGTGAATTGGGTAAGAAGCATGATATGGGCACACTATATAGTGATAGCCAAAGTGCCATTAATCTTGCAAAGAACTCAAAATTTCATTCCAGGACTAAACACATACATCTCAAGTACCATTTCACACGGTAAGTATTGGAAGATGGAGAGTTGAAGCTGGAAAAGATACACACTAGCCAGAATCCTGCAGATATGCTAACAAAAGTTGTAACCAGGGGGAAACTAAGAACATGCTCAGTTTCAATTGGTCTTCAAGGATGATGATGAATATGAGAAACAACCAGGTCCAAAGAGGAGTCATTTTCCAACAAATGAAGCAGCGGTGGAGTTGCTACAATCAGTCTCCAAGTGGGAGATTGTTGGGTGTGGAGCCTGATTATCTTGTTTACTTTGTATCACAACATTGGAACCCTATAACTTAAAAGGGGCGGCAACGCCGCCCATAATTAATCGATGCCATGGGGGGTCCAGGGGGGGCGGAAAAGCTTTTCGGAGCCCCCCCCTGGCGGGGGATTTCGGTGGCAGCGCCCTCGAAGCTAAAAACAGATGTAAAATTGCCTTGTAAAAGTATAGTAATTTCTAGTCAATCTTGGCCGTTCATTAGGAAAATGATCTGACGGTAGAAGTTATGTTTAGTTTAGGGTTTTTTTCCCTAGAAGGAAACCCCTCGCTTTTATGAGGGTATTGTATTGCGGCTGTGTATTGTATGTGTGTTCTCAGAGCGAGAAACACAGAGGGAGACTGGGAGAAAGAACAGAGGATATTACAACGGATTTGCTGTAGGTTTTGTCTTTTCATTTTGCTGGATAATAGAAAGGAAGGACTGGCTGTTTGGGGTGGACATAGCCCAAACTGGGTGAACCACGTATATCTGTGTCTCTCTAGTTTTATGTGTTTTGTGTGATTTTATTTTCCGCATATTTTATGTGTTGAATTGCTCTGTAATATTTAATTTTCTAACAGTAACTTACTAGAGGTAACCAAGAACCTCTTTTAGAATTCAAGATCTAGCCTTCCTAAGTTCTGGAGAGAGATCTCTCCTTAAGATTTAGCTTTTTTTTGGTAATGGATATTAGGCTAGCTATGAGTGAACAATTTGGTTTTTTTTAAAATTTTGGTGGGAATAAAGGATTACAAAGAAAGCCATAAAAATATCTATCTAACTATTGGGCAATGGAGTCAAATTTCTAGCTAACAAGACTTGAAAACCAAGGTCAAAAGATGCAAATATGCTAAGGGCAAGTTAGATAACTTTCAGAGGGTTTGAAAGGCTACTTTGATGGAATGATGTGATTCTAGAATAAGGGAAATTAATAATCCTTAGATCACAGAAAGGAATAGGGAAAGGAGAGGATCAAATAGGGACCTAGAGCAATTAAGAATTCTATAGTCCGGTTATCAAGCAGAAAACATAATAATGCCAACTAGTTAAAAACAGGGAGCTTTTTATCACTAATCCTATCTAAATTCTCCTAGTTGATCATTTAAGAAGGAAAACAAATATGATATATTAATGAAACTTAAAGAATTACACAATCAAAACGAGAAAAGATTGTACTCATCTATTTATCTCATGAATCCTTAACTATGATGTCTTTCGCTTCAGTTTCTAGCTTGCTGCTTCAATTTAACTCAAAAAAGTCCAAATCTTTCAATCAAATAAGTCTATAGTAATATTCAAAATTTATTCCACACAAAATACTTCCAAGAGTGAAGTATTTATATAAATTCTAAACTAAAATATCTTGAAAAAATATCAAGATTGGTTCACAAATCTCTCTAACTGTTTTACATAAATAGAACTTAATTAAAGGACACTCAAAACTAATGCATCTATTTGGCACTATTTTTTATGGATAGGTGATGAATAAGAGGAGAATTTGAATTTGATCCAACTCTTAGTTGATGATGAGGCATCCAAGTCACTAACTGTTTCCTTTCTTTGTGCATTCTGCTCCAGCAATTCTGCAAAATTGAGGTCCAATGATACCTTTTTATTTCTCAATCCGAAAGATATATGTAAACATTGAAAGATGTTATTGTATATAAATATGTTGGTGAGATAAACCTATTTCAATTTCCTAAAATTATTCTCCAGCTGTGCACAATAGGCTCTGCAAAACGATGCGTAAAACAGAGTTTTACAGAGTCTGAAAAATAGCCTGTAAATATGTGCATGTATCTCTCATTCTGAAATGTCTATGAAAATAGTGAGATAGGTTGTTGTAGATAGGTCTCTTAGGAACAAAACCCTCCTTCCATTTTGTAAAATTTATTTCTTATTGGTCACAATTGTCTCTGCAAAATGATGACCTAATAGGAATTTTCTGCAAAAAGTGTTTTCCAACATTGTTTAATATTTCCATGAAAACCATAATAGATGTTAGAAAAGTGAGAGAGGTTTTTGTGGCTGGAAATATTATGAACATAAACCTCTTTCATGTTTTCAAAATGAATTTTATATTGGTCACAATAATTTCTACAAAACAATGACTTAAACATGAAATTTTTGCAAATATGTTCTTTCTTGTTATGTTTTTCATCTTTTCACTTTTTTTTTTCTTTTGACTGTTTTACTTTCACTTTAGACAAAATTCAATGTTGGTGAAAGTATTTTCATCTCTTTTTACTATCACTGCCTCCATATTTACTCTTATTTTTTACCTTTGACTGCTCTGTAACTTCATTTTAACTTTCACTCTGACTTTTACCTGATACACTTTAACCACTGATACTCTTTAGCTGTTATGCTTTTACTATCCCTGTGAATTCTCATTTCACTTTTACCTTTCACTGTGAACATTTCATCATTATAATCTCTCTCTGAATTTGTATACAAACTGTTTGTTGAATGAAGCTTTTGAATTTAAAATATGAGAATTTGGAGCAAACAATTTTGTCAACTAGTATTGACACTGTTGGCCCAATTTCAAATTTTGATAATAACCTGCAAAAATCAAACAATTTGTTAATGAAATCTTGGCTACAGGGAGGTGATTGAAGGCTCTTTAAAGACCTGTGGAATAAGATCAGTCCGTGGAGGTTTATCTCTATTTTTTATGCATTGTTAGGATCACTTCTGCAAGTTTAAACTGTTTGCAGGAGTATTTCACTTTAACAGAGGGAATTGAGCAATTTAGGTTAAGGATGGTTTTATTTTGGGGATTTTTTGCTCAATTAGGCTTGTCTGAGAGATGAAAACTGGGTTAAGACAGGAAACAAGAGTTTCCTGAATGGTTGAGATTGTAAATATGACTTTTTCAGGAGATCTGTAGGTTAAAAGAGCTTTTGAAACCATGGAAATGTTTTTTCAAGGGTTTATACTGAAGATTGAACTTAAAATAGAGGCTTTTAATGTTGATATGTTGTAGTTGAAAGGTGTCTTTGGCCTTCAAACAGAGATTCTGTTGGTCAAAATGGAGCTTTCAGGCGTGAAATGGGTCTTTCAGGTACAAAATAGGCACACAGAGAGTAAAAATCAGATTCGGGAGCTGGAAAGGATTTACCAGGGGTTTAACAGTCGGGCGGAGCTTATAACATTCACATAAACCTTATAAAAAAGGTTTTAACCTTTATTATAAAAATTATAAAATGTAATATTGGTGAGTTACATATCTGGCGGGAAAATTTTATTTGTTTGAACTGTGGAAAATTGCTGGTGATGTTCGCGTTGGCTGCAGGCGGTAAGCTGTTTTTGGCTTTTGGAACACGATTCAATCAAATCTTGACACGTCAAAGTGGGGTGGTTTGGGAAAACCACCCATATCGCGTAGATTTTACAAAAAATCAATCGATCACTTTATGGGCGCGATATGAGGTATCGGCCGTCGAGTCTGGCTTTTTCAAGCGAATGGTCATGATTAAAAGCAAAGGTGCGGGGAAAAGGTTTCATCGGGTTCATCTTGGGCCGTTGGATTTCGAAATGAATAAAGATATGATGGTTATCATTCAACGCGATGGGAGGATAGGAATGTAATATATTTATCGCATTTGTTAACGACCGTTGGATCAAATATAGGTTGGGGATCGGAGGGTTAGGATTAAGCCTGATTGGAAAAAGAGATTTGGTTAAGTTTTAAGTATAAACAGACTTTTTCCAATGAAAAAAGCTATCGGGAGGGGTTTAAAAAGGGATTTAACCAGGGTTAAAAATAGGGGTATGGGATATGCATTGGGAGCATTGTAAAAGGGTTCTATTTTTTAACCTTTGGTTAAGGGAGTCGGGAATAAACAAAGAAAAAGGGTTATGAAGTTTAGTTTAAATAAAACTTCGTTATTTTTGTTTTTTAAACACATAATCGAACATGTTTAAAGATTTTTTTTCATATATTTTTATTATATAGTAATTAAAGCAAAACGATTTACTTACCATAGGGGCGGGATTTAATATAAAGATATATTTTAGCCAAAGGGGTTATAAGGTGGGTATTTTATTTAAACATGTGGGAATAAATAACTTTGGCTAAAGTTAAAATAATGGGTTTTTGGGGTTTATTATATAAAAGGGAGTTATATAATATAGGAAAATGTCATTCTATAGGGAGTTATTATGTAAGTTAAAGTTAATATTACAAGGGGACAAGGTATACTCAAAATACATAAACATAACAAAGTAAAGTGAAATTTTGAAGGTAAATTTGCATCATATTAACCTCATCACTTTAACTTATGATAAAATGTAATTTTGAGGGGTTTAATGTTCTCATGTGATGAAGAAAATTAGTTAAATGGGAATTATAGTACCTTAAGTAAAAAGAGGTTTTACTTAGGGGAATGAATGCATGAAATGGGGTAATGATGTGATTTTAGGGATTAATATAGACTTTTAACACTTTCAACTAATCAGCCATAGAGCCTTGGGTCTGGTCCCAACAGAAGTCGAGGAAATGCCTTGAGTCTTTCTGACTGATAGTTTAGAATGATAAAGGGCTATGGGGAAGGGAAGTTAGTTATTTGTAGCCTTGGTGAATGATATTTACAATGAAGCTTCTCACCTTCTTCTACCTACCCAATTTAACTGCTAACATTTTTTCCTTCTACTTCGATTAGGTGCATTTGAGCTAGCAACCTTTACAGTATTTATTCTTTCAGAAAGCAGTAAAAATATCTAATTCTACACTTATTTCAACCAGGAATCCAGGTTAAACTGTTGGATTCACTTTATTTCTCTACCTAACTACTGAATTTGTCATGGTTAAACTGTATGACAATTCATTATTCACTATCTACAACATTTGAAATTGAAAAGTGACAAGTCAAGATTAAATTGTTCAACTCATCAGAGATTATGGCATTTATTGACACTCTGCATTAATCAACTGCAAAAGGTAAAAATAGTGGCCTTTATACTTGCACACTTTCATTTATTCATCTTTTTCTTTGGGGTATCTTATTTTTTCTAAGTCCTTTGATTTTTCTTTTAGGACTTTTTACCCTCTTTTTTGATTTTTTGATTTTTGATTTTTTACAAAATATGGGAATACAACTTGCAGAAGGAAAAGTATGTACATATTTACAAGACTACCATCAGTCAAGTCAAAATTATGAATCCTATATTTATAGGTTGCTAACATCGGCTTCACTTGGGGATGGCATTTCCTGGTGAAATGTCAAGAACTCTGAGATTAGTAGCCTTTATATTTAACCTTTTATGATCTTAGTAAGTGTCTTCTATCTTCTACAAACTGAAATGTGATCTGAAACTAAAACAACACACAAAATTTTTCAAACCAACTTAATGAAAAACTAGCTGAAAATTGAAAACTAAAAAAAAATGCTCAAAATTCTGAGCTTATTGGCACTCATCTACCTTCTCAATCTACTGTTCAACTTCTGGTTAGGTAAAATGAAATAGCCAATGCAACCATTCAAGCATTATGTACTTTGATATATTTTGTTCCATTTTCTTATTGATTATCAAAATTGTACTTCTACAAACTATTAGAAATTTGTCAACAAATGATAGGATAAGGAAATACTTGATTTCCTTTGTTGACTCTAGACACTGTACAAAAGGATCTTCCAAAATATATACACTAATGTTTAACTGATCTAAAAAATTGTACATCTGTTCTGGATGGTCTCCATACCATGAATTTAAAATTTTATTTTCATATTTATCTCCCTCCAAACTTTCATATAAGATTTGTGATGATATTCCTACTGATTGTAATGTTTGACTGTTGAAACCTTTATCATCTTGATTCTGAAAATCATAGTTAGTTTAATAGAGGAATGCTTTGAATTCCTTCAATATTCAACATATCTGCTATTGGATCCTAAAAAACTTAGGAAAATGGCTGCAACCTATAGCATATAGGTTTCCATGAGACTTCATAAACTTCATCAAGTTTCTCATCCTTTTCTTTAAATATGTTATACCACATTTCCTTTAAAAGCTGAAATGATTCAAAACATAGTCGTATGGAATTTTCTTGTGTCATTTGATCATTTATTTCAATGGAAACTGATAACTGCAATTGTGAAACTGAAAAATCTTGATCAATAGTTTCATTATCTTCTTTGTTGTCAATCACAATTCCTAAAGATTGCTGATTATCGATGGAATGAAAGTTGTCTCTAATGAACTGAAATGAAACAAAATAAAGAGGTAAATAATCTTGACTTATTTCCACATTTTCTGTTTTTTCTTCCTCACTCTCATGGTTGATCTGTATTGGTTGATCACTGTCTTCAATCTGTTGAAAATGAGTTTCTTCATCCCACAAAATAGCTTCTGATTGCTCTGTAAAGTTAGCTTGAGTTTGGAGAACAGAACTATCATCATAATGATCATACTTAGGAAAGTCATTGAAAGAAGGGATATCATCAAACATACACATTAGATCAGCAGATTCCTCTTCCTCATATTGATCTGTAAATTCATTTTCTGATCTATGATAATTTGAATTAAGAGGAATTTGTTCATGGCTATCAACCTCTTCTATTTCTTCATGGTGATTTTGAGTAAAAAATTCATCTTTCGTAGTGATCTCCTGTGTTCTTTCATCTAGTTTTCTTACCAAAAGGCTGAGTTTTACCTCTGCAATATTTTTCTTTTCCTCTTCTTCTGCTTTCAAATTTTCCTGTCTGATTTGCAGATTAACTTCTACATCAACTGCAATGTTCTACATCTATACAACTATTTTTGGATCTCTTTCTCTTAACCGAATTTCTATTTCTGGATCAAAGGCACTTGGATAATGCAAGAGAGCTGAATCATGAGGAGGTCTAATATTTTCTGGCATTGAATAATAAACTTGATTAAATCTGTTAGAAAATTGTTGTATTGTTTCATTTGGATGTCTTTTTAACTGATTATATTCTTCCATGATCACAAAAGAATTAACTTTGATTATCCATATATCAAGGAAAAGTTTGATAAACCGCTGGAAATTTGAGATGCTAGCATTAGGCAGATTTTTGAACCAACTCTTTATTCTATTTTGTAAAGAGAGAGAAAAAAGTCTGATTTTAACATCATCTTCATCAATCTCAAATAAATCCAAATAATTCTCAAAACCTTGAATATATTTTTGGGCAGTGATACCATTCTCTCCATCAAATCTATGAAGATATTTATAGTATTTTTTAGGAAAATCATGGAGTATAGGAGGTAAAATAAGGGGCTTATATCTATCTGGAACTTTATATGGTACAGGGATATGTACAGGGATTGTAAGATCAGTCTTGATTATTCGAGGCTTCTTAATTGGAAAATGATCATCATTAGATTCATAAGAAAGCTGCTCAAAGAGATTAGGAGAATTATTACTTACAATCTTCAAAGGAAAATAATTAAAAACTAATCTAAGATCTTCTATAAAATACAATATACATTGAAAAAATTTCTTAATGAGAAAGAACATAATGTCTTGGATTAAGATCCAAGTTGAAAGCTTGATCTTTCCATATTGTTCTTTGAGGTTCATTCCTCTAGTGGAGTCTTGATTGTGAAATTAATTTGGAGTCGCCAGGTGGATGATTCTAACCTTTGTGTGTCTGATCACTGTCCACCATCATAGATCAAATCTGAACCTAGAAAATATTTCTGAAGAAAATGTTAGTCTTCCCCAGCGGAGTCGCCATTAGGTTATCACTCTAGTAAATTTTCTATCAGAAATATTTAAAACTTTGTAACTTACTAGAGGTAACCAAGAACCTCTTTTAGAATTCAGGATCTAGCCTTCCTGAGTTTCGGAGAGGGATCTCTCCTTAAGATTTAGCTTTTTTTTGGTAATGGATATTAGGGTAGCTATGAGTGAACAATTTGGTTCATTTTTTAAATTTTGGTGGGAATAAAGGATTACAAAGGAAACCATAAAAAGATCTATCTAACCATTGGGAAATGGAGTCAAATTTCTAGCTAATAAGACTTGAAAACCAAGGTCAAAAGATGCAAATATGCTAAGGGAAAGTTAGATAAATTTCAAAGGGTTTGAAAGGCTAATTTGATGGAATGATGTGATTCTAGACTAAGGGAAATTAAGAATCCTTAGATCACAGAAAGGAATAGGGAAAGGAAAGGATCAAACAGGGACCTAGAGCAATTAAGAATTCTATAGTCCAGTTATCGAGCAGAAAACATAATAATGCCAACTAGTTAAAAACGGGGAGCTTTTTATCACAAATCCTGTATAAATTCTCCTAGTTGATCATTTAAAAAGGAAAAAGAATATGATATATGAATGAAACTTAAAGAAGTACACAATGAAAACGAGAAAAGACTATACTCATCTGTTTATCTCATGAATCCTTAACTATGATGTCTTTCGCTTCAGTTTCCAGCTTGCTGCTTCAATTTAACTCAAAAAAGTCCCAATGTTTCAATCAAATAAGTCTATAGTAATCTTCAAAATTTATTCCACACAAAATACTTCCAAGAGTGAAGTATTTATACAAATTCTAAACTAAAATATCTTGAAAAAATATCAAGATTGGTTCACAAATCTCTCTAACTGTTTTACATAAATAGAACTTAATTAAAGGACACTCAAAACTAATGCATATATTTGGAACTATTTTTTATGGATAGGTGATGAATAAGAGGAGAATTATAATTTGATCCAACTCTTAGTTGATGATGAGGCATCCAAGTCACCAACTGTTTCCTTTCTTTGTGCATTCTGCTCCAGCAATTCTTCAAACTTGGGGTCCAATGATACCTTTTTATTTCTCAATCCGAAATATATATGTAAAAAGTAAAAGAGGTTAATGTAGATAAATATGTTGGTGAGATAAACCTCTTTCAATTTCCTAAAATTACTATCTAGCTGTGCACAATAAGCTCTGCAAAACGATGTGTAAAACAGAGTTTTACAGAGTCTGAAAAATAGCCTGTAAAGATGTGCATGTATGTCTCATTCTGAAATGGATGTGAAAAAAGTGAGATAGGTTTTTGTAGATAGTTCTCTTAGGAACACAAACCTCCTTCCGTTTTGTAAAATGTATTTTCTATTTGCCACAATATTCTCTTCCAAATGATGACCTAATAGGAATTTTCTTTAAAAAGTGATTTCCAACATTGTTTAATATTTCCAAAACAATAATAGTTATTAGAAAAGTGAGAGAGGTTTTTGTGGCTGGACATCTTATGAACATAAATATCCTTCAGTTTTGTAAAATTCATTTTATATTGGTCACAATAATTTCTACAAAACAATGACTTAAACATGAAATTTCTGCAAAAATGTTCCTTCTTGTTATGTTTTTCATCTTTTCACTTTTTTATTTTTATTTTGACTCTTTTATTTTCACTTTAGACAAAATTCAATGTTGGTGAAAGTATTTTCATCTCTTTTTACTATTACTGCCTCCATATTTACTTTTACTATTTTCCTTTGACTGCTCTGTAACTTCATTTTAACTTTCACTCTGACTTTTACCTGATACACTTTAACCACTGATACTTTTTAACTGTTATGCTTTTACTATCCCTGTGAATTCTCATTTCACTTTTACCTTTCACTGTGCACATTTCATCATCCTAATATCTCTCTGAATTTGTATATAAACCGTTTGTTGAATGAAGCTTTTGAATTTAAAATATGAGAATTTGGAGCAAACGATTTTGTCAACTAGTATTGAAACTGTTGGCCCAATTTCAGATTTTGATAATAATCTGCAAAAATAAAACAATTTGTTAATGAAATATTGGCTGCAGGGAGGTGATTGAAGGCTCTTGAAAGACCTGTGGAATAAGATCAGTCCATGGAGGTTTATCTCCGTTTTTTATGCATTTTCAGGATCACTTCTGCAAGTTTAAACTGTTTGCAGGAGTATTTCACTTTAACAGAGGGAATTGAGCAATTTAGGTTAAGGATGGTTTTATTTTGGGGATTCTTTTCTCAATTAGGCTTGTCTGAGAGATGAAAACTGTGATAAGACAGGAAACAAGAGTTTCCTGAATGGTTGAGATTGTAAATATGACTTTTTCAGGAGATCTGTAGGTTAAAAGAGCTTTTGAAACCATGGAAATGATTTTTCGAGGGTTTATACTGAAGATTGAACTTAAAATAGAGGCTTTTGATGTCGAAATGTTGCAGTTGAAAGGTGTATTTGGCCTTCAAACATAGATTCTATTGGTCAAAATGGAGCTTTTAGGCGTGAAATGGGTCTTTCAGGTACAAAATAGGCACACAGAGAGTAAAAATCGGATTTGGGAGCTGGAAAGGATTTACCATGGGTTTACCAGTTGGGAGGAGCTTATAACATTCACATAAACCTTATAACAAAGGTTTTAACCTTTATTATAAACCTTATAAAATGTAATATTGGCGAGTTACATATATGGCGAGAAAATTTTATTTGTTTGAACTATGGAAAACCGCTGATGGTTTTCGTGTTGGCTGCAGGTGGTAAGCTGTTTTTGGCTTTTGGAACGTGATTCAATCAAATCTTGACATATCGAAGTGGGGTGGTTTCGGAAAACCACCCATATCGCGTAGATTTTACAAAACATCAATCGATCACTTTATGGGTGCGATATGAGGTATCGGCCGTCTGATCTGGCTTTTTCAAGCAAATGGTCACAATTAAAAGCAAAGGTGCGGGGAAAAGGTTTCATTGGGTTCATCTTGGGCTGTTGGATTTCGAAATGAATAAAGATCTGATGGTTATCATTCAACGCGATGGGAGGATAGGAATGTAATAGATTTATCGCGTTTGTTAACGACCGTTGGATCAAATATAGGTTGGGGATCGGAGGGTTAGGATTAAGCCCGATTGGAAAAAGAGGTTTGGTTAAGTTTTAAGTATAAACAGACTTTTTCCAATGAAAAAAGCTATCGGGAGGGGTTTAAAAAGGGATTTAACCAGGGTTAATAATAGGGGTATGGGATATGCATTGGGAGCATTGTAAAAGGGTTGTATTTTTTAACCTTTGGTTAAGGGAGTCGTGAATAAACAAAGAAAAAGGGTTATGAAGTGTAGTTTAAATAAAACTTGGTTATTTTTGTTTTTTAAACACATAATCGAACATGTTTAAAGATTTTTTTTCATATATTTTTATTATATAGTAATTAAATCAAAACAATTTACTTACCATAGGGGCGGGATTTAATAAAAAGATATATTTTAGCCAAAGGGGTTATAAGGTGGGTATTTTATTTAAACATGTGGGAATAAATAACTTTGGCTAAAGTTAAAATAATGGGTTTTTGGGGTTTATTATATAAAAGGGAGTTATATAATATAGGAAAAGGTTATTCTATAGGGATTTATTATGTAAGTTAAAGTTAATATGACAAGGGGACAAGATATACTCAAAATACATAAACATAACAAAGTAAAGTGAAAGTTTGAAGGTAAATTTGCATCATATTAACCTCATCACTTTAACTTATGATAAAATGTAATTTTGAGGGGTTTAATGTTCTCATGTGATGAAGAAAATTAGTTAAATGGGAATTATAGTACCTTAAGTAAAAAGAGGTTCTACTTAGGGGAATGAATGCATGAAATGGAGTAATGATGTGATTTTAGGGATTAATATAGACTTTTAACACTTTCAACTAATCAGCGATAGAGCCTTGGGCCCGGTCCGAACAGAAGTCAAGGAAATGCCTTGAGCCTTTCTGACTGATAGTTTAGAATGATAAATGGCTATGGGAAGGGAAGTTAGTTATTTGCAGCTCTGGTGAATGATATTTACAATGAAGCTTCTCACCTTCTTCTACCTACCCAATTTAACTGCTAGCATTTTTTCCTTCTACTTCATTTAGATGCATTTGAGCTAGCAACCTTTATAGTATTTATTCTTTCAGAAAGCAGTAAAACTATCTAATTCTACACTTATTTCAACCAGGAATCCAGGTTAAACTATTGGATTCACTTTATTTCTCTACCTAACTACTGAACTTTTCATGGTTAAACTGTATGACAATTCATTATTCACTATCTACAACATTTGAAATTGAAAAGTGACAAGTCAAGATTAAATTGTTTAACTCATCACAAATTATGGAATTTATTAACACTCTGCCATAATCAACTACAAAGGGTAAAAGTAGTGGCCTTTATACTTGCACACTTTCATTTATTCATCTTTTTCTTTGGGGTATCTTATTTTTTCTAAGTCCTTTGATTTTTCTTTTAGGACTTTTTACCCTTTTTTTGATTTTTTGATTTTTGATTTTTTACAAAATATGGGAATACAACTTGCAGAAGGAAAAGTATGTACATATTTACAAGACTACCATCAGTCAAGTCAAAATTATGAATCCTATATTTATAGGTTGCTAACACTTGGTAATCCTATGGACTGACACGTGTACTACGCGTAATGATGATGGGTTGATGTTCGACATGCTTTTCTATCTGATGTGGATGACACGTTGGACACTACCCTTCCCCAACCACAATTTGTTGCGTTGCGGTCTCCGCAACCCAATTGTACTTATTTTTATGTTTTTGATGAAGTGGAAATCATATCTATTCTCCTCTTGGGTGCGAGAGAGTTATTGATACTATTCTACCCTACTGACTCCTCTTGGTTGCAAGAGTTATTGGAATTGGAAATGAGTAACTTACTCTTGATAGGGCTTCAGGCGTGCACTGTTCACCCATCCTTGTAGAACTTTGCCATCCAGTTGTGCTAACTGAACTGCTCCTGAATCTTTGATTTCTATCACGTAAAATGGCCCTAACTAATGCATCTGTAGTTTCCCTGGAAACATCTTGTACTTACTGTCGTAGAGTAGAACTTTTCCTCGACCTGAAAATTCTTGCGCTTGATGTGTCAGTCATGCCAAGCTTTTTGTCTATCCTTCTATACCGTTTGGTGAAATTCTGCTAAAAATCGTTCTTCCTCGAGGCCTTGTAATTCCTGCAAACGTTCCTTTAGCGAGTCCTCTTCTAATAGTTGGAGTGATGTTGTGACTAGGAGGCTGGGTATGATGAATTATGTTAGGACTACTGCTTCTTTCCCATATACTAGCTGGAATGGTGTTTGGTTGTTCAGTCGCTTTACCGTTGTTCGGTATGCCCATAGAGTTGCTGGTATCCGCTCATCCCAGTCATCCCATTGCACATTGCATATATTTGTTAGGCCCTTCTCCAGTATTTTGTTGAATGCTTCTACTGTACTGTTGGCTTGCGGGTGATACAGACTACTTTTATGATGTTGTATCATGAAGCTTTCTAGCAGGGATTTAATGGTGTCATTGATGAAGTGTGTACCCTAGTCGTTGGTCAGGCTCTTTGGACAACTGAATCAGCTGATTATGTTTTCAAATATAAACCTGGAAGCAGTCTCTACCGTGCAATTTTTTACTAGAAATGCTTCGGCCCACCTCATCAAATAGTTTGTCGTCGTTATTATGTACCTTGCCTGTGAGTGTCTTGCAGCTGGTGTAATTGGTCCTACAAAATCGACTGCCCATTTTTCAAATGGCTGCAGTACTTTTATCGAATGAAGTGGAAGCTCATCTCTGTGGGATGGTCTCCCATCCGCTGACATACATCACATTTCTTAACAAATGCTTTGCTGTCCATATGTACTGTCGGACACCACAACCCTGCTTGTAGTACCTTTCTTGCCATCGGTTTTTCTCCCATGTGTCCTCTCGCAACTCCACTGTGGAATTCCCATAGTACCACTTCCCTTTCGTGGTCCATGACACATCTCCGAAAAATATGGTCTAGTCCCATCTTGTATAAGTGTTCCGCTATGAGTTGATATTCTACAGCTCGAACTACCAGATGTCTTTTTTGGACTGATGTATATTCCTTTGGACAATGCCCTGTCGTGAGGTAGGTTGCTATTTGGTCCAAATATTCTGGGATGGCTTCTACTCTAAAAAGATCAGTGTCTGGTAATTGATCATTTAGAGATCCTCCATTTTCTCCATTCTTCAGTCGAGACAGGTGATCAGGCCCTACGTTCAATCTTCCGGGCTTTACGATCACCTCAAAGGTGAACTCCTATAAGAGTAGAAGCCATCTGTAGATTATTCCTTCTAAGACCAGTTTTTTTACCAAATATTTCAAAGCTAAGTGGTCTATGAAAAATTTAAATGTACCGCCCAATAGGTAGTGGCAGAACTTTTGAAGCGAATACACCATTGCCAATGCCTCCCTCTTTGTTGTGGTGTAGGTCCGTTCTGCCGTGGAAAATTTATGACTTTCAAAAAATACCGAGTCGTCAACTGAAGTGTCCCCTGGTTGAGCCAAGACTGCTCCAAGTGAAATGCTGGAAGCATCGATGTGCACATGAAATTGTTTGTCCCAATTTGGGTGAACTAATATTGGCACACTTGATAATTTTTCTTTCAGAGTATTCAAGGCTGTTCTGCAACTCTCTGTCCAGTGAAACTTCTCAGACTTCCGCAACAGTTTCTCTAAAGGTGCTGTTATCTTCGCATAGTTGCAGATAAACCACCAGTAGTAACCCGTGTGTCCCAATAGTGATCTCAGTTGTTTTACCATTTCTAGTGCTTCCATGTTGAACATCACTGCTACTTTGTCTGGGTCCATGCAAACTCCTTGGGTACATATGACGTGTCCTAGCAGTGTTCCAAATGGTACTGCAAAGATAGACTTCTTTAGGTTCAACGAGATCTGAAGTTGCCTACACCTATCAAACATTATCCTCAATAATGTTGCATGGTTTTTTAATAAGCTGTAGACTGTCTAGTCATCTATGTAGACCTATAAGAACTTGTGGATGTACTCTCCAAAAGCAGCTATCACGATGCGAGAAACAGGTGCATTTTTCAATCCGAATGGCATCACATTATATGCAAAAGAGCCCCATTCGGTGGTGAGTGTTGTCTTTTTCTTATCTTCCTCTGTTATCCTTACTTGATGGTATCCTGAGAATCCATCAGTGAATGAATACGCCTCATTTCCCGCAACATTGTCTAGGACTTCATCACTAAACAGAGTGGGAAATGGGTCATGGATACATGCATTGTTTAAGCTCCTGTAATCGACACAGACTTGAATCTCAGACTTCTCCTTTTTATTCTGTATAACTATAGGAATTACCCACTCTGCTTCCTCTACTGGGAATATTAATCCTGCGTTTAACAGCTTGTTGATCTCTGCCTTAACTTTTTCCTTCACCCTTGGGTTCAGACGATATGGTCTATGTTTCACAGGCCTTGCATTAGGCTTCAATATTATCCACATCTCCCCCATATCCCCTTTTATTCCCTTTAGATCCGTTATCGAGGAAGGGAACAAGTCCTCATATTCCTGGAGCAGACTGTATATCTCTTTAGTTGTCTGTTCATCCCAATAATCTCTAATTGTCGCTAGTCTTGGCTTATCTTCTGTCCCAATATTTAGTTTCTTGGTTTTTAATGGTAGCAGGTGGATCCCTTATGTCGTCGGTTCCTATTTTATATCCCTCTCTCCTTTCATTTCTTCAAAATACCGATGCCTAAGATCTTCTAGATTATCATAATCCATTTCGAAGTTTATCTTTTGACATGCTACCTTTTGTCTGTTGCCTAGGTTCAGAAATGGATGCTCATCCTCCTTTTGAATTTCTGAGAAGAACAATACCTTCTTTATAGCCTGAAAAGCTTGTGTGACCAGTTCTATTTTTATTTCAAACAAGAAACATTGTGTAAATTTATCCGCAACTTCCCGCCATGTGCTGGTCCCTCTTTTCTTTTCTTTCGTCAGGTACCAGGACTGTGGAATCAAGTCCAGAGAATGGATAAATATGTGTACCCATAGCTCTTCTGGATATCCTGCAGTTCTCCATTGATCCTCACATTTCTTCAGATGGTTTATGGGGTCTGATTCCCCTTGGTATTTCTCTTTAACATGAGGTCCTTCCTCTTCATTAAATCTTGCTTTCCATGCTTTCTTAACTCTGCCCCATTGCAACAGTGAGCTGCGGTGGTTACTCCACCATATTGCTGATGTGGACTATAATGCCATGTTTATTAGTGGTATCCTATGTTCTTCTGGTACCTTATCTTTTATTTCTATTATGAAAATGTTTACATCGTTCATATTGGATAAAGTTGGGTAATCCCTTACCTCAGTCCCGATCCAATTAATTCTTCTGATGTTGGTGCATCTCCTTGTATTGGTCTCATACCCTCCTTGCTGCTAATCATCCCAAGCTATTTCTGAGCCAAATTCTGAGATTTGGATGCTTCTCCATCTTACAGAGCCACCCTCTGTTGGGTTGATGTAATCTTCCCTTCTTCCTGCGGTCATTTGATAAAGATGGTTCATACGCTGAACATATTCTCTGTTATCTACAGCCTCTGTGTATCTTGGACCGTGATACGGGTTGAGTGGCTGAGTAAATCTGACCTCCCTGTCCTCAAATATCACCAGTTCTTTTTTTGGATCTATTATTGCATAATTTTCAAAGGCCCAGTCAATTCCCAACAATGCAGGATAAGGATATTTATCCCCCATGATGTCGATGACCTTAAAGTCCGTATATGTCTTTACTCCTCCAATATCAACTTCAACTTCCTCCAGTCTGCCTATGGGCACAATGCAGTACTGGTTCGCCATCTGAAGTTGGATTGGTGAGTATGTTAATCTTGGCCTTCCTAATGCTTCCCAAGTCTTCCTTGGTAAAATATTGACATCGGATCCCAAATCAAGCATGGTGTCTTTAATTTGGAAACCCGCAACCTGGGTGTTTACTCGGAACTCTTTTCCTATCCTTCTTTTATTTCTTTTCACTCTTTTTACATACTTTTGGGTTACATCAAGTGATTCCCTTGATCCTGTGTTCTTCTGCACCATTCCTTCTAGGTTCTGCTTTAGCTGCTCCAACATTGGTGCGTTGTTAACAATCTTCAGGAATAGATGGAACCATTCTTGAATTATAGTACTTGGATTGGCTTGGTTTTCATTGTTTTCCTAGGTTTGATGTAACTCAATACATTTGTTTCCCCACAATTGGGAAAATGTTTCTAATGCTTCTTGAAAAAATTTCTTCTGTCTTTCTAGTTTGATCAACGGTTTTGGTGATGCTGTCTTGATCAATTTTATCGGGTCCACTGTATGTGCATCTTACCCTGTTCTCTTGCCTCCTCATGTCACTATGGCCATGTTTTGAATTGTATGAGTCTCCATTATCCTAGGTTCTGCATTTACTAGATTTGTTCCCCTCTGTCTAGTTCTTTCCTCCCATCTTTTAATGAGTTCATGACAATCTTATGTTGTGTGCGTGTTAACTCGGCACTGGGAACACCAGGGTCTTCTAGGAAGTGGACATTCCCTAGCTACATGTCCTTCTTGGTCACAGTTGTAACATCTTACTGGACCTCTACTCCCTGCTTGGCCTCCTCTCATGCCTCCTCCTCTTACTCGGGGAGTCTCTTTCACTCGGTATGAAGGCTGATCCAATCGTTCTGTCAATGCATCCAGAGCTCTAGATTACTCTGTGTTGTGTGTTGTTGAGGCACAAAAATCACAGTATGTGTTATTCGGAATGGTGGAATATTTTTGTAAAATAGGGCATAGGCGAGGTGGATGACCCATGTTCTAACATATTTCACAATACTCAATAGTGGTTGGACTTTGTTGCGTAGGGAACCCCTTGTATTTTTGTTGCGGTGGATATATTCCTTGGGTGTTTATTTGTGCAAATCCTCCCATTGGTGGAGCCCCTTCTGCCCCTATAGCCGATGTCCCCCCATTTTGACCCTGCAATCGAGGACATTCTGTTACCACATGTCCTTCCATTAGATAGTGTGTGCACCATACATTCGGTCTTGCTGGCCGTATTGGTTGAATTTCCTTGAGTTTCTCTGTCAAGTTTGCTATTTGATGCTACAACCCCATTATAGAGGGGTCCCGTACTACTGTTCCTCCCTTAAACTCTTACGGATAACCTGCCATGGCCTCTATCTTCATTGCTTGCTCTAGTGCGTAATGAAACATCTCAATCCTTTGTTGAGTTAATGGAGTTCTTGTCAAGGGTAGTAGAGATTTGATGAACCAATCCCTCTGATGGTTCGGATTGATTGGATAGATGAGTTTTCCAATCGCGTCTTTGAATCTCTGCATTAGATCCCAAGCAACCTCTCCTTCCCACTACTTGATTTCCCACATTTTTGACAGACCCTGCTGGTTTGTTTGGGGCAGTTTGAACTCCTTAACGAAGTCCCTCTTCACATCTTCCATCACTAGATTTTGATGAGCTTTAGACCACTTTATAAACTAGCCTAGAGATCTCTCCCTAAGAGTGGTTTGAAATTCTATCAAATTCCCCGCATCTGGTGTCTGTCGTGCCCTCCATATGGCCTCGTAGAGGTACCAGTGTTGTTCCACATCGTCATTACCCCTCCTAGAGAACTCTGGGTACTGGGTAAGTGATCCTACCATGTTCACTTGAGTAGGCGTTACTAAAATGAAGCCGTTGGTTTCTGGTTGCGAAATGGTACCACTAGCAATTCTACTACCAGTGTGTATTACTGCTAGAGACTGAATACTATGCAACTTGCTTAATTCATGCAACTTAACAAAAATTTCACTTAGTGGTTGATAAAGCGCCAGGGGAAGGTTGGGACTAGAGCTACTTGAACTTTGGGGAATAGGAGTATCTTCAGATATGAATGCCGAACTTTCTTGGAACAGTTTCTCTATTCCAAAGTGCAACTCCATATCGGACATCTCCTCGGGGCGCGCATCTGCATCTTCTCCATCAGACTTATTTCCTTTCTCCCTTTGGGTTGGGTTCTTATACACCTGCCGAAATTATTTAATGGTCCCTCCTATATCCTGGGGACCCACCTGGCTTTCCACTTCCTTCGTCATCTAAGGTGCCTCCTCTTTGTCCTTTCGACTACTTTCCTGTCTCTTTAACTCCTTCATCACCCTTTCTCACCACTTCTCAGTGATTTGCGCCCTCCGATGTGCTCGTTTCTCCCTTAGCCTATTAGAGGTCTCGACATCCATACCCCTACTCCCCCTTTTCACTATTCTTGTAGCATCTCTCCCTCAGTCCCTTCCCCCAGCACATGAGTTTTACCCATCCATATTATATTTTTGGAACTCCATTAGTCCTTCATCTACCATCAAGGATTTAATCCATAATGGAATATCCTTCAGCAGCTTCCCCCGTAACCCAAATCTAAATATATCCTCTACCCTCGAAAAGGACTGGTAGCACTCCGCTGCAAACTCCACTATGTATCCGCCCAAGGTAGATTCCACCCAGAAATATATAGCTTGGGTCAAATCGGTATTTAACCTATGAAGGGCAACCATATCTCCGTGCACCCACTTGCGACCGATTTTCTGCGACTTTCTTTTGGTTACCTTGATCTGGAGCCTTCGCAACCAGTTGTAGATTTCTTCTGGGAACTTTCCCCAAAATATATCGTAAACGTCGCTAGCGGATTCAGAAAATAGAACCAGATCTTTGACCATTTTCTCCCTTTGTTGTCTCAGCTTGGCTTTCTGAGTGATGAACTGATATAGGTGGTTATCCCACCAGCTTCGTATTTCCCTTTTGAAGAGTCGAGATACCATGATCTAGCTCCCTAAATGAATTTTCAGGTCCCGGCAACAAAACCATTTGTGGGCGAAGAAAAATGTCTCTTAGGCAAGACCCAGGTTCAGATTAGAGGCCAACAAGGATTTTCGATGTAGTCTAGCACCACGTCGGCATTTTCACCCTGATCCGAGGAGCAGAGAGTCTCACTCGAGGCATGCCGCGACCTTACTAGGATTGGGAGTAGATTGATATCAATCTAGCAAATTAGATATGTATGAACCAGGACTATCTTAGAGCTTAAGCAAATGAAACATTACATGGGTGGTATCCCTTAAAAGCATATTCAGACAGAAAAAAAATAAATTTTAAAATACTACCATGCTAATCAATCTGGACTACAACATATATTGGGAACAACAAACTCTGATTATATTATAATTCACTTATCGGCAACAGACTATTACAATGCTCCTCAACATGAGCTTTAACCGAACAGTTTACAAAGAGGTCCTAACCAGTAGATTAGAACACAAAGATACAGAGAGATAGAGAACGTAACAACATGAACAGAGCTCTCCTATGGATCCTGTTTCCTCATCCCTCCTGTTCCAACCTCCTTTCTCCACTGGACGACTGCCTATTTTTTCTGCTACCAGCGCAATTGACAGTTCATCCTTTCTTCTCGCTCAGCTGTCTTCTGTTTCTCTCTGTTCATCGGGAGTTCTACTGCTTTTCTCCTGCCACGTTCTTCTACCATCCGTGCTTGCTCCCGAAATAGCCGTGCCACCTATTCTTCACTCCTTCGCAACCTTGACAGCTCTCTGCCTACCATGGTTGTGTCCCACCACGTACTATCTGCAACTCAAAACTGTTTGATTTCAAAACAAGGGCCCCAACAGTCCTATAATTCAATATGTGAGTAACTATGTTTCCAAATAATATATTTCCCCACTCCAAGATATACCCACCAGAAGCAACACCAATGATTGGTTCCCATTGGTCAAAATATTTGTTGTGTATTACGGTAAGCATAGAGTCTACATAACATAACAGTTATTTGAAAATATGGACCAAAAAGGGAATCAACCACATACATACTCTTTTCCTCTCGTGTATGATTATTAGGATCTCTTCTCCATTCCCTGATGGGCTCTAATGAATGCTCGTTTTCGCTCAATAAATTTTCCATAAAATGTTTGTCATATTTTACTGAGGCTGTGGCAAATGGTACATTGTGCTTAAATCACTGTTGGGGAATGAATCGATGACTAATTTCCTGTGAGTCAGGAAATTCCTTTTTGCAATGTTCACAATGTAAACAACCCATATAAGCATGTTTGTATAAGGAATGATTTTGGGTCAGGATCCAATCCCGTGCAAGAATGAATTGGCTACATCACTATAGGTAGTATTAGAGACCGGGGTAGAGTCATCTCTCGTAATTGTTATTTTTGTCTCCCTGGGTCTTTCATTCTCAAAAATCATATAGATGGATTCCCAAGAGGTGCTTCCAGCATCTAAATAATATACTATGTCAAAAAATAATCTATGCATTTCAGTGTTTTCAATTGGCGGAGCAACCAGTTGCTGTTGAGCTACAAGTTTCTTCTTTGATATAGTTTCCTTAGACATATATGTTGAAATTTTTTTATCCGGAATGGACTGCAATATCTGGAATGTATTGCAATGGAAACATAATACCATGTGATAATTTCTTCACCATAAAGTCTTCAGAGAAAATAAGTACTTTTCATAACGATTTATGTCTTAAAGGGAAAATCGTGATAGTATCAAGCTGCAAATGAATAATCCATTTATATCTTCGAAAACCATAAATTCACTGTTAGAAATTTTTTGATAAACATAAATTCACTTGGGCCTTGTACACGTCAGCATATAGAAATATTTTTATCAAATAAATCCTATGGTCACACCTTAAAACTTACGCTATTCAGGATTTCCGATATATTATTAAAAGATATAACGGTTATAAGTGTAGGTGGGAAGATACATTAGATGTTTATATCAAGGAATTTAAATAGTGACATCTGATATGAAAATTTATTATATGAGTAAGGATAGGAATATCAGAGGATTGAGACATCGAAGGGGAGGAATATCATAGATATTAGATATCGAGAGTGTTTTGAGATGGTGCATTGTTAAAATTTACAATATACGAGAGTTCTGATATTCCACGTGGCCATATTGTGGGGCTGGCGGATCTTTAAATATTCAAAAAGGAATCGCCTTTGTACTTTATATTATATATTGGGAAAGTTTGATCAGGGGATTTTTTATCGTAATTTTCCTATAAACAATGTTACGATATAGAAGTGATATGATATAACCCTTTCGATAATGCATTACTTAAATAAAAAAAATCCTATCGAGTTTTTATGAATTGTAACACTTGTGTGGTTGATCTCTGATATGTAAGTTCCAATAAGGGAAATCCTCACGTGAAAAAAGATATTTTATTTACAAAAATTAAAATTGCCTTATCTTTATTAGAACTCAAGAATTTTATTTGAGTTCAAAAGGGTCCCCATTATTTATTATGTAACTAAAATAAAACTAAATGGGGGGTTGTTGAGTACTAAAACACCTCCTCACTCAAAAGTTTGAATATTTTTTCCAATAACTTGTGTTATATTCAATCTGAAACTCTTGAACTAAGTTTTGATGAATATATGCCTAAAAAACCACCAAAATTGAATGTATGGAGGTGATAAGCTACTATGCCTGAACATATCTATTGAAATAATTGTTGAAGAGACCAATTTCTATGGTGGATTTCTCCATTGTTGATTGATTTTATTTTCAATAGTTGATTCTTTAAAGATGGGGATTTAGATTCTTTTAGTGGTGGTTTTTCTGGTTTACCAATATCCAATATTCCATGGAAACTTGTGGTTTATGGTTTACCAATAAATAATTTTCTTTGAATGACGTGGTTATTTCTTGATGACCACTAACCAATTTTTCTTGAATGATATGGCTGACCATTAACCAATATTCTCTTGAATAATATGGTGGTTTTGGTGTACCACTAATTGTGTGATTTAATTTGAATAATGTAGTTGGTTATGGTTTACCACTAACCATCTTTAATTCATGAATTCACTCCCCCCCTTAAAGGTATATGAGAGTTTATTTGATCATTGTGGTCCCCCCAAGGTGTGGAGAGTACCATTTTTTTTTTAAATTATTGGTTGAAATTTTTTTCTTTGTTCATTTCTTCAGGAAACTTTATATTTATATTTTCCTTGAACAAACTATAGGATTTATGCAACTTCTTTACTTATATATTCCATCTCAATGAATTTATCCATCTGTAATTAACTATTTTCTTAACTTCAAATTTCTTTTGACATATTTCTTATATATGATTTTTCTTCCCACAATGAATACAAGGATGGATATTGAAACACTCACTCTCCATGTGACCATTTCTCTGGAAATGATGGCACTTTGGTCAATAATCTTACTTCATCCAGAAATCATACACTCACAAGTTGAATTGGTTTGGAGAAATGTGTAATATGAAAATTATTTTATTTGGTGTATCCCAATCCATGCTAATTTTTGTTGAATGATATTTCTTTCCAAGATCTAATAACCATTGTGGAATGACCATTTTCTTGTTCGTTTTCCTCTTGAAAATTTCTACTATTGCTCATATTCTTTGATTGATTCATTGATTCCATTAACACATATGTATCACATTGTGCATCAATCACATGTAATAAATCTTGGCTACCACAAGTTACATCAACTTTTACCATTATTCAATTGTATGACATGTTGCATCAAACTTTTGTATTAGGTCTTCGGTACAACTTTTGCGTCAATTTTCTCTAATAGCTCTATTATGTCACAACTTTCATCTACTTGTTGGATGGGTTCATTTGTTTCGTAAATTTCATTCACTATTTGGATGAGATATTTTGTGTCACAGATTGCATATATCTTTTATCTATCTCTTGCATCAATTATATCATCAAGTAAATCTTGTTTTTTCGTCTTTAATATCTTGATGCATCAATCAATTATTATTTCATATATATTTCCTTTTGAAGATCATTTGCAGTTGATAATGTGTTAGTAATTTAATCAATTATAGTTATATTTTGTTGTAATTTTCATTCCAATACTTTGAATTTATTGTGCAATTCATGGTTTCACTCTTACAAATATTTAATTTCTTGATATGTGTTTTGTAGATGCTTTCCTCCTTTACCCATTTTTTTCACGTGACATTATCGCTTATACTCTCTCACTTGATGTTATGTTACTTTACGGTGTTGGGTACTACCAATCATCAACCCTGAACTTCAATTAAGATCTTTAATTTGATGACATAGTTGACTTAGTTGGGCCCCTTATTCAAGATCAGACAAGTCTTGTTACATCACCATTTGAATTGAAAGGGTTTGATACTTTACCCTCTTACAATACTCCAATAAATTTTATTTTAATGCCATCATACTTAGAAAAAATTCACAATCACTTACTTAGACCAAATTCACAATCACTTATCTAAATTTGGACACAATGACAAATCTCCTTAGACTCCCCTATTTAATTTTGGGACAATTATAAGGAGCCAACTAAAATTTATTATGAGATCCTTTTAGCAGCTAAAATCATGTGCCAAAATACATTTACAGGGCTACGCTGATACTTCTTTCGAAATATTTCATATGAATTTGACAAAGCCACCAATGCTCTTTTTTAAAGCACATTCAACTTATTTGATCAAGTTCTAAAAATAAAATGATTTTTTTAAACTAACTATTGGCCTTCTCTGCCAACCTATGATGATGAGATATATGCATCACCTAGTGATCATAGTGATAAATCTTCTCCTCCTATAAATGATGATGTTCCTCCTAATGATCCTGGACCTCTAGTGGGTATTAATGATATGATGGCTAATAACTGTTCATTTCATGAGATGGGAAGGACTGACCAAAAAAAATCCCTTGTTTCTGGGTCTTCTGATGAGCCTCCACAATCTACCACCCCAGCCACGCCTTTGCATATATCCCCTTCCATGCCTCCCCTTGAATGGGCATCCCCACCCTCCCCGCGGACTAACGAAACCTTTGATATCTCAGACTCCACCAAGAATACTATTGGTAGCGACATTGACTCTCTTATAGGAAATTTGAACCTAGACCTTGCATCTTTAACTGTTTTTTACAAGATCCCAATGGAACCTGACATTCTCATTTCTCCAGTCTCTGGTAACAATATCACTATGCAGAAAAAAACAAAATCGGGGACTAGACACTTCAGGGGCAGATTAAAGACCAAATCCCTATTCTGGGATGATTATTTGGACCTTATGGATGTTCCCATCTCTGCTTCAGATGACCTCAGGGCGCTTAGAGCAAGCAACCCTCCTGGGGTATCCAAATGACTAACATTTTATCTCTGAATATGAGGGGTATAGGCGACTCCTCTAAACATTTTCGCCTAAGAGATTTGCTGAGAGATATGAATCTAGATATTGCCCATTTTCAGGAGACTTTGTGTAATAGAACTAAAGCTATCAGCACTTTATTAGCTATCAGGTCGAGATGGCACACAGCTGCCATCAATGCAGAGGGCCATGCAGGAGGTCTAATGGCCATATGGAATCCATCGTCTACCAATTTTCATGCATACAGTTTTTTCAGAGGTATTATTCTGTCGGAGAATATAAGGGGACTACAGGTTAATTTAAATATTGTTAATTTATATGCTCCGTGTCAAAATAGAATTGCTTTCTGGTCACGAATTTACAGATCTGGCATCCTTAAAATTGGTAACTTGATTGTCATCGGAGACTACAACTCCACTCTCAACTTGGATGAATCATGGGGCACTAAAGCAAGATTGGATCCAATGGCGGGTCACATTGGACAGATTTTTGACAAATTCCTCCTTAAAGACATTAGACCTTTTCCCATTATACCAACTTGGACCAATCAAAGAATAAATGAGGACTTCATTGGTAAAATATTGGACAGAGCAATGGTGAGTGAATCACTATTTTCTCAGCTGGGGAATTTAAGGGCCAGGGTGGTTGTGTCGGACCTCTCAGACCATATGCCCATTATTCTCTCCTGGCATCCCATGAAGATGAGAAGGGGGGTACCATTCAAATTCAGTCGAGCATGGCTGGAGGATCCCGAATATAACCAGTTGGTGAGAGAATGTTGGAACAAAAATACTCCATTCGGGGGTATTTTTGGATGGGAAAGATTTCATAAAAAACTTCAAAGGATAAAATTCTTAACAAAAGGATGGGAAATTAAAAAGAAGGACTTACTAAGGGCAGAAATAAGGGATATATCGAGAAATCTTACTACTCTTCATGTTGACTTTGTAAACAAAGCAACTGATCAGGAGACATATAAGTTAAGAGATCAACTTCAAAAAAGAAAGATGGAGATCCTAAGGATTGAAGAACTTACATGGAAGCTAAAAATTAGGATTAATTGGCTCAAGGAAGGAGACCTCAACACAATTTTTTTTCATAAAAGTGCTAATGAAAGGAGGAACAAAAACACCATATGGAAAATTCAAAGAGATGATGGGAGTTATGCCTCCTCAACGTCAGAGATTTAGGTAGAGGTCTACAGGCACTTCTTGACCTTCTACCAAGCGGACCAGAATATTGACTCAGACTGTCAGTGATGGGTTTTGCAGCACATTCTGAAAATGTTTGATGACGAGGCCATCAGAGTTTTAAACTCGGAAATCTCAAAGATGGAAGTGGAAACAACATTGAAGTATTTTTCCCTTGACAAATGCCCAGGACCGGATGGTTGGCCGGTGGAATTTTACTCACATTGTTTTGATATTATGGCTGATGAGATCACTGCAATTATGGAACAAGGTAGGATTCTGGGGCATATCCCGGCAAAAATGAGTTCCACTTTTTTGGCTCTCATTCCCAAACCATAAAACCCCAAGTTTTTCTCGGATTTTAGGCCGATAGCCTTATGCAACCTTATATATAAAATATCATCAAAAATTATTGCTAACAGGGTCAGGGTGACATTATCGAAGACCATTTCTCTGGAGCAATATGGGTTTCTTAAGGGTCATTCTATTCATGATGCAATAGCCATTGCTCAGGAGGCTATGCATTCCATGCACGCCGGGGAAAAGGAAACTCTCATTGTGAAGATCGATCTCCTCAAAGCCTACGATAGAGCTGATTGGTCATATATCCGCCTGGTTCTAATGAAGATTGGGCTCCCCTTGGCCTCTATTCGATGGATTATGGGTTTCATTTCTTCTGTCAGATATGCAGTGATCATTAACGGGATGCAAACTAATTTCTTTGGTGAAGAACGTGGCTTAAGACAGGGATGCACCTTATCTCCCTTATATTCATTTGAATTATGGATGGTTTTAGCAACCTCATGAATATGGAATTGCGGGCGAGATTCATTTCTGGGTTTTATTTCTCAAATTCTGTAAGTATCACCCACTCCCTATTTAATGATGATCTTCTAATTTTTGGATGGCTCATTAGAAATCACTGGTTCTACATACATTATTTTCTTATTCAATTTGGTGTTGCCTCTGGTCTATGCATAAATAAGGCAAAATATTTCCTTCTAAGTGAATTTGGTGATAAGGATGAGATTAATTTCATTGCTGGCTTTCTTGGTGTTCAATATAAGATGGTAGCAGAAGGGTTTTTATATCTAGGATACAGGATTAAACCCTGTGGATATAAGGTGAGGGATTGGATGTGGCTTGTAGAGAAATTCAAATTTAAAATCTCCAAATGGACTCATAAATGGTTGACATTGGGAGGAAGATTTATAATGATACAAGCAGACTTATCCCAGTTTATTGTTTTCTGGGGACATCTCTTTTACATTTCGAAACAAATTGTTTCTCAGATCAATGCTATTCTATCTCAGTTTTTATGGGGAGGGGTCACCATGGCAAATAAGCATCACCTATGCAAATTAGATATATTATTCTGTCCAAAAAAGCTGGGGGGTTGGGGCATATTAAACACAAGGGCATTCAACACATCACTTCTCATCAAGTCCCTGTGGTGTGCCATTCATGGCAATGGTATTTGGTCTGAAATCATCAAGTGCAAGTATTTAAATGGAGACCCAGTCCACAAAATTTACTGCTACCAACTCACCTTCCCTCGGTCCATGTCTACTATGTGGCTGAGTTTCAGGAAGGTTATACAGTTTTTCGCTGAAGGGCTTTCTTGGAGGTTTGGTAATGCACAAAAGATACTATTGAGTGGTGAAAAAATTTGTGGTATGACAAAGGTTTCTCTGATGTGTGAGAGGTTGGTGCACCGGCTAGCACATAGAGGCATCATATATTTTTCTCAGGTAATCCATTATTGGGCTCATGGTGCACCTATGCTGAAAACGGCTACACAAATTGGCCTTACTGGCTCGGACACTGCTGAATGGAAGGAGTTTGTGGAGAAAATACAAGCAGATGGTTTCTGCCTCAATAATGACGGTAAAAAAATTGTGTGGGTAGGGAAAATGAAGGGAGATTCGTTGATTGTAAAGGAAATATATTGCAAAATCAATTTTTTGTCTATCAATGATTATACATCTCCTGGCTTTGAGAATTTTTGGCATAGGAAAGTTCCAACCAAAATTCTTCTTTTTGGATGGCTTGTATGGAAAAATAAAATCCTCTCGTGGGATTCTCTCATGAAAGGGGGTTTTTATGGTTCGGGTAGATGCGTCTTTTGCTTACAAAATGAAGAGACGGTGGAACACCTATTCTTCACCTGCCCCATTGCAATTCATATATGGAATATTTTCAGTGACTTTAATCTAGAACCATCATGGACTCTGGGGGATTTCATGGAATCTTCTCACAGATGGGATAAGGTTGCAAGGAAATTTCAATCCTTACCATTCTTCCTCATCTGGAAAGTATGGCTTGCTAGGAACTTGTTTATTTTTTAGGGTAAGTCGATTTACATTGCCCATATATATGTTGCTATCATGAAGTGGATCAATGACAGGGAGCCTGCTAAGGAAAATATATGTGATGGCTCTCGAAGGATTAGGCCCCACCCCATCTCCCTTCCTGTGATTTTATTCGATGGGGCTTGTCAAGATGGTGTGATGGGGTGTGGTGCATGGATCAAAATATCTCAATTGGAAATAATTCATATCTGCTGGAATGGAGATAACGGTACAAACAACATGGTGGAGCTGATGGCGCTGTGGAGTGGGTTATCGGTGGCCCACAACTTGGGGTTGAGAGTGGTCCATATCTATGGAGATTCTAGAATAATCATTGATGCCATATCTGGAACATCTACCCTTTCCTCTCAGAGATAACAGGGATGGTTCTTGAGAATCAAAAATCTATGGGCCAAGATGAACTATCCTCCTTTGCACCATATTTACGGAGAGAATAATACTAGAGTTGATGGTCTTTCGAAAAAAGGAATCTGTGTGGTTTTTGGTTTTTTGCAGGTGGGACATTACAAAGACATAAAACTTATTTGGGCCACTGAGTTCCCCATTCCATGAGTTAAATCCTTTTGATCAGGGCTACTGGAACACATCATCAAGCGAGCCTGTTACTTTTTTATGAATTCGGTTAATTTTGGATACTCTGACTGCTGCAAACGAGCTGGAGAATCATTAATATGGACCTATGGTTTCATGATTAACAGTGTCAGCATTATAGTGGATGAATAGACATTTTTTGTCTGTTCGAAATTTTGTCTTCACTAATATTTTCTTTTAAGTCTACATGTCTAGATATAAACTATGACTTGTTCAATGATGGAGTACCATAGGTTGTATGCATATGTTTCTCCTTATATATGCTTTCAATACTGATCTATATCAAGGATGTGCTTACTGACAACATATCTGTATGATGTATGGAAATGTATTGTTTATAAATTTCTCAATAGACAACGTTTTTTTCTTTCTCAAAAAGAAAAAAAAAGGAAACACTATCCAATGACCAATTGCAAAGCACCACTTAAATAAAAAAATTACGTCATGTAATTATTTCCATGCAAACTATATTTTATCAGTGCAACCATTTTTTGACTTGGTTTGAATGGGCCAACCTATTGGATGCATGATTGTTTGTTTCCAAGTTTCAAACTTTAGATCGATGTATTTTGTTGCAATTATAAACATTGGATTGTCACCAATAATAATAGGTCGAATGGTATTTTATCACAACTCCAAGAAGTACTAATATTTTCTCCATAACCGAAGAAAAAAAAATTGTAGAGAATGCATTTTTGTGCAATGGCATTGGAAATATTTTATTCGATTCCTCAAAGTAAATCAAATTTCTCTTCACATCGACCAACTCATTATTACCTTGAGCATACTTTTCATGCAAATTTCCTACCCATCCAATGTGGGAATGGATATTCCTTACAATCACCAATGTATTGCATTGACAAAATTACAGACTTGGTCAATAAGAATAAATAAAATTTCTATCAAATTAGACAACAACAATAATAACCTCCTTTTATTCAGACAACAGGGGTGGCAGTTCAAATCTCATGTCCAGATTTGAGATCTCAAACTAAAGATAATCCATTTACTAGTAGTCCATAAGTAATCAACACTTAATCATTGATATTCATACAATTATATTCAATGATTTTAAATTATATGGTGATCGAGTGTGGAATTCATGATGAAATACAGTAAAATGTATATCATCTCAGGATACAGTCGAATTCTTACTCTAGGAGATGCAAATAATATTTGAGAACAAATTAAATAATAATTACTTTACAAGTGGAAAAATACAATATTATAACAAGATCCTAGTAAAAAACTCAAGTGTAAAAGGATAAAATTATGTAATCCCAACCTCTACCATATGGCTACATGGTGAAAACATATATGCACATTAGAAACACCACAAACTACCATAAATTCTACAATTTTTTAATGTTACAATAAGAACCTTCCACACTTGGAAAAACAATAATGCATCTTTTATAAATACACAAGCTTGGATAGGAATTTTGGCTAGGAAAAAACTCTCCATATATGGCATGTGGAGAAATTATCAATACCTCCCTCATATTTTATGAAGGTCACATTTTTTTTCACTTGAAAGTTAGACAAAAGTAAGCTAGTTTTGCTTTCCATGTATCATTGCAAAGACCAAACTGAATATTGTATGATAATATAATAAATTACAATTATAAATATGTGTAGAAGTTAATATTTGACCTTATTTTATACCTAAAATCCACTCCTGGTATTTTTTCCTTTCCAATGTATTATTCATAATCCTGGCAATCATTTGGAACATTCCATGACATGACCTCTAGTCATATTTAACTTGTTATGTTTGTTGACTTATAATTAACATGAGCTACAATCTGGCTCGATAGGTAGTGCATTATGACACTCCTTTCAACCGTTGTGCATAAATAAGGTGCTTTGACACCTTGGATCTTCATAGACTCATTTTGATGCCTTGCCAACAAGTGGTGCTAGTTATCTCTTCCTTTATTTTTTGATGCTCTCATATTTCAATACTTACATTATCTTAACCTTTCTATGATAATATCAAGTTCTAGCCTCTCACATCTTTGTTAAACACGAAATTGATAATACTAGTATCTCATAACTCACTTACCTTTGATACCATGTTAAGAAATAACATGAGCAAGATGAGACAAGAAAGATGGAAGAAATTTCTTGAATCCCATCTGTTATATTATAATGATCTCAAAATATGAATTTATAATACATCAATGATCATTATATATCTTCTAGATCTAGATCTAGATCACACTAGCAACTCATTAGTGGATCATCATGACACCTGTTCAAGAAAAGAATTACAATTGTATTCTTGGAATTTGTGATTGTATAGGGACTCACAATCTAATAGAATATCCGCATGAAAAATTCATCCCACATGTTCATATAAGGGCTTACAAGAACCACTCCACATACATCAATGGGAACTACATTTAGTTCTACTTCATCAAAAACATCATCACTGAAAACAACTATAATTTTGCACTATTTGGTTACCTTTCTACACTGTTTAGTTACCTTTATTTCAACATTCTTATTTACTCATCCCATTAGATATGGGCTTGGACGATCATGAACTTCCAATCCCAACATTTTGACTATCTCTATTGTAATGATATTCAATTATGATCTTGATTCAAATATGGCAACAATGTTTGTCTTCTTAACTTGTATCAACATGTGTAAGAGTTTGTTGTTTTCATTCAATTCCTACTATTGAAGGTTACTCATATTCACCTCTATTTTCACTAATGTACATATTAAATTCTCATTCATGTCCAAGCTTCTTTCCACCTAATTACTCGAATCATTTGCCATGAGATTCTTCTTCTTAGCATTTTTATTTATATTCTTTGGGTTGAGCTATAGATGCAAGTTCAAGCACTTCTCCTTTGTATGATCATCAATGTTACAATGGTTGCAGTGGTTGTTTGGATATTTGAAATAGTGTGTTGTGGTTTTTGTCCTTTTAAATTCCCCCCCTTACACTTCTTCTTCTCCTCATTAGAAGCATCCTAGTGCTTTCCTTCTTCAACCCACTTGATTTCTCTTTCTTCTAGCTTATGTTCTCTAGGTTCTAGCTTATGTTCTCCGGGCACTATGCCTGTACACAAACCTCATCCACCAATCTAGTATGAACAATATCACTTGCTACCATAGATGGTTGTGTAGGCCCCCTAAATAATTGAGGAGTACATATGGGATCTTTGGGGAGATACCCAACATTATGTTCATCTTTCTGAACAATGTGGTGTACTCTTGTACACTTTGCCCCTAATTTTTCTCGAAGTAATGATACAAGATCCACTTTTCCTTTACATACTCGATAAGATAAAATTTTGATTTAATGAGAGTTTTGAAATCCAACCACTTAGTCACTAAGAACCTACCTCTAAGATCAATGTCTTCATGTGCCTTTTCCATTAGGTCAGGGCATGGCCCTCTAATTTCAACCAAGTAAATGGAATATTATATTCTTCCTTTGTATGATGAATACTAAACTAAAATTCTAATTGCTACAACTAGTGAATTAGATTCATAGCACAATATCACCTTGATACGGCTTGATTTTGTAGGTTTTAACCCTGAACAGAAATTATCTACACACGAATCTTATAACAGAAAATAAACAATAGCGAGAGCATAAAACATAAAACAGATAAACATAGAGATTTTCCCCTGGATCCCAAATCGGGACGACCGGCTTGATTTTTCATTATATTCCTTTTAGTGTTACAACACATATATATACATGCCGAAGCATACATAAACCCCAATCCATTAACCCTGGATTAGAACATAACCGTAGTTCCCTTGACCGGATCTACAAAATACTAGGGGCCGAAAACCATCGAACCCCAAAACCATGTGCAAAACCATGCACAAAACCATGGGCGGATCCGCCTATGAGTGGGTCCGCACAAAAACAAATTTTGGCCGGGGCGCTGCCCCAGACCCCAACGGTGGGGACTGCTTCGCCCTCGTGACCCCCCAGCTATGCCCGACGCAACATACAACGCGTGGGGCTAATCGTGGAAAGAATATAACACATACCCAACATTCTCCCACTTGTTGTTTTCTTTCCACAGGGGGCCACAGGAGGGCTTAGTCATTGGGCCAATTCTTCAACACCCATTGTTTCTCTACACCAAGAGAACTTCTGAGTGCTCACAGACTTTGTCAATGCATCTGCAACATTCTTCAGAGTGTCCACCTTTACCAGCAACACCCTTTTAGCCTCAACCATATCTCTAACAAAGTGATATTGAACATCAATGTGCTTTGTCTTTGAATGATAAGCAGGGTTCTTAGCCAAGAAAAATGCACTTTGGCTATCACAGTCTATCCTTATAGCTTGTTGTACCAACCCCATACTTGAACACAATCTCTGCAACCAAACTGCTTCCTTGCTTGCATGAGTGGATGCTATGTATTCTGCCTCTGTAGTTGAAAGAGCCACTACAGACTGTCTTTTACTCATCCAACTGACTGCGCCTCCAAATAGGCTAAACACATACCCACTTGTAGATCTTCTTTGGTCCAGATCTCCAGCCCAGTCTGCATCAACAAAACCATGAATGTCCAACATTCTTTCCAATCCTGGTCTTCCCTGGTAGCACAAGCCATAATCACTAGTGCCACGTAAATATCTGAAAACCCACTTCACTACTGTCCAATGCTCCTTCCCTGGGTTTGACATAAACCTTCTCAATACTCCCACTGCATGTGCAATGTCTGGTCTAGTACAGACCATTGCATACATCAAGCTACCCACTGCACTTGCATATGGAACACGAGACATATACTCCTCTTCTTCTTGTGTCTTGGGACACTGTTCAGCAGACAGCTTTACACCTACGGGAATAGGAACATTCACCGGTTTACTATCCTGCATATTGAACCTCTGCAATATAGTCTCGACATACTTCCTCTGGTTTAACCAGAGCTTCCTCTTTGCCAGATCTCTCTTAATTTCCATGCCCAAAATATAGTTTGCAGCACCCAGATCCTTCATGTCGAATTTGGAGAACAGTTGGGTCTTCAAATCTTGGATAACTTCTTTGTCATTTCCAATCAACAACATATCATCCACATACAAGACCAAATAAATAACACGGTCACCAATTAATTTAAAATAAACACAGTGATCCTCCTTGCTTCTGGTGAAGCCAAGTCCCGGTATATAGGTATCAAATTTCTGATACCACATCCTTGGTGACTGTTTTAACCCATACAGAGACTTCTTCAACCTGCATACCAGTTCTTTCTTACCCTTCACCATAAAGCCTTCAGGTTGCTTCATGTAGATCTCCTCTTCTAGATCCCCGTGAAGAAATGTTGTCTTCACATCCATATGTTCTATCTCAAAATCAAATGCAGCAGCAACAGATAAAAGTAATCTAATAGAAGTAACTTTGGCAACAGGAGAAAAAATATCACCAAAATCAATTCCCGGCACCTGGGAATAACCTTTCGCTACCAAACGAGCTTTGTATTTCTCCACCTTGCCTTATACATTCATCTTCTTCTTAAACACCCATTTACTCCCAATGGGCTTCCTTCCAGCCGGCAACTCCACCAGATCCCATGCATCGTTTTTGTGCAAGGATGCCATTTCATCAACCATGGCCTCCTTCCAGAGTTTTCCATCCTCTGAATCTACTGCCTCCCTCACAGTTTTGGGTTCATCATTAGTTATAGTTAAGGCAAAACCTGAACAGAAAGCAGATGGACTATACCTTTCTAGTTGCCTTCTTTCCCGAACTGATCTTCTCAAAGCTGGATTTTGTGGCTCTTCATCTTCTGAGTCTTCTTCTATTGTAGAGTCTGATTCATCCTCCTTTAGCTCAAACTCTATCTTCTCAGGTTCCTTTGGTAGGACTTCATGTTTAACAACATCTTTCACTTCTCTAAACACCACATCTCGGCTGTACACAACCTTCCTTGTTTCTGGGTTTCAAAGCTTGTAACCCTTTAAACCATCCTTATACCCAATAAAGATGCACCTTTCAGATTTATTATCCAACTTGGTCCTTTTCTCCTTTGGAACATGTACATATGCATCACATCCAAATACCCTTAGATGTGAAAGAGAGGGTTTCTTACCAGTACATACCTCATGTGGGGTCTTATCCTCCAACGCTGATGAAGGTGATCTGTTAACTAAGTAACATGCAGTCTCCACTGCCTCTGCCCAGAATTCTTGTCCTAACCCGGTACCACTGAGCATGCTTCTTGCCTTTTCCATTAGTGTTCTGTTCATTCTTTCTGCAACTCCATTTTGCTGCGGTGTGTATGGAGTAGTCTTCTATCGTGCTATACCACACTTCTTACAGAACTCTTCAAATTCCTTCTTGCAGAACTCCCCACCATTATCTGTCCTCAGCACCTTTATCTTATTCTCTGTTTGGTTTTCCACCAGAGCCTTAAATTCTTTAAATTTGTCAAAGACTTCAGATTTCTTCCTCAAGAAATATATCCATGTATTCCTTGAGAAGTCATCTATGAATGAAACATAGTACACAGACTTTCCCAGTGATGGAACCTGACACAGGCCCAAACACATCACTGTGCACAAGATCTAATATCGTGTTTGCCCTCTTAGCACTAGAAGGAAAACTCACCCGATTCTGCTTCCCATATACACAATGTTCACAGAAATCGAAATCCAGAGAGCAATTAGACATACCTTCTACCATACCATCTCTATGCAGTATCCGAAGGCCCTTCTCTCCAATATGTCCAAGCCTTTGATGCCATAGCATGGTCTTTTCTCCAGAGACAGCTAGACTTTCCGTCCCACTTTCAGGGACCACAGAACTGTTACATCCATCAATAGCAGTGCTACCTTGTAGCTTGTACAGAGTTCCAGTCCGAACTCCCCGCATTAATACCAGTGCTCCCCGAACCATCTTGCAGGCATCTTTCTCGAACACTGTTTTTACACCTGCATCATCCAACTTGCTTACAGAAATCAGATTTCTGGCCAATGCAGGAATATGCAGAACACCAGGAAGTGTTCTAATCCTTCCACCTTGCAGCTTCAGCTTGACCTTTCCACGTCCGACGATTCTAGCCTTCCTATCATCCCCTAGGAAGACATTACCACCATCATATTTCTCATACTCGCAGAACCACTCCCTATGGGGAGTGAAGTGAAAGGATGCACCTGAGTCAATCAACCATGACTCATGATCTACATGTGTATTTGAAGAAGAAGCCAAATACACATCCCCACCTTCATCCGAGGTGGTTTTTGCCTCTGCAGAAGGAGCTTCATGAGATCCCTTTCCTTTCTCAGGAGCTTTAGATCTGCATTCCTTTTTGTAGTGTCCTTCCTTTCCGCATTTCCAGCACACCTTTACAAACTTTCCAGGAGATTTAGATCTCCCTCTAGATTTAGATCTCCCACTCGAAACCTTATTCTTGTTTCTGTTCTGGGACCTTCCTCGTACAGATAAGGCATCTCCATTCCGACCCTCCATATTTCTCCGTCTCATTTCCTCCGACAGCAAGGCTGAGACAATGTCATCAAAATTCAAGGTAGTTGTATTGCTACCTATTGCAATAACCAGACTGTCCCACGAGTCTGGTAGAGAGCACAACAAGCTGATGCACTTATCTTCATCTGAGATTTTAATATCAACAGACGACAGCTGACTTACCACAGTATTGAAGGCGTTCAGATGCTCTGTCACCGAGTCTCCATCCTTCATCCTCAGGTTATACAGCTTTTTCCGCAGGAACAACTTATTCACCAGAGACTTAGATTGGTACAAAGTCCCAAGTTTTTCCCACAAATTCTTCGCCATAGCTTCCCCAGATACATTCAACAATACTAAATCTGACACACACAACCATATTGTGCTCTTAGCCTTCCGATCCAGTTTCTTCCAGTCTTCATCTGACATTGCCGTTGGTTTAGTACCTGGATCTACCGCGATCCACTGATCTTTATCCACCAGCAGATCTTCCATCTTGAGCTTCCACAACTCAAAACTCTGACCATTAAATTTCTCGATCTCTATCTTTCCGCCGCTCGCCATCTTCTTTCACCGCAAGAATCGATCCCGCAGATCTCCCACTGAAGAGGGTCTACCACAGGCCCGAGCAAAAAACCCTCAACAACAAAGGTGTCCCCTTGAAGCCGAAACAGCTCTAATACCAAATGTAGGTTTTAACCCTGAACAGAAATTATCTACACACGAATCTTATAACAGAAAATAAACAATAGCGAGAGCATAAAACATAAAACAGATAAACACAGAGATTTTCCCCTGGATCCCAAATTGGGACGACCAACTTGATTTTCATTATATTCCTTTTAGTGTTACAACACATATATATACATGCCGAAGCATACATAAACCCCAATCCATTAACCCTGGATTAGAACATAACCGTAGTTCCCTTGACCGGATCTACAAAATACCGGGGGTCGAAAACCATCGAACCCCAAAACCATGTGCAAAACCATGCACAAAACCATGGGCGGATCCCTGAATGAGTGGAGTCCTTTTAAATATATAAATTTTGAGGGGCCCCTTCCTGGCCCTCGTGACCCCCCAGCTACGCCCGATGCAACATACAACGCATGGGGCTAATCGTGGAAAGAATATAACACATACCCAACAGATTTCAACCTTAGCTTCCAGTTTGAATAGAGATTATGAATGATTCATGGTAGTTAAAGTAGATTGATCATTTTTGGGTTCTTTCTTTGATTCCCTCTTTGGTTCTTTCTCATCTATTGATTTTCTCTCCAATCTGAGCTCCACATTACAACCTCCATCTTCTCTTAATAACCTGAGATTATTAGTCAAGGCCACCATGAGAAGGCTCATAGTATGATTTATATATGTAACTCGTGCTTATGTCTACACAAGCCTCTTCTTTGCAAAATCATGAGGCGTATTCGTAAATTTGTTGACCATGAATGGAATTTTTTTATTTTTAACTTAACCAATGTAGATATGTTGGAACTAAATATACCCAAACAAACCTGCTCAAATAACAATATGATTTGTAAACTACCATGAATATTCCACTATAAAGTATGTCACAACAAAACTGATAAAATTATGCTTAAAATATAAAATCGACACTATGGGGGTTTATTTCTCTTTATATTTATGGATCTATAAAATACTATTTATTTTGTATGCATGAAAACTATAATTATGCAAGAAATAGAGAATAGTGATATAAAACCGCAGACCACAAGTTAACACGAGATATAAATTTGGAAACCCTTTCAAGATAAAAACCACCTAGAAGGTGAGGCCACTCTCCTCTCTCACTCTCTCTGAATGGAAAAATAAAGGAAAGTAAAATAAGTGATGCATGTGGCTCATGGGATACTACAGTGCACAAATACTCTATGTTTTCTCTATCTCTATCCACTCTTGGCTATTCTACTCATATATGGAATAAAATGCACTTCAATAGAATGGAACCTAGTTTCCTCCTAGTGGCATAGTTACATCACAACTTGATAGCTTACTAGTGGTTAATTTTGACTCCGTCAACTCTTAAGTAGAGTTACGATATGGAATTTTATAGAGTCTTCTTCATCATCATCATGTAGCTAGACCATTTTCCATGAATTATGGGGAATGACATGGCATCCTCTCAAATTATGGTAGTCAAAAGAAGAAGGTCAATTTCTGAGTGGTGTAACATTTGCATATAGACTCCAATTGAGACAATTCTTTTGTTGTTTGAAAGGTATTTTTTGTAGAATAGTGTGAAATTTTTGGTTCTTAAGAAACAATTTTTTTACCCCCAAAAACACCATTTGATGCCTCAAATTATTCCCAGAATGTTTTAGACCCCAATTTTCCAAAGTAGGTCCCACTAGTAAAAATGGTCTTGTGAGCTTATTCCTCTTGATTTTCCACTCTAAAAGCTTCAAGATGGATAAAAAACAATATAATGATCCAATCTAGATTAGTATATTGTGAAAAGTTAGCTCCTTTTGATAAAGCAAGATCATCCACCCATGTGCAAAGTTTTTTTTTGTTGTCGAGTTTGATAGTGTAGAAGATAGAGATATTAAATTTAACTCGAGTTTGTAGTTTTCAGGTAATTTTGGTTTGTGACTAAATCCTTAGCCTCCCTCTTTCAATCCATTGATAGAAATTCTAACATTTACTCTTGTTTGGGTGCAACTTCCAAATCTACCATTGCATCTATGGAGTATTACCTCTCTCCAGGCCATTGGATCCGCTTTAGGAAAGTTCAGTTTTGTCTCTTGTGAAACTCAACAAGTAAGTATTGTTATTTATGGTAGAAACCAAATTTTAGTTGGGTTCCCAACTGAAATGATTTTGATTGAAAACAAATTTTCATTGACTCGAGAATTAGATAATGAGTGTGTCTCCTTCTGGTGTAGGGCTTGTTTTGATATACATCATACATCTACTCATTGTCCAAATGGGTTAAAGAACGATAAAAGAAGCAACCAAAATAAACTTGGTGGGTAGGTTCCTTAAAGGAACATTAGCTAGTTTTGAGAGACAAATCTCCTCTAGATCCTCCCTAGCATCAAGTGACTCTAGTATCTCAAGAGAAACAATAAGATCAATTTTCTCAAAATCCGTTGAAGGAAAATACGGTCCACGGGACTTGGGTCATGAATCCCATGTAAGTTAATACCTTGGAATTGAAAAGTTAGATAGATAAAGTTGATAAAGCTAAATCTGACAAACAAGAAGAATCCTCAACACAAGATACTCTAGGTATGAATGAACCAACAAGAACTCCACCTACTTCAAAAGGAATTTAGACAAAAGTAAGGACAAAGAAAAAATCTCCAATAAAATCCCACCCAATTGTCACAAGAAATCATATATCGGTTCTCTACTATTATATAATCAATTAATGAAAATATAACTCTTTTAAATATATAAAAAATTAAGTCAGATACCATTTTTTTAGTGTGTTGACAAGAATATATATATATATATATATATATATATATATATATATATATATATATATATATATATATGACTATGGTTATATTATATTTTATAATGAAAAGTCATATGATATAACTCCTCTTCACATGACCTTTTATATTATATTTCATAACGAAAAGTCTTATGATATAACTTTCCCATGTCACAGGATTTCTTCTTTCTACTATTTTTTCTACAATCATGATCAAATTAGTGGTGGAATATGAATAATGAACATATTTATATTTTTAAAATAAAATAATTTGATGCATAAATACTATAATAAAATTGGATGAAGAGTTTTCAACTTTAATTTTCATTAAGATAAATAAAAGATATTTGAGATAGCCTTGAAAATTAATAAGATAGTAATTCAGCATGACTCACTATCCATGATGGTTTTTAGTGCACCAAACAGTTATGCTATCAACCCTTGACCATTGCTTAACCCCACTTATGTAGCCTAACCAAACGTGATGATAGTTGTCTACATATCAAATTCGACATTCGTTCAAATTCCCATGTGACCATCACATATGTGGAGCACATTGATCACAACTAACAGAATATTTTTTATAATCATTGGTCAAACTACATATGAAATCATTAATACCCTAAATTTTAACCATCTATATAATTTTCAGCCATCCTTCTCCAATATTTTAAAAGAGGAGACACAATAAGTTGTATCATCTTATATTATAGTTGAGTTTCCATGCTCCAAATTTATTGTTTAGACAAAAAAAATTTACACTTGAATACAAAAGTTTTTATGTGGCTTGTGCTAATGAATAAGAGTGTGATGATAGCCCAACCTTGGAGCTACTCCAAAAGAGAAACACGCATGATCTAGGTATCTATTGTTTATGTATCAGCGAAGATGTAGATAATTCACTTACGTTTTCCCAACATTTTTATGCATTACAAGTTTCAAAGGATATTAGTAGGTGGATTGTTAAATAATATGTGGTGAGGAGACTCAATAGTATTGAGTATCTAGTTTCAAAGACCAAAGAAAAAGGCATATAGAGTTGTCCCTTTCCTTAACATCTAGGGCACTTGGTTGGCATGCAATTCAAACTTGTTTGAGAGTATATTATTGTTGGCCTCTAAATATGTCATATTATTCAATATATAAAGTCTCTATTCATTATCTATATCTCCAAATTTATGACACTTTCTATAACAATTATACCACCAACTTTCGATAAATTCACCTCTTTTAACTTGTGATTATTTATGGTGGATTTCTTATATTTTTAATGATTAAATGTGTTTGTAACATGATTTTATCAATGATAGTTTACTAATGTGGTTATGTGGCCAAGAAGCATATTTGAATACGAAAAATTTATATTCATGTAGTAGTTTAGTTCTATTCTGGCAGTTTGATACCAATTCAGCCTAGTCTATGTAGAAATTTGAATAATAGCTGAATTATTCACCGAGATTATCCTGATTACACACTATTTAAGCTTCATGCATAATACATAACCTCTTCTACAATTGATCATCAATATGCGGAAATAGAAGCAGTCGCATGCGCACATTAAAACATAATCAAGCACACATATAACACTGTATGTAATGGGGAAAGCATACAGCTGAAAACCCCCAACTATCTGTATATTATAATGATAGAGAACATGTAACAATACATAGCACAAAGCTCTCACAGCTCTCAGCACTATCTCACATGCTACACACAAACTAGCACGGAAGATGAACAAGTCACGGGTTCAAATCTCCTCCACAAGTCTGCCTGCCTCTACTGCGCAATCCAAGATGAATAATGATGAGATCCAAGTTCGAATCCCACTGGCTTGTACTGCGCAATCCTCATTGGAAATCTCAATCAATGTGTGTGCAAATCTCATGCACAACCATAGTCACAACTGATAGTAGACTCACCCTTTCACCCACCTCTAACACTAGTCTCCACTGAACTGTCCATGCATTGCAGTTAACTGATGTGTTCTTTAGTTGATTTATGAGTTAATAACTAGTGAATTAATTAATAATTAATTCACACCACTCATCACTGGTGTATTTTTCAGTTAGACTCAATATAACTAGTTCAACTAAGTTAAACCGAACACAACTCCACCAACTGTCTCATCAACCCCACCAAACTCTGCCACATGAGTTCTAACTGAAGTCAACCATGAAATAGCTCAACTAACCCTTAGGAAAAGCATATTTCCTTCTGTCAGCTGCATGTGCCACATCCAAAAATCAAACTGAAGTGCTCCAAGATGATAAGATAATGTTTATAGTCTAAATATTATTAAGGGTTAATAATATTTGACTGTTCTATTTTTAGCCCGACAGTCTAAAAATAGATTCCGCCCAATGTCTAAAAATAGAGGTACATCTATTTTTACCAACTCGACCAATCATCCATAAATAGCATCCTGCAACTCATAGACCATGATCCATATGTCTAAAAATAGACATAGTCTAAAAATAGACTTTGCGCCAAAAATAGCCTGCGGGCCCACTTAGTGAAGGCGACTTCATTTCACTAAGCTCCATCATCTTGTTGCATTTTCAAAACTCCCTCTCAACAAGATATGGATTATTTGCAACCCCTATCCTGCCTCTGTGGAATTCGAACTTGCTCCTGGTGAGCGCCTTCGTCAAGATGTCAGCATCCTGATCCTCCGTGGGAACATATGAAAGTAACATGATTCTCTGCTGAACACAATCTCTGATATGATGGTACCTGATGTCGATGTGTTTGGATCTATCATGAAATACTTGATTAGCCGAGAGTTTAATGCAACTCTGGTTATCACAATAAATCACAGTAGGCTCCAAGTGTGACCCGAACAACCCGACCAGGATCTTCCTCATCCATATAGCCTCGCATGCAGCCAAGCTTGCTGCCATATACTCAGACTCTGCTGAACTGAGTGCCACGGATCTCTGCTTCCTGCTGTACCAAGAAAATGTTGTCGACCCGATACTAAAGATCCCTCCAGATGTGCTCTTTCTGTCCGTTGGGCTCCCTGCCCAATCTGCATCTGTGAAGCCACATAGCTTCACCTCATCCTCCTGTCTATACCACAAGCCATATCCCGATGTGCCTCTAAGATAACGCAATACATGCTTGCCTGCCTTCCAGAAGAGCTTGGTAGGCTTAACCATAGCTTGCGAAAGCTGGTTAACAGCATAGCATATATCGGGTCGTGTATTGACCAGATACATAAGCGACCCCACCAGCTGTCGATAAACAGTGGCATCCACTACCTCCGCTGAAGTAGCATCCTCCTTCCTCCAACCTCCAGGAAAAGGAGTATCAACAGGCTTGCAGCCATGCATGTTGAACTTCTCCAGTATCTCCCGGGCATACTTACCCTGAGAAACAAACAGTCCACCACTGCGCTGCCAAATTTCCAATCCCAGGAAATAATGAAGGAGGCCCAAGTCCTTCATCTCAAACTCTCTGGCAAGATCCTCCTTGCATGAAAGTATCAACAGCTCATCACCCGTCAAAATCAGCTCATCTACATACAGTACAATGATCAGCAACTTCCCCTCCACCACAATCTGGTACAGGTTAGGATCCGCCTCACTCTTGGAGAATCCAAGTCCGGTGAAATAACTGTCTATCCATGTGTACCAAGCACGAGGTGCTTGTTTCAACCCATACGGTGCTCTCTTGAGTCTGTACACATGCGACTCACTGCTGAAGATCTCGAAACCTTCGGGCTGCTCTATGTACACCTCCTCCTCAATGACTCGGTTGAGAGCATGAGTCCTTCACATCCATCGATTGATGTGCCACCCCATCTTATCTGAGAGAGAGCTAGGATCGTCCGTATGGGAAGAATACCTTGCGGCCAGTGCAAAGGTCTCCTCATAATCGATCCCCTCTATATTTGATTGATAAACCTTGGGCAACAAATCTTGCCTTGTACTTCTCCACACTCCCATCAGTCACCTGCTTCACTTTGTAGATCCATCACGAACCCACCACTGATTTCCCCTCCGGTCTTGGGACAATCTCCCATGCACTGTTTCCATACTCTTCCACCATGGCATCTACCCATGCGGGGTCCTCCACGGCTTCCTCGAAAGAGGATGGCTCTGTCATGACACATTTTCTCAGAAGAGCCATGCATCCAGTGTACCAATCCGGTGACTGTCTCTGTCTGCACTGTGCTGTAGGTGGTCCTACAACCCGCTCTGCATCTTGAGCCAGATCGCTCGGCACGCCCAGTGCGCACCCTCGATGGTTAGCGCTACATAGTGGTATCTTCCACTCCATGAACTTCCTCTTGTGGCTGATCCACATCCTGAAGCTCATCCTTAGGAACTAATAGCTCCTCATCTGCATGAAAGTGTAGCTCCCTCTCAAGCGAACACTGCATGGCTTTCTCCTCCTGAAATTTTATATCCCGTCGCACAACGGTCTTGCGACTGTCTGACAAATACACCCGATAGTTGTGAGGTGTATCAGTGTACCCCACAAATATTCCAACCTCAGCAGTTGGATCCAGCTTCCTTCTCGCATCCTTCGTCACATGCATGTAGACAGGAGAACCAAAAATCCGCAAATGGGAAATATCAGGCCTCTTGCTGGAATAAGCCTCCTCCGGTGTACTCATGCCAAGAACCTTGTGAGGATAACGGTTCTGCACATACACTACTGTATTGCATGCCTCAACCCACAAGTGAAGGGGTAGGCCATGATCATGCAACATCGCCCGTGCAGCACCCACGATCGTTCCGTTCTTCCGCTCAGCAACCCCATTTTGCTGTGGGTTATGATGTGCAATGAGCTCTCTCCGAATCCCTTCTGTGCTGCAAAAGTCCTTGAATTCAGCAAAGATGAATTCACCACCATTGTCGCTCCTAAGAGCCTTCACATGCTTCCCCGATTCCTTCTCAACCAGTGCCTTGAACTCACAGAACTTTGAGTATGTCTCGCTCTTCTTCTGCATGAAGAAGATCCAGCACTTTCAAGAAAAATCATCAACAAAGATCACATAGTACTTGTGCTTTGCTGTCAAAGCTACTGAGAAAGGTCCACACACGTCTGTGTGAATTCTCTTAAGGATCATCGTGGCGTGACTATCCTTCTTGTGAAAAGTGGCTTTCACAAATTTTCCCAAGGTACACCCCTTGCACTAATCTTACTGCGCAAGAGTGCCCTTAGGAATCCCAGTATAAATCTACTGCAGTATCTTCAAAGCTCCATGGTGAAGGTGGCCCAATCTCCAGTGCCACAGCTCGCCATCATCCCGGCTCACCACTCCTTCCGCCTTGCATGCCATTGCTGTGCAGCCATCCACTTGCAACTGATAAAGGTTCTTGACTCGAACCCCTATCTTCCGGGTTCTCAGTTGTCTTGCTGCTTGTGGGAAAGCCTTTCCCTACGACGAAGACAAAATTGTACCCCTTTTCTTCTAACATCGCCACAAAGATCAGATTCTTCTTCAATCCTGGAACATGCATCACTTCCTTCAATACGAAGGGTTTACCAGACTTCCTCTCAAAGGAAATGGTACCGATACCGGTCGCACTGTATCTACCATCATCGCCCATCTCGATGTGCACTCCAAGATCTTTCTCATCCAGATCTGAAAACAAATCTCGATCTCCAGTCATGTGAAAAGACGCACCACTGTCCAAGAACCATACTAATCCCATCACACTTGAGACCAAGCATGCGATCAGCGAAAAATCCAGCTCAAACTGCGAGGCTAAGGCCTCTCCCGCTGCAGATCCAGCAGCATGCTTATTTTTCTTCTTTTGCGGACAATTTGTGGCATAATGTCCGTGCTGGTGACAGTGAAAGCACTTCACCTTGGACATGTCCTGCTTCTTGCCTTTCGCACCGGAATGAGAAGCTTTCTTGCTCTTCCCCTTCTTTGCTTTGGCAGCCAAAGCGCAATTTTCTTCATCAGATGCTTTTGATGAAGATCCGTCCCTGGTACTCTGCCTTATCTCCTCTTGCACAAGATCCGACCAAAGTCGCTCCCATCCTGGCAATTTCTCCCGACCATTGACAGAATCCTGATAGGCATGCCAACTCTTCGGAAGACCAAGGAGAGCCAAGCTCACTAATTCCTCATCATCTACAGTCACCCCCACACTTCCCAGCTCATCCCTGCATTGGATGAACTTCGTGAGGTACTTGGGCATATTGTCGCCTTTCTCCATCTTTATGTGTCTGAGTTTATCCTTGAGCGCCAACTTCCTCTGGTCTCTCTTGCTTTGGAATAAATCTGTCAACGCTTTCCACATCAAGTATGGAGAAGCTTTTCCATGCATGCTGGATACAATGTGATCCTTCACGCCCTCCAACAGAATTCTTCGACATTTTTCCATCTTCTTTTTCCAAGCCTCAACTTGAGCAGCATCAGTAGGCTTTGGGACTTCAGCCTCTATGAACTCCTTCAGCCCATTATCATCTAATACCGCCTCCATTATGTCATTCCATGCAACATAATTCAAGATGCCCTCAAGGGCATACTCCAGTTGCAATCCATTGAAAGACATTTTGACTTCGACACCAAGAAAACTGCTGCAAATTCGAATTCCACCAACTCAAAACTCAACTACTTACGATCTGTGAGAAAAAAGTATTTCTAGCACAGAGATCGACTGTAGGGGAATTTACTGGATATATCACCTTCCAAAGAAAGGATGGATCCAGGGGCTACCTAGCCCACTTACAGACTCTATCTACCGAAATAAATTGTAATCACTGTAATAGATCCGATGATCAATTTCGCTCCGATACCATGTATAAATTGAATAATAGCTGAATTATTCACCGAGATTATCCTGATTACACACTATTTAATCTTCATGCATAATAAATAACCTCTTCTACAATTGATCATTAATATGCGGAAATAGAAGCAGTCACATGCGCACATTAAAACATAATCAAGCACACATATAACACAGTATGTAATGGGGAAAGCATACAGCTGAAAACCCCCAACTATCTGTATATTATAATAGTAGATAAAAATGTAGCAACAATACACAATAAAATGTCACAATAGCACTATCTCACAGCCACCTGCAAAAACTATGGAGTAAGAACAAGTCAGAGTTCCAAATCTCTTCTCACAGTCTGCCTACTATGCAATCCCAGATGAACATGATGAATCCAGGGTTAGATCACAGGATTGTGTACAATATCATGGAAGTCTCAATCAAATGTGTGTGCAAATCTCATGCGAGGCCATGATACTGGCGATATTAGGCTACTTGTACTACCTCATTGTTGGAGTCTCCCTTCAGGCTGTCACATGCATTATGGATTAGCGTGTCTCTTATTGGATGGATTTTATTGAGTTAATATTATTGAATTAAATTAATAATTAGACTACCACCACTCCCTCACTGATGTGTTGTCGATTTGAGCTATTACACAATAGTTCCAACTAGATAAACCAAACCTTAACTCCATAAGCTTGTCTCATCAACTCCACCAAACTCTGCCACATGAGTTCTAGCTGAAGTCAACCATGCAATAGCTCAACTAACCCCTAGGAATAGCGTAGTTCCTTCTGTCAGCTGCATGTGCCACATCCAAGCATCAAACTGAAGTGCTCCAAGAGGATAAGATAATGTTTATAGTCTAAATATTATTAAGGGTTAATAATATTTGTCTGTTCTATTTTTAGCCCGGCAGTCTAAAAATAGAAACCGCCCAATGTCTAAAAATAGAGGTCCATCTATTTTTACCAACTCGACCAATCATCCATAAATAGCATCCTGCAACTCGTAGACCATGATCCATATGTCTAAAAATAGACTTTGCGCCAAAAATAGCCTGCGGGCCCACTTAGTGAAGGCGACTTCTTTTCACTAAGCTCCATCATCTTGTTGCATTTTCAACAGTCTAGAAGTTCAGTACCAATTCAAGTTAGTCTAATATTTCAGTACCTAATTGTACACCTATGCACCAACAGCTCCGAGCAGTTGATTCTAGATTTTCAATTACGTCTAAAATTGGAATAAAGTCAAACTAATTCCAAGTGGCATCGTCTCCATTCCCAACGAATGATTCAATATGGTCTTAAATCATAATAATATTGTTTTTATTTTATTTTTTATTTCAATTATAGCATGGAATCAAGAATTATATGGGAGTCAGTATTATCACTTCCTCCATCTTATTTATTATAAAGAGGGATGGATATGGCAGCAGGGGAGTAGTAGGTTGTAGGGGAGGACACAAGGAGGAATTTGTCATTATTTTGATTTGATTCTTTGAAATAAACTTGAACTTACATTTGTAAGAAGAAGAGAAATTGTTGCAATGAAGATAAATTATTGAAGTTTGAGTATCTTACTAATTTGAATTAGTTTTTGGGCACATTACGAGGTCGGGAAGGGCCCCTCGACTCAAGTAACGGGTTGGTTTTTATTCATAGAGTAGGGTAAAATTTACTTTTTATTGATTGCAGAATTTATTTGACGTTTCTTTCCAATTTTTCATTAGATTTGTATTTCACAAAGTATTAGATTTATTTCTCTATTTTCAGATCTGTTAAGTAGAAAGCATTATGATCAAATTCAAATTGATTTTACAGGCTTAAGAGTTAAGAGATCTTGAAGCTGGTTTTGTAAAAATTATATAACTAATGTGTTATACATCCAAGATTCTCCTGATCACACACTATTTGACTTCATGCATAATAAATAATCTCTTCTACTATTGATCATCATATGCGGAAATTAAATCAATTACATGCACACATTGAAACCATAAAAATTCACACATATGAACACAGTGTTTTAACGGGAAAGCCTGAAGCTAAAAACCCCAACTATCTGTATATAATATATGTCATAGAGATCATGTAACAATCCTCATACAAATATTCTCACAAGCTCTCAGTACAATACAATCGCTACACACTAATCAGGTCCGATCTAGCAAATCCATGCACCGATCTCTGCCACCTGCTAGCTTGCCTCTACTGCGCAATCCCTGCTGAATATTGGCTCTGAATGAACTCGAATTGGTCCAGCCTTGCTCAAACAATCCTCATTGGCATCTCCATCAATGTGTGGTGCAAATTCATGCAACACTGTAGTCGCAACTGATAGTCAATCTGCTCTTTCACCTACCTCTCCACTGGTATCCACTGAAACTGTCCATGCACTATAGTTAACTGATGTATTCTTCAGTTGATTAATGAGTTAATAATTATTGAATTAATTAATAATTAATTCACACAACGATCACTAGTGTATCAATCAGTTAGACTAGATACAACTAGCTCAACTGTGTCTAACTGAGTTAAACTGAACACAATTCCACCAACTACCTCAATAACTCCACCAAACTCTGTCACATGAGTTCTAACTGAAGTCTCCATGCATTAGCTCCACTTAACCCTCAGGAATAGCGTAGTTCCTTCTGTCAGCTCCTGTGCCACATCTGTACACTTAACTGAAGTGCTCCAAGAGAATAAGATAATGTTTATAGTCCAAATATTATTGAGAGCTAATAATATTCGACATATCTATTTTTAGACTGGAAATCTAAAAATAGATTCTGCCCAATATGTCTAAAAGTAGAAGTCCATCTATTTTTCCAACTTGACCAACCATCCAAAAATAGCATCCTGCAACTCATAGAATATGATCGACATGTCTAAAAATAGACTTGCACCAAAAATAGCTTACGGGTCCACTTAGTGAAGGCGACTCTTTTTACTAAGTTCATCATCTTGTTGCAATCTCAACACTCCCTCTCAACAAGATAGGGATTATATGCCACCCCGATCCTGCCTCTGTGGTATTTGAATTTGCTCCTGGTGAGCGCCTTCGTCAAGATATTAGCATCCTGATCCTCCGTAGGAATGTAAGAAAGTAACATGATCTTCTGCTGCACACAATCTCTGATATGATAGTACCGGTCCATGAAGCCATGTAGCCACAACTCATCCTCCTGTCTGTACCATGATCCATATCCCGATGTGCCTCTGAGATATCTCAATACATGCTTCCCCGCCTTCCAAAAGAGCTTGGTAGGCTTAACCATAGCTTGTGAAAGCTAATTAACAACGTAGCATATGTCAGGTCATGTATTGACTAGATACATAAGCGACCCCACCAACTGTCGGTAAACAGTGGCATCCACTACCTCTGCCGATGTAGTATCCTCTTTCCTCCAACCACCAGGAAGAGGAGTGTCGATAGGCTTGCAGCCATGCATGTTGAATTTCTCCAGTATCTCCCTGGCATACTTGCCTTGAGACACAAACAGTCCATCATTGCGCTACCAAATTTCCAATCCCAGGAAATAATGAAGGAGGCCCAAGTCCTTCATCTCAAACTCTTTTGCAAGATCAGCCTTGCATGAGAGTATCAACTGTTCATCACCCATCAAAATGAAATCATCTACATAAAGTACAATGATCAGAAACTTACCCTCCACCACAATCTGGTATAGGTTCGGATCTGCCTTACTCTTGGTGAATCCAAGACCGGTGAAATAACTATCTATCCATGTGTACCAAGCACGAGGTGCTTGTTTCAACCCATACAATGCTCTTTTGAGCCTACACACATGCGACTCGTTGTTGAAGATCTCGAAACCTTTGGGCTACTCTATGTACACCTCCTCATCAATGACTCCATTGAGGAATGCAGTCTTCACATCCATCTGATGAATGTTACATCCCATCTACGCTGAGAGATCTAGGATGCTCCATATGGAAGAATACCTTGCGATAGGTGCAAAGGTTTCCTCATAGTTGATCCTCTCAATCTGTGATAAGCCCCGAGCAACAAATCTTGCCTTGTACTTCTCGACGCTCCCGTCAACTACTTGCTTCACTTTGTAGATCCATCTCGAACCTACCACTAATTTCCCTTCCGGCCTTGGGACAATATCCCATGCACTGTTTCTGACAATCGAATCATACTCTTCCACCATGGCATCTACCCATGTAGGGTCCTCCACAGCTTCCTCAAAAGAGGATGGTTCTATCACGATACACTTTCTCATCATAGCCATGTATCCAGTATATCGATTAGGTGGCTGTCTCTGTCTGCGCTGTGATGTAGGTGCTCCTACAATCTTCTCTACATCAAGATTCAGTCGCTCAACTTCTGTAGTGCGCTTCCGCCCTCTGATGGTTGGCACTGCATGAGTGGTTTCTTCCACTCCATGAACCTCCTCTTGTGGCTAATCCACATCCTGAGGCTCATCCTTAGTAACTAATAGCTCCTCATCTGCATGCAAGTGTGGCTCCCTCTGAAGCGAACACTTCATGGCTTTCTCCTCATGAAATTTGATATCTCGTCGCACAACAGTCTTCCGATTGTCTAGAAAATACACACAATGGTTGTGGGGTGTTTTTGTTTACCCCAAAAATATCCAAACCTCTGTGGTCGGCTCCAGCTTCTTCCTGGCATCCTTCGTCACATGAATGTAAATAGGTGAGCCAAAAATATTCAAATGAGAAATATCAGGCTTCTTACCAGAAAATGCCTCTTCGGGTGTACTCATGCCAAGTACTCTGCGAGGACAACGGTTTTGCACATAAACAACAATATTGCAAGCTTTAGCCCACAAGTGTATGGGAAGGCCCTGATCATGCAACATCGCCCATGCAACACCCACAATCCTTCTATTATTTTTCTCAGCGACCCCATTCTGTTGTGGGTTATGAGGCGCTATGAGCTCTCTTCGAATTCCTTCTGCACTGCAAAAGTCCTTGAATTCGCCAGAGATGAATTCACCACCATTATCTCTCCTAAGAGCCTTCACCTGCTTCCCCAATTCTTTCTCAACCAATGCCTTGAACTCACAGAACTTTAAGTATGTCTTGCTCTTCTTCTGCATGAATAAGATCCAACACTTACGAGAAAAATCATCAAAAAATATCACATAATACCTGTGCTTTGTTGTCGAAGCTACTGAGAAAGGTCCACACACGTCTGTGTGAATTCTCTCAGGGATCGTCGTGGTGTGACTATCCTTCTCATGAAAGGCGGCTTTCACAAATTTTCCCAAATTACATCCCTTGCACTGATTTGACTGTGCAAGTGTACCTTTGGGAAGCCCGGTAGAAATCTGCTGCAAAATTTTCAAAGCACCATGGTGAAGATGGCCCAATCTGCTGTGCCATAGCTCGCCCTCATCCCGGCTCACCACTCCTTCTGCCTTGCTTTCCATTGCTGTGCAGGCATCTACCTGAAACTGATAAAGGTTCTTAACTCGAACCTCTATCCTCTAGGTTTCACCAGTTGCCTTACTGCGCAAGAAAGCCTTTCCCTTGCTAAAGACAACATCATATCCCTTGTCTTCCAACATCGCCACAGAGATCAGATTCTTCTTCAATCCTGGAACATGCATGACATCCTTCAAGATGAAAGGTTTTCTAGACTCCCTCTCAAAGGAAATAGTCCTGATACCAGTCGCACTATATCTACCATCATCGCCCATCTCGATGTGCACTCCAAGATCCTTCTCATCCAGATTAGTAAACAAATCTTTGTCTCCGGTCATATGGAAAGATGCACCACTGTCAAGAAACCACACTGAAACCATCATACTTGAGACCAAGTATGCGATCAACGAAAAATACAGCACAAACTGTGAGGCTAAGGCCTCTCCAGCTGCAGATCCAGCAACCTGCTTATTTTTCTTCTTCTGTGGACAATTCATGGAGTAATGTCCGTGTTGGTGATAGTGAAATCACTTCACCTTGGACATGTCTTGCTTCTTGACTTTCGCACTAGATTGAGAAGAATTCTTCTTGCTCTTCCCCTTCCTTGATTTGGTAGCCAAAGTGCAATTTTCTTCATCTTCATTCTTCAATGAAGATCCATCCTTGGTACTCCGCCTTATCTCCTCCTGCACAAGATCTGACCAAAGTCACTCCCATCCTGGCAGTTTCTCCCGACCATTGACAGAGTCCTCATAGGAATGCCAACTATTTGGAAGCCCAAGGAGAGCCAAGCTCACCAAGTCCTCTTCATCTACAGTAACCCCCACACTTCCCAGCTCATCCCTGCACTGGAAAAACTTCGTGAGGTACTTGGGTATACTGTCGCCTTTCTCCATTTTTATCTTCTTGAGTTTATCCTTGACCGCCAACTTCCTCTAGTCGCTCTTGCTTTGGAACAAGTCTATCAGAGCTTTCCACATCAAGAATGGAGAATATTTACCATGAAGGCTGGACACTATGTGATCCTTCACACCTTCCAATAGAATCCTTACATTTTGCTGTCTTCTTTTGCCATGTTTCAAGTGCAGCAACATCGCTAGCAGCAGGTTTTGGAATTTCTGCATCAATGAACTCCTTCAACCCATTGTCCTCCAGCACCGCCTCCATCCTGTCCTTCCATGCAATATAATTCGAGTTGCCCTCAAGGGCATACTCCAATCGCAATTCCTTGAAAGACATCTCAACTTCAACACCAAGAAAACACTACTGCAAATTCGAATTCCACCAGCACAAAACTCAACCGCTTCAATGCTTTGCAATTGCTCCAATGATCAATATTTATCTGATACCATGTATAAATTATATAACTAATGCGTTATACATCCAAGATTCTCATGATCACACACTATTTGACTTCATGCATAATACAAAATCTCTTCTACTATTGATCATCATATGTAGAAATTAAATCAAATGCATGCACACATTGAAACCATAAAAATTCACACATATGAACATAGTGTTTTAACGGGAAAGCCTGAAGCTAAAAACCCCAACTATCTATATATAATATATGTCATAGATATCATGTAAAAATCCTCATACAAAGCTTCTCACAAGCTCTCAGTACAATACAATCGCTACACACTAATCAGGTCCGATCTAGCAAATCCATGCACCGATCTCTGCCACCTGCTAGCCTGCCTCTACTACACAATCCCTGCTGAATATTGGCTCTGAATGAACTCTAATTGGTCCAGATTTTCTCACACAATCCTCATTGGAATCTCCATCAATGTGTGGTGCAAACTCATGCAACACTATAGTCACAACTGATAGTCAACCTGCTTTTTCACCTACCTCTCCATTGGTCTCCATTGAAACTGTCCATGCACTGTAGTTAACTGATGTATTATTCATTTGATTAATGAGTTAATAATTAGTGAATTAATTAATAATTAATTCACACCACTCTCACTAATGTATCAATCAGTTAGACTAGATACAACTAGCTCAACTGTGTCTAACTGAGTTAAACTAAACACAACTCCACCAACTACCTCAATAACTCCACCAAAATTTGTTACATGAGTCCTAACTGAAGTCTCCATGCATTAGCTCCACTTAACCCTTAGGAATAGTGTAGTTCCTTCTGTCAGCTCATGTGCCACATCTATGCACTTAACTGAAGTGCTCCAAGAGAATAAGATAATGTTTATAGTCCAAATATTATTAAGAGCTAATAATATTCGAAATATCTATTTTTAGACTAGTATTCTAAAAATAGATTCCGCCCAATATGTCTAAAAATAGAAGTCCATCTATTTTTCCAACTTGACCAACCATCCACAAATAGCATCTTGCAACTCATAGAATATGATCGACATGTCTAAAAATAAACATAGTCTAAAAATAGACTTGCACCCAAAATAGCCTGCTGGCCCACTTAGTGAAGGCGACTCTTTTCACTAAGCTCATCATCTTGTTGCAATATCAACAAGTTTCTCAATATATTTCATTATTTTTAATTCGAATTTATAGATTTTTGGTACTTAATTTTGTACCATAACCAAAATTGTAATTTTGGTACTTAATTCAGTACCAAAACCAAAATTGTAATCTTGGTACTTGATTCGGTACTATAACTATAACTATAATTTTGGTACTTAATTCAATACCATAAACCATATTCTACCTCTGAATACTGAATAATTTGTGTTTTGTGGTTTAGGATTCTTTAATTGATTAAGAGATTTGAAGTCACTTGGTTAAAGAGTCATGTAGCAAATAAGAACTTACAATTTATCATTATGACTCTAAGCCTACTAAGAATTTATTTTTGATATTTTACTAATGCATTTATTACAGTTTATTGTCTTGTCTTCTTTACTTGTCTCACGCACTTTTTCTTATAGTTGTCATAATTTACTTTTGTACAATATGTTTAATGAATCTTTTTATGCAACATTAGGATTAGAACCACTGAAGTCTCAAGAACTAATAATCCACATAAATAAAACCACATTAACATTGTCTATTGGTAATGAAGGATTAAGGTTATGAACCTGATAAGCACTAGAGTCCCATAATATAGTGACAAGTTATAATCCTTAGTGATTTGTTCTTTATAGTGTTAGTTGTTAGCATAGCTTAAAATATGCTCTAAACCTGCATTTCCTGTGTTTTCATTTCTAAGTCTTACGATTCTAGGTTCGATAATTAAATGTTGGAATTAGAATACATATAATTCCACCAAAAATTATTACAAACCTTTCAAATAACTTCTTAGATTTTTTACATTTCCCAATTTTAAAGATTAGAGAGGTATGAGTGGATGGGAAATTAGTTGTAGATAAGACCACTCCCCAAGATATATAGTTTGATAGAATTATATATATACAGACACACACACACATACACACACACACACACACACACATATAGAATCTAAGGGATTGATAAACTCAATGCATTAATATTATAAACCCAATGGATTATTAATATTATAAGTCCAATAAATTAATAAACCTAAAAGATTAATATTATAAATCTAAGGAACTAATACTAAAAACCAAAGGGGCACATCTGGGTTTGGGCTCGTGGCTAGCAGATGCTTGCTAAGGTGTTCATGCCACTGTGCAAGTCACGAGTTGGAGTCTCAGATAAACTGAGGGTTTTCATGGCGGGCAAGACGGTTCCTCCTATGAGTATAGTGGTAGCCAGCAAGATTCGACCCCATGTCACACGAGTACGATATTGATGTAGTTTCTTATTCTCCTAGTGTATATATATATATATATTAAAAACCAAAGAGAATAATATTATAAAACCAAGGGATTAATATTAAGCGCTAGGATTAATAATATAATCCCAAGTAATTATAAACCATAGTATTAATGTAAAACCCTAGGATTAATAATAGACAACCTAATATATTATTGTACATATTAGGGATTAATATTAAAAACTCAGGGATTAATAAATCCAAGGAACAAAATATATTATAAACTTGAGAGATTAATAAACCCAAGGGATTAATTTTATAATCCCAACGAATAATAAACCTAAGTGAATAATATTAAACAATAGGATTTATGTCATAAAACAAAAGGATAATAAACCATACAATTAATATTATAAACCTAAGGAATTAAAAACCATAAGATTCAAATATTATAAAACCTATGATTATAAACCCTAAAGCCAATATTATAAAGAAATATATTATACCCTAATTTATTCAATGCCATGATGTGACATAAAATAAATTGCAATGTAATATATCATTGTGACAACGATTGTCACATTGCTTGTCATATTGGGATGATTCTTATCACATTGCAATGTTGGATAGATTTTCGTACCCAAGGTATTAATAAACTCAAAGGATTAATATTATAAACTGGAGAGATTAATAAACCCAAGGGATAAATATTACAAACCCAAGGAATTAATAAACACAAGTAATTAAAATTAAAACCCAAGGGATTAATAAACAAAGGGGATAAATATTATAAACTCAATGAATTAATATTATAAAGACAAGGGATTATTAATACTATAAACACAAGGGATAAAAAAACCCAAGGGATTGATATTATAAACACAAGGTTTTATCACCAAAAAATTGATCATCTAACCATTTATAATTATATGGATCGAAATACACCATGTAAGACCAATTTTACCATAGTAAAATTGCTTTCACTATAAGAAAGAATTTAATAAACCATATTTTATTAAGTTATTTATGGTTTAAACAAGAAAATCCAAGAGGAATAATTAAATAAATCCTTATTTATTTGATTTTCCTCTATGAATATGTTATCAAAAAATTAGACCTGATAGGCTACTAATCAAATCAATCTCATGTAACTATTTCAAACCAATCTTTTGATTGAGGCTTAGCCTCCTCAACCCGAGAGGGCTCTCTAAAGGGTTAATGATCTTGATAAAAATATAGATGGCTAACTTTATGTGGGGTAATAATCAGATAAATGATAAATGTAGGTTGAAAATCACATCAGTAAGCACACATTTGGGCTTATGGAGTCAAAATAGTTTTAGTATATCAATCAATCTACTTGACATGGAAGTTGAGGAATATCAGATTTTTATCAAAAGATACACATGTGAAACTGTAAAAAACACAGTTAGTTTGTCTATATAGGAAGTCAAAGCATCAAAGATGAATTTTGAGTAACATAGACAAACACCACTGCAATAGGATAGTAAAAAGATGCAAGTAGAACAAGAACACACTAGAACTCCTTCTGAATCTCAAGCTGGTTAAGTAGAAATCTTTGTATTTAGCTGAAAACCAGTCACTTACAATAAACATAGTCTTTTGCCAAGAAATGTCCAACCCTTAGCATATTTTACTTCTTGATATTTTATGGATCATTTACAACATACAATAACCTTATCTAATGCTAGATACATCGAACTCCTAACTCTTGACACCTTGCCTAACCATATGACATGGTATTTATTGCAAAAGGACAACTAATCTACTAAACAATCCTATTACAAATAGGATTCAAACTCTTAATCACCTATCTATAACGACCTTATCTTAATTAAATTACATCTTTTGCCAAATGTATTTACACCTGGTCGAATCTAGATGATTGGCTTCAAATATTGATGACCATAATGCTAACCTCCATCAAAGTAGGAAACAATCCCCTATTTTCTAGGCATAGGGTCCCTTGCAGTTTTGAAATGTTCTGACCATCATGAATTCATCATTTCTAGGTCCTTCGCTGTTAGGAACTGAAGTAAAACCTGCCAAAAATCCTCCCTAAGCTCCAGCTGTCCCAAACCATCTTCACACTGTTCAAATGAGTTGTAATAGACTGTGCTACGAAAACAACACAGTTTCATAGTGCAGCTCTTTTACCCTTTCTTCTTCAAAATTTTTATTTCTTTCCTCCAGGATTATCTTCATTATCATTTAATACATCCTCCCTAGCAATTTCAGGTCATAATTCATACTTTTTCCCTTCAAAATTTATGAGAAAGAGTGAAAAAAGCTGCTACAACAGTTTCGTAGCACTTTTCACTCTTTTTACACTGTTTGCACTACGAAATTGCTGAGTGAGTAGTTTTGTCCATATTTTTTCAAAGTGAAAACTATAAATGTGCCAAAACTAAAAAAACATTGATTTCATCAAATCAAAAAGCCATATGAACTGAAAAACACAGTTTTCAGGAGGTTCCTTCTCAATTTTCACTTGATTTAGCTTTTGACTTTTTAATGATTGTCATTTTGCACCTTTGTTCTTTAACTCATCCTGAATCACTTTCAGGTGTTGCTCCAAATATTCCACTTGACCTTTAAGTTTCTTGTTACTAGCTCTCAAGTGAGTATTTATTACTCTGGAAAATTTGGCTTCCTTTATTGCTGGGACAGTCCATGTGAAAAACTGCTCTGCACTACTTGGGGTTTCAGACATAGAACCAATTTTACCTTCCCACAGTGCCTTCATTCTTTTGAACTCGGCTTTCTCAATACTATGCTTTCTAGCCCTCTTTCTTATCACAACAATTTCTTCGTTTTCCAACCTCAAATTATCCTCAATATGTTTAAACTCTGTTTTCTTTGTCACTTCTTCTTTTCCCTCTTTTGTTCTGCTGGTTGTATGCTTCTCTAGAGGTGTTGAGAGATCAACCACTTCTTTAGGGGCTTTAGATGTTTCAATAGTTACTTGAACTTCCTTGCTACCTTCCTTAAGTTTCTTAGCATGCCTAGTTAAAGGCTTTCTAGCTTGAAAGATAAAAGTTGCATTTTCACCCTCAAACTCAAGCTTCTTTGCAGACTTAGCCTTTTTCTGTTTATGCTCATCTACCCGAATGAACTCACATTGAACAATGGGTGTCTCCTCTATGTCAATTGCATGCAGGATGTCATATAAGTTGTTAGTATGAATCCTTTGTCGAAGTGTACAAAAAAGGACCACTTTAGCTACGCATAACTAATAGCCCTAACAACAAAAGTGGCTGCCAATATCTTCAGATATGCGGTTAGTTGAACAAGAAAAGAGCTGCAAAAAACCAGATCTATGCATGGAAAGACGTGCTTGATAAAAACAGGGTTTGCTCCATATACCAACAAACTGAAGACAAGAACAATTTTTGAAAGAATTTTTATATTAATTGGGCACCTGGGAGGAAAACAAGAAGGTGTATCCAATTCTCCTCAATGGGATGGGTTCTTGGAAGTCCTCAACACTTCAGATCTAATATTTCTCTCTCTTGTTGGTGTAGGAAACCCACACAAAGAATGGAACTCAAAGGGAGCTCACACAACAAATGGTAGAAAAGAGTGACCAAGTGTATAGATCCAGAGTGATCTAATAGGCAACAAAAGGCGAAGAATGATGGGAAAACCCCTCCTATTTATAAAAAAATATTGGGTCATTCTAGATCTTGGTGCATGATTAAAATAATGTTAACCAAATCAAGATCCAACTTTCATGGAATATTTTATTATATTTGTTGGAGGGAAAAGGAATTTGACTTGAGTCAAATCCCCTTATTTGTAAATAATAAATAAATAAATGATTTATTTATCATTTTAAGGATGTGATTAAGTAATAATAAATAAATAAATGATTTATTTATCTTTTTAAGGAAGTGGTTGAAGGATAATCAAATAAATAATGATTTATTTAATTATTTGTGGGCGATTTGGTCATATTTAACAAGGAATATTATCTAAATAAGATTTAAATAACTATTCCTAGAAAATAATAAGATAAATAAAGGTTTATCTAATTAATTTCTTTGTTTTGAGTTAAACATGATTACGAATAATAATTAAATTATGGTTTAATTAATTATTCCATGAAGAAAATCAAACAAATATAGGTTTGTTTAATATTTCCTTTTAGGGTTTCCTGTTTAGACCATAAACAACCTAATAAATGTGGTTTATTAAGTAATTTTACATAGTGAAAGCAATTTTACTTAGGGTAAAATTGGTCTTACATGGTGTACTTGGGTCCATCTAATGATGATAGGTTAGATGACCAAAAAATGAGTAACGATTGCCCCAGGTGTCACCAGTGTGGAGCAAATCGTATAATAGAAGTACGTTGTAAGAACTCAATCACCAGACAACAAAAGGGAAGTCAGAGAGAGAAATGCAAGGTAGATAGTGTGCTGAAGAACTAGACCATGAGGAGATGAGACTCGCAGGTGCAACAAGTCTCTTTTTATGAGAAGGTATCTGTGCTGAAGGTGGCGGGGGAGGCATATCTATGCCCGCCGAGGCAAAGTACAAAAGAATAGTGGGTCCAGTAAACAAGGGACCGAAACATAAAGTACAACCGGCATAATCATGAGCCAGATAAAAATACAATGAGGAATCCCACATACATGCTGTGCCTGGGATAACAGCCAGGACTGGTACAATAATATCTGAGTACATGAGATAAATATAACCCAAATGCCCCCTGTAAATAGGGAAGGGCTCAAAAAATCTGACTGATACATGCAAATCAAAGAGGCGCTGCAAGTGGCTAAGGCCAACATCATCAAATATCTGGAGCTGCATCGAAGGCTGCAAGGAAGAGGTCATCCGGGCATGTGGGGGGCTACCTGTAGGGCCACCCCTTCACGAGGGTTGAGACATCTCACACACACCCGGGAATCATCAAGAGCTACTGCTGTATCATTGAATCATCAAGTATACGGATCTCGGTCATGCTGAAAGAAGCTGGAGTGGAGAAACAATCAAGTCAAAGGGAAATGAGAGATCCCTTCGCCTGATCCGAGGCACCGAACAAGAGTGGAAGCTGGAACCAAGGTACACCGCCCTCTAGACCTGGCTTCTAGAATGGTTGAGCTGATGTCGACAGAAGGAGGTCCGCCATAGGTGAGGCAATGAGAGATCCTCAACTAAGGCACGACAGAAAATAGTAGAGCGACGGACAGACTGACACTAATGATGATAGTGAAATGGAAAGTACTGAGTAGCGAATGGACGACTTCCCTTGTTAGAGCATAAAGGGCATGAATGACATGGCAGCGACTGACGCAATATCATAAGGGATAAGGGACAGTGGGACTGAAGGCTATAATGTGCGACACAAGAGAGAGACCAAGCAATGAAGGATGGAGGGCTACAGCGGGGTACAAAAGGACTCGGGATAGGCTCCATGAATGCGATGATGACTCAACTTGGATGCTCTAAACAAGGGTGACTCGATGGTGCTGCCACACAGGAAAGGCCCGATGGGGGACCATGAAAACATGAGTACAAGATGGTAACTCATGACGAAAATCGACACGAACGAAGACACTTAAGGGGGAAAAATGGTGCTCCAAGTACAAGTGTCGTAAGTGAGGAAGTTCGATTTTAAGGAGAGGTGAAGTGATCCTTGTTGGACAAAATAGGTCCTGGCGAAGGATGAAAGTACAAAAAAGATGTTGGCTATCGAACAGAAAATAAAACACGCATCTCAGAAGGGAAATGCTAAGGGTAATATTTCTTAAGATAGAGTGCATTGCGAGGATTAGGAAGAGGATTGCCTCGAAGTCCTCTAAAAGGTATGCCCCCTTACCAACATCCTTACTGATGACGTAAGGGCCTAGCCATAATGAGTCGAACTTCCCGTGACCAAGGACATCATGGGCTTCGTCATATACTAGAACAAGGTCGCCGTTGTGAAAAGTACAAGGCTGGACTTTTCGGTCATATTGAGATTTGGTGCGTTTCTTGGCCGCTTCCATGGTTTGCAATGCAACACGGCGGTCTTCAGAGGCACGCTCAGGCATGATAAGTCGTTGTTCTAGAGGTTGGGTGTCAGGGAGAAGTTCAACAGCCAGATGAAGGGAAGGGATGTCACACTCGATTGGTAAGACAACTTCCTCTCCAAAAACGAGGTGAGGAGGGTTATGGTTGAGGGGCATAGGTGCCCCCGAGCATGGTGTGGTCATGCCAAAATGTATTTAGAAAAAGGGGAATCTAAACACATTTAAATGATGTGGTGTGCCATTTGTTCTCGTTATGGTTATGCAGTTTGAGAAAGGAAATGGAGGATTACCAATCTCTTTTGGTACTGCATATAGGGATCAAATGGACTTTAAGTTTCCGAGTTGGCATACCTAGTGTCACTATCCCAAAAAGAGGATTTGGAGATAAAGAACTGATGCTCTCGTAGAAAAGCTATAGGTTGGTCAACAATAATGTCTAAGAGACTGGGTTGCTGATGTAAGATGAGGGAACGATAAGGGGTATCATTCCGAGAGTGATCTGAAGTGATATGGGACTCTAGAGGTTCTTCTAAATGTGGAAGAATACTGGGACTAAAGTCAACATGACCAGATGCACTAGGAGAGTTGTGGAGAACTGCTTCTCTTGGTCTCTCAAATGTGGGTGCCCCCTTACCCAAACATTGGGTTTCAATGTAATGGCCACAAGGCGGATGTGGTGTGAACGCATGGGTTCGATGTAAGGGGGAATGGATAAAGTCAGGGGTGGGAATTTTTTCCATAATGTCGTCATCGTGATAGAAGATGGGGTGACTGGTGGAAGAAAGACCACCTGACGTGGTGAAGTGACCTGAATCATCATCATGAGAAGAGAGGTTCACATGCGCATCGTCACAAGGGGTGACCATCATGCAGAAATTGCCAAATTTTTAAGGGGTGACAAGAAAACACATGATTGTGTGAACCATTTCTAGTACTATAAGGTCCATGGATAAACAACTTCACTGACTTTGTTTTGGAGTTACCTCACATTCAAAGAGGAAATGCCTCTATTTTCGTGGTGTTGGATAGGTTCTAAAAAATGGAAAATTTCATTTTGTGTAATAAAAAAAATGATGCAAGAAAGGTGGTTGATTTATTATTCATGGAGATAGTGTGCCTACATGGACTACCCAATTTCATTACTAGCGATCAAGATTCAAAGTTTATAGGTCTGTTTTGGAGGAATTTGTTACAGAAGCTTGACAATATATTCCAATATAGTTCAATAAATCATCCTTATACTAATGTCCAAACTAAATTAGTGAAAAAAATCTCGAGGAATTTGCTTCAGAGCTCGATGGGACAAAATACAAGGCAATGTGACTTAGTTTTAACATAGGATAAATTTGCTTTAAATTTTGAAATTAACAAGTCTATAGGTAAGTCTCCTTTTCAAGTTGTTGATGGAGACAACCCACTTGGAATAGTACATCTAATTGAATTTCCCAAGGTAGAATGAGTTATTCGAAAATTTGAAGATTTTGTAAAGCATATGCATGATATGCAAGAGGATGTGAGACATAAATTACAACACAAAATGAGGTATACAAGATCAAAGAATATTCTATTTGGGGACCAAATGTGTACAAATATGGCTAACAAGTCATGGTTTACCTATGAAAGGAGAGGTTACCTAAAGGAATATACCATAAATTGATACCAAAAAATAATGGTCCATGCAAAATCCTTAAACGAATTAATGAAAATTCATATCTAATTGAGCTAGCTACAAATTTTAACATTAGGATCATATTCAATGTTGCAAATATATATTTCTATCATGCAGGGGTAAAATAAATCATTGAGGAAGATGTACTTAGAGAACATAGTATTCATCTACCACTAAAAAGTAAAGAATGTCTTAAGAAAGTGGTAAACACCAAATCTATCACCACAAGATCAAATAAATATAATTTGTGTCTAGTAAAATGGAAAGGGATACCTAATTTAGACAAAAATTGGATCATTTAAGAGGAACTAATTAGGTTTACTAAACTAGATTATTCCGAATACATAGGTTCAAAATTATAAAAATGGAAGGGGAAGATGATGTACTATGAATCCATAGATGTGTATAGATTCATTAGATTCTCGTAACTAGTGTTTAGTTTAGATTGTTTAAGTAGATTAGGGGAAAAATATAAAAATTTAGGTGGTATGTTTTGGGTAAATAATATGGAACGATGTAACTTATTCGATGGGGTGGAGGCAAGGTTTATTTAAGGAAGACAAAAAAATAGGAAAGGGTCTTTATAAGTAGGGGATGAGACCTGTTTCTATAGATATGAATATGTCTTAATGTTTTTCTTGGAATAGAAATATGAAGTTGATGGTTTTGTTATTTGTGTTTTAACGCCGATTATATTAATAATTTGTTGGTATGAACCTATAGTTGTAGGTTCCAATTTTTTTGTAAGACGGTGTTCCACTAGAGATTTTTATAAATGATCTTATAGCAACCTGAGAAGTCTGCATCATTTCCTAGGTTTTACTCTTCATATCTCACAAAATGATTTTTTTCTTGGGAAAGGATATCAATAACATGGAAGAAACACATTTAGACACATATATGCTTTCCATGATTTATTATATCCTATGATAGGCCTAAGGTTTTTGAAATTTACATGTCTTTGCATATTCTAAAATGGTTATACTGTCAATACTAAATAATTTTTAGATTTATAATCCAAGCCCTATGAATACAACCTTACAGTCGGAGGAGAGTGTGGGTATACTTCATGATATTTCCTTTTCTCGTGTTCTAAAACTATTTAATAATCATGTAAATAATCATGTAAATAACCTCTACAAGGAGACTATGAAACTCAAATTTAACATGTTATCTATATATATATATATATATATATATATATATATATATATATATATATATATATATATATATATATATATATATAAAAAGGGTATTTTAATATAGAATGAGATCTCACAAATTAAAATATAAGTGAAGGTGTCATGGTTAGAAATATAGTCTATATATATATATATATATATATATATATATATATATATATATATATATATATATTATGAATTTTAAAATAGTGTCATAGTTATGATTTTGAAAAGGGTACATAGACTAGAAAACCATGAAAATGATTTATTATAAAAAAAAAAGACATTACAAAATTTAATTTAAATTTGTTAAATTTTTTAATAAAAAAATATTTTTTAAAGAATATATTACAACACTCTTAAATTAAAAGTATTTTAATTTAAAAGAATTTTATATTTAAGTGTTAAGGAAATATATTCTTATAAAAATAAATTAACCTCAACATATCATGTATCATGACAGAAACATTGATGATTCAGAAGAGTATTGGGAATTAATGTGCCACTTTCAATGTATCACAAAATTAATATTTTGTATGTTGAAAAGTAAAAAAACTTAAATGCATGACAAGTGTAATGATGTTTAAAGCACCAAGAAAATATATTGAAAAAAAAAACAAAATCAACACACACACACACACACACACACACACATATATATGAAATTTACATTATTAAATTTAATACTAAAATTTATAAAGATTATATTTATATATTTATTTTTGAATTTTTTGAATAATTGAATTAGGAATATTTGGTGCATATTTTTTTTTGTAAGATTAGTATTTCCTTATTATTTTATATTAATATAAAAAGCGGACATAATAGATAAAAAATTAGACCTCAACCTGCTCGAAGGAAATCAGGTCTGTTGGCCATTTGAGTGCATTATACACCATCCAAAACATAAAATTCCTTAATCTCCTAAACAAAGTCTTAAGATAACTGATATCAAAGTTTGCTAATATTAACATTTATAGAGTAGGTAAATAATATTTATTGAAAGAAAAGTAAAGCTATCCACTAAAAAACTAGAACTGTCAGCTCTAGGCATCTTCTAACTCCACCGGGGCCGGATCTTTGACACTGGATCCTAGTATTTCAACCTGTTCCATGGATTTTATATATTTCTCCATTTTTCCAAGCCTATCATACTGATGTAGTTGACGTAGGTTAATTTCCTGAATGTTTATATTGATCTCTGCGAAGGTGGAGACTAACTTTGGCTCCCCTATTTCCTGAATTGACATTATGCCTTTTACCTTCAAGAATTTTACCAACAAATATGTTCTAATTGAGTGCTAAAACAATGAGATTATTCGACGAGTATGCTCTGGATCATCAATAATATTCTACAATTCTTCTTCTGCCAATTCATCCTCTTTCTCCATTTTATTAGTAGCTTTTGTTTCCCAAATGTGAGATTTTAAAGAACAAGGTGTGTCTTCTGCAAAGGTATGAATCAGGGGCTCCACGAGCTCTTTGGTTGACTTCCAACCTCTCTTGGATGGTGGGGCTGAGTTATATTCTTTTCCTTTGTCTAATTTGCGCTTTCTTCCTCTGGTTTTCTTAACCATCTTGACAGGACAGAAAATAAACACTCCTGGAGCATCAAAACAATAGACAATTCCAAGACAATTAAATATCAGGTAACTCAAGTTACAGGGTAAAGAAACAAATGGAGAGGATTCAGAAGCACCTTTCCCCTTGAGTAATATACTGACAATCTAGATTTTCCCCTTAGCCTTTATATATATGACACCAACAACCCCAACCTAGAGCAGAGGCATAAAATCGAAACAAAGAAACCAAGGCCTGTAACAAAACAGACGAATGCCCACCGTACCCAAAACCCAAATTTTGCAAACCCACGAAACTTCTAAGCCCCAAGAATTGAAACCACTTACGGCCCTATTCAGCAACCGATGAACATACACAAAACCCTCACCAGAGAGTGCAACTCTACCCTCCTAGACGTTACCCTCCCAAAAATTCACATCATTGACTTGCATGCATACCGACTCACATACATTTTCGTCAAGCCTTATAATATGAAGAGGATGAGGAGTATCAGTTGTTAAATTCGCCGACCTTACAGAACTCTGACAAATTCGACCACTAGCTTTACTAACACCGCCAACGTTACAAACTTCACAAATCTTGGCAAAGCCTCTATACAGAAAACCTAAAAACACTAATTTTTATCTTCATGCTTCAAAATTTTGATACCAACTTCATTTGCATAGCAAGGTGGAATTGTAATACATATCGAGACACCCACGCAGTCCACATGCTTTGACGACAATGGATTTGAGAGGGCGCGTAGGAGGAGCCAACTTCTTCACAACAGAGCCAAGTTATGAGAAAGGTGAAAATGTCATCATTCTTAATTTCCCTCGAGACATTCCTCTGGCACAGAGCCAAGTTATGAGAAAGGTGACAATGTCATCATTCTTAATTTCCCTCGAGACATTCCTCTGGCCCTTACACTAATGAAAGACTGAAATACTCGCTGGATTTTATACTTGTTTTTCATATGATTTAAATGCCATAATTATGATCTCACTTGGGAAGTGTCCTCTCCATCACCCCGCCGACCATTCTCTACCACACTTTGCATGCGGTGGCCATGTTTCCATCCGACCTCTCCACGTGACGCTCCTCTTTCACCACCATGTCCTCTCAGCCCACTTCTTGCCACTAGCGACCCCGGTCAGGGGTTACTTTGGTCGTGACCTACATGGTTACCATCTTGTTGAACTATACCCTAGAGGTCACTCATATCAAGTCCCAATTCCTGCCTCCATGGTTGATTTAAGAGCTGATCTGCATTGTTGCAGGCCCAATTTTCCAAGCAATTCGCCGCTTTATTGCCTGCTCTTCTAACGTGATGAGGAAAAATATAGTCGATTTCTCCCATTATTTGTTTAATTTCCTGTACTAGCCTTGTTTTTCTCCAAATTTTGCTGATATGTTCCTAGCTACCGCCCTGTTGAAGCTTTCTTAATATTCCAATGGTTATGATATAATATCCCTCAATTTCTATTCTATTATACTATTCTCGGCGTGCAATTTCAAGGCCTAGTTTCACTGCTGTAATTTAGGCTTCATTATTAGTTTCATATCCAAGATCAATGGAGAAAATATTTAAGACCATCCCTAAAAAATCTCGAAATATACCTCCAGCTCCTGCTTGTCCTGGGTTCCCTTTTCAGGCCCCATCATAGTTAAGTTTGATGAATCCTGGCTTAGGCCAGATAAAAACATCTCTTATTACATAGTCTGCTTCTCTTTATTTCCAGGAGGATGGTGCAAGAATTTATTCGTTTAGGTTTAATTGCTGAATAATTATAGCTTCCAAGCCCTGGGCTATCCAGTCCTCATGTGCCCATTTTTCAGATAAGATGGTTTCTCTTATTCCTTCTAAAATGATATTCCATATTTTTGTTTTTTTTTATCTTTACATTTTGAAAGTTTCTTTTGTTCCTCTCTTTCCACTGGGACCATAGTAAAAGTCCCATCACTAAGGTCCATGCTTTCTTCACTACTGGAATTTTATACCGTCCCTTTCTCCAATTTTCAATTGTTTGACATGGGCATTGATTATTTCAATCTGATTGGTGGAACAGGTTATTAATATTTCTCCACATTTGGTCTGCTACTTGACAGGTATTGAGAAGATGTTCAAGGGTTTCCTCTTGGTCAGCACACATCACACACTAAGACGGCCCATGAATTCCTCGTCTCTTTAACTGGTCTAGGTAAGGATTCGTCCATGGCCTACAAGCCATAATAAATGTTCTATTTCTGAACAGTGATTAAGGAACCAGATTTTCTTCCACAGTCTATTCTCTGAAATTTCAACATTATTTGCTTGTAGCTGGTACGATTCTTTTATTGTGAACATGCCTTTAGGGCTATACCCCCACCGTAGTATGTCATTTCTTGTTTGGATAGGTATCTTTCTTGTTTGAAGCTCTTTGTCCAAATTACTCCATTGCTGCATTTCTGTGGCTTCCTGCCACTCCTATTTTTGTTTCCATCTCCTCTAGAAGTGATCATTCTGATCATCCCAGTAATTTCTCACTTCCTTGATTTGATGGTGATAAATAAACATAAATATTATGCCAGATCCAGTCTTGTAAAGAATTTTTCCCTCTGTTTCCAGGAGTCCTCCCAAAATTTAGCAACATTCCCCTCTCTGATCTCCCAGAAGCTCTGAACCCTAAACAAACGTCTGTTAGCCACTGCAAGGTTCCAAATACCTAATCCTCTCTGTATATTAGGCTAGTGAATACGTTCTCTTGGTGTCTGAGGCATATCATATTTCCTTTCCCATATTCATTCCCATAGAGCTGAGCCTCCTTGCAACCATCGCCACCAAAATTTTTCCCCCATTACCTGATTAAGGGTGAATGGATCCTGGAGACTAAAACCTCCTTTAATTTTAGGAAGTGTGAGTTTCTCCCATGATAGAAGTGCCCATTTCCTCTTCTCCTGAGCCCCTTGCTAGAGAAATTTCTTGAACATACTGAAAATGTCAGCACAGGTTGTCTTCGAGGCTACCATTCCAGACAATTTATATAGAGGTATAGCTTGAATGAAATATCTCAAAAGGATGACTCGACTAGGAGTATTTAACGCCCTAAAGGACCAATTCATCAAAAAATTTTGAATACGATTTATAAGGGCTTTCCAGCCACTACTTTTAGGGGAGTTTTCAAATAAGGGCATTCCAAGATAATTCGTTGGAAGAGTCCCTATGGTAAACCCTACGTTCCGAGCAAGGAACCTTTTGGATTGGGGGGTAGTGTTAAAGAAAAAACATTTGATTTGTCATTATTGATGAGAGTACCAGAAGCAACCATAAACAGATTCAAAATTTCCAGGATAGATTTACATTCCAAAAGGGTGGCTTGACATAACAACATTATGTCATCAACAAATTGTTGATGAGACAAAGTAAGACCAGGTCCCCAGAGCTTCAGGCCTTTTAGGGCTTTGTCTCTAAATTTTTTCTTAATAAACCTTCCCAGCCCTTCAGTAGCTAAGATGTAGAGGAAGGGGGACATAGGATCTCCCTGTATAAGACCAAGAGAAACATTAACAGAGCTGGAGGGAGTTCCATTTACAAGGATAGAAAAATGAGGGGTGGTAATAAAAGATAAAATCCATTAAACCCATATTTCATCGAATCCAAATGCTAGTAAAATTTGCTGCAGATACTTCCAGTTTAGGGAGTCATAGGCTTTAGCCAAATCAAGCTTGATAAGAATTTATTTCGATTTGAGAGAGCGAAGGGAATGAAAGGCTTCCTGAGCACTGACAATCCCATGAAGGATTTGTCTACCTTTAACAAACCATGTTTTCTCTGGGGAAATTAGTGCTGGCAGAATAGGTTTGAGTCTGTTAACCATTACTGTAGACAATATTTTATAGATTACATTACATAAAGCAATAGGACGAAACCTGGAACAAGTGTCACGCTTATCTTGTTTCAGAATTAGAGTAAGAAAGGTAGAATTCAGCCCAGGAAATACCTGACGAGTTCTTCTAGATTCCTCTACTAGTTCCACAATGTCCTTTCCCATAAAGTGCCAAGAGGCTTGGTAAAATTCAGTCGTCAAGCCATCAGGACCGGGCGCTTTATTCTTAGGCAGTTCTTTCACTATATCTTCCACCTCTTCCATTGTTATTTTCCTGAGAAGGGCAAGGTTATGGTCTCTACTGGATAATGCAGCTATATATTTCCTTATCCGATTAATTGCCTCCATCCTGTCTAGATTTGGCTATGTTAAAATTCCTTGAAGTGATTTACCAGATCCTTTTCTAGATCTTGATGTTCTATCAGACGGTTTCCTTCCGATTCTATGAGAGAGAAGATCCGATTATGTTGACGTCATTGTATCATTGCTTATGGAAGAAGCTAGAATTCTTTTCCCCTTCTCGAAGCCATTGTATTCTAGATTTCTGCTTCCATAATATCTCTTCCTAGATTCTACGCTTTTCAATCTTATTGATAAGCACCCCTTCCTCTTTTATCAACTCAGGGGATCTCCCCATTAAAATCACTTGTTGTTGGATTTGTTGCATATGCCCTTGGATTTTTTCTTTCTCCTTATGAAGATTTGGTGCATCTTGTACAAAAAGTGAATTGTAATAAGGTTTGTATGTCATTGAAGGTTACAATTAAAATATTTATTTTTTTATTAGTCTATGTTAATTTTTTTAATTATTGAATTTGGAATATTTGGTGCATCTTGTACAAAAAGTGAATTGTAATTATGTTTGTATGTCATTGAACGTTACAATAAAAATATTTATTTGTTTATTAGTCTATATTATTTTTCTTCTAAGTAAGTTTAATCTATTATAATGGCACATAATGTACATAACAGGCTTCATCTCCAATTTTCAAAAATAGCTAACACTGGAGAGAAGCATATTCAAAAATCCAAAATACAAGTCGCGCATGACTAGGAAACTGACTCAAAATTGCGGCCCATTAGCGGGAAACCAGCATACATTGTTTTGAACAAAAAACTGAAAGTAAAAAAAGAGCTAGCATGACTAAGGTGAAAACCAGACAGTTTTGCCATAGCTACTTTGAAATTGAAGCCAAAAAACCAAAAAGAGTTAAGAAGACCCATGAACCTACTAGCTGTCATCTTGTTTACCATCTGGAGGTGGAGTTTCTTCCAGGATAGGGCGGCTGTAGTCGTCATGCTGGGCATCTGCAACCTTGTTGTCATCAACTGGGGCAGAGTGTTCTGAAGAGGAGGGAGAACTGGAATGTTTCCATTCCGAGTCCTCACTTGCAGAACTGCCATTGCTCGTCCCTACACTGCTAGAATTTTTGATGCTTGGCTTTACCGGAAGGGCATCGGATTTTATGGTAATAGGAGGAGGTTGTTCCGATATAGTGGATTTTAGATTATGCTTCCGGGAGCCTGAGCAAGCAGCGTCAGAGGGCTCTTCCTGAAAGACCACAGTGATCTTTGCGGTGATGTGTGACTTGTCTAAAGTGTTGCTAAACTGAAAACTGGCCTCATTGATTGTTGTTTTCAAATAAGCCCAGTCGACTCTACTACTACTGCAGCTTCTTCCTTGACCATCTCTACCACCACGAGAACCACTACTGCTCCTTCCTTCACAGGCTCTACCACCGCCCCCACATCTGCAATGCATTCATTGCCTACGCATCATGGTAGACCTGTGGAAAGCTGTGAGAGAGCCCGAATTGTCGGGAGACTGAGATGGAGGATTGGGGAAGGCTGGGTGGAAAGGAAACAAAGTCTAAACAAAGAGAAGTGGAGGTTGAAGATGGTCACACTTCGTAGTGCTCTCTATATCATTATAGGGTGATGAATGGACAAGACTGTGGGTCTGGAGAACAATGTAGGAGAGGAGATGAAGCTGATGAGTAGAATGGGGGTACCGAGGAGTGTTAAACGCAAGAATTAAGTCCATGGTAGCTGGAAAGCACATAGAGTAAATGAAATTGAGGAGTGGAGAGGCAATCGTATCAGCGCATGCAAGAAATTTTATGGAGGGGGTACATCGATCAGGTGCTTGCAAGTGGCAAGACCACCTGTCGCTCTCCAACGCCTCCACCGATGACCTACTAATCAACACCTGCATCCGGGATATGGAGATCCTTGTGCACTAGTAGAGTGCAGTCACGAATAAGGGAAGCATCATTTGCAATTATGGAGAGATCCGGTGTAGAGGAGAAGCTATTGGTGAAATCCTTTGTTGGAAAGTGTATCCGCAACTTTATTTGTAGTGCAGCGAATATGCTAGAAGGAAATGACATATGCTATTTTGAGCCATAGTTCAACTTGCTCCAATATGTGTATAAGACGCCAACTGAAGGCCACTTTAGTCGCTGGGGAGCCATGTTGAATGCAGGAGGTAGCTTCAATAAGGATCTAGAAATCACCTTCAACAACCAAGGGAAATAAATTCTCATCTTCCGCAATAAGGAGACCTTGCCATAATCCTTCAAGTTTGGCGGAGTTGTTGGAATCTCTCCCAAGTGAACCATAGAAGAATTTTAGGATGTTGCCTTCTGCATTTCTGAAGATACCTCCAAAGCCTGCCTTTCTTGGATTGCCTTTTGAGGCTCCATCAAATTTCATCTTGATGTTGTTGTTTGAAGGTGGAGACCAAGTATTTGGAGAATCTTGATGGGGAGCAGGATTAGGGAGGGGAGGGCTATGAGGTTTGAGGGCGAGGTTCCAATTGTCCCAAATGATGCATTTAGAGAGGGAGGATGGGAGATCTGAATCCTGTCAGTGCTGGAGGGCTATGGTTTCTTGAATGTTACTACATAGGCTTGACCAAAAAATGTCAGGAGGAGTACTCGCATCTTTGAATA